>VDFB02256132.1:141432846-141816690 GCA_007258455.2 Sequoia sempervirens
GCCTCTAACCCTTCCTTTGTTGCATCTTGATTAAATCTTTCCAAGTTGGTTGGTAGCTGGTCCAGGTCAGCCTTTGCTTGATCATGAGTTTACATCGAATTAGGGTTGGACTTAAATCCACACCAAGGCCTTGTCTCCTGTGCTAGTATTTATCCATTAGAGGGTGCGTGCGTCCATTTGGGAGGGGTTCTGGGTTAGATTGTTTGCCCTTTTAGTGCGAAGTTTGCCATATTATGCGAGATTAGGGTTTCCTTGGTGCTCGGCCTGAGATAATGGATTAATTTGGGATTTTCCAATCTTGCCTTTGTATTACGCTGACCCCCGCTCTGTGAGGATTTGGAGTGCCTTACACTGCTCTTTATCGATGATATTTTAAACCTCGAGCTTGCTGGTTTTAATGGCGGGAGCTTTTTTCACCAAAATTAGGGCATCGCCATTTCACCATGTGGATTCATCATTTGAGAGCTTTGGGGGGTCGAAATTCTTTGCATTCTGAGTTTTGTTAATTAGCGTCAATTTCTGAACCATTAGAATCCAAGTAGAGAAGATTGCATGATTGTTTGATTAATGGTTCCCGTGTCATCGGTCGTCGGGTTCCCGTGGTGTCCGTGGAATTTCTGCGCACTCGGATTTTCCTGGTTTAGGCTTATTCCGCGGACTGGAGTAATTTCTGAAACATTTCTAGTTGTTCGCGAAAATCCGTCCCATCCGGATTTTTCCAGTTTTCTTGTCTGGCCTTATCCTTTTTGATTTTTCGAAGATAGGACTAATGGAGTGAATGCTAATTGCTTAATTCTTGTTGCTAACGAGTAAATTTCATGATAATCTAATGATTTTTTGGGCTGTACTAATGATTTATGTGACTTATGATGACTTGGCAATAAGAATCCATCTGGGTCGGATTTCTCTGAAATTCTGCTCCGACTGGATTTTCCCGATTTACATGGTTTTCCTGGACTGCTTCATTTCTCTGAATTTTCAAAGATTAGCAGTTTGTGATGGATTTTAATTGCTTTATATGATTTTAGGCTAACCTATATGCATGATAATTAAATACTAATGATGTCTTTTGTGAGTGCAGGCCAGATCAAGCAAAGCTGCTACCGGAAAATCTAAGGGTGGCATGGAGGGGTCATCCATTTCTGAGGCAGAATGACTAAGACTGGATATCAAGAGTCAGCTTCCTGAGAGCAGGATATCCTCCGTATGGTCCGAGGTGTCTGACACCAATGTTGGGGCTTGGAGGTATGAAGAATTTAAGCAGAGGACAGCTGAGAAGGATCTGTCGGCCTTAAGGAATGGCATGATGAAGTCCAGACTTGTGCATGTGGCTGGGTTTCCTCCAGCGATCCAATGTTATGAGTTGATTCTAGAATTTTCCAGGTAGTATGATTTTGATACGCAAAGGGTTGTCAGTACTGAGGGAAGGTTCTTGGCTAATTTCAGTCCTGTCTCCATTGCTCAGGCCTTTGACATGCCTGACCTGCCTTCAGTGTGCACTTTAAACATAGACACGGCTAAGACATACTATGAGAATGAGCCAGTCAAGGCTCAGCAGATAATCAATTCATGGTTAGAGAAACCAAAGTCTCACCATTCTAAATTGCCTAAGCAGTTGCACAGAGTTAAGTTCAGGTTGGATGTTTATGATGCCATAACATTTCTGAGCAGAGTAGTTGGTTTGAAGACTGCTGGGGTGCTAGAGAGCTGGATGGTCGACGTGATCACCAAGGTTGAGCAAGGAACTAACTATCATTGGGCAAGGCTTATTAGTGCTGAAATTGACAAACAACTAAGGAACGTCTTGGAGACTAAGAGGTTCACTATGTCCTCTTATGTCATGTATGTGTTAGCCAGATTCTACCCATACAAGGGTCTGAATCCACGAGGGACACTTGGACAAGATATAGTCTATGAGGTCTATCCGAAGCTACATCTAGGACACAAGGATTACCGGAGAGCTAATGATGCCTTCACGATGCATATCACCAGGATGCTACAGAATGCCGAGCATGTGAGACTGTCAGATGAAGCCAAAGGGCTGATAAAGAACTATGGAGCCTGGTTTATCCAATTTCCCACCTTCACCTACATTAGAATCGATGGATGTCCGGTTGCTCCATATAGGTTACCTCGGTATCCAACAGATTACATTGTGCTATTGGAGATTGTGAGGCAGATTTGTGAATTTGATGCTGTTGTAAAGAGAGAAAAACATAAGACAGGCTTTGGTGGAGACTTCCCTCTTGGGATTGGTGTAGCAAAAATGTGCCCTTCCATCCAATCAGCCCACACTGCAGGAGAAGAATTGGTAGCATATGGTTTCTCCTTCCATTCCAAAAGGATGAACTTTGATATCACAGGGGAGGCACAGAAGAAAGCCACTAGGGAGTACTGGCATAAGGATGACCTAGAGGACTATTGGGTCAGTATTAAAGATGACCTTGAAGCCAGAAAGAAGAGGTACTCCAGGCTCCATGTGGAGACGATAAGACAATACAATGTCAAGTTGATCCCAAATCAACTGGAGGACGATGGAAACCTAGTACAAGACCACGCCTATGAAGCTGTAAAAGACAGGCCAGTTGGGGATATCAACTGGAATGAGGATGAGGTCACAGAGTTAGAGGACCTAATGGCCCCCATTATGAAATTTACCTCTTCTTGGTTGAAACATAAGGTTTGGCAGCTGGAGAGTGAGAAGGTACCTTGTACCTTCAATTTGATGGGAAACCTCAATCCCATGTCTACTTCAGAGGAATCTGGGGAAGATGACCCCAAAGGGAAAATTGCAAAGAGCTCTCCTTTCAAGATAAAGATTAGGGGCCCCAAGGAAAGTGAGCCTGAAATAAAAAGGAAGCCAAAAGGAAAGAGGAGATGGAAGACTCTGAAGATTAGCAAGTCTTCTGATGAGGAAGAGTTGGAAAAAGCAAAAGAGGAGGATGCTCCTCCACCACCGAAGAAGACAAGAACCTCCATAACTTCAAAGAAGAAGGGTCAGGTTGCCTCAAAAGATGAGCCCCCTATTGTGGATGTGGAGAGTTCAGGAGGAGAAAAGACAAAAGTTTACATGAGGAGATCTAGGAGTCCCTCTCCGAAGGACACTGTGCAAAAGATGGATCTTCCTCCAAAGTCACCAGTCACGGAGCCATCCAAGGTTGCTTCTCCTCCACCAAGCGCACCTGAGCCAGAAATTCTGGAGGAGCATGAAATTAGCGGAGAGGCGGAGCTCTTCAAGGAAGGGGCACTCTTTAGTGAAGCAGCAGAGCTGGAAGTTGAAGAGGAGGAAAGACATACTTCTCCTTTGGTGCAATATGAAGATTCTCCGGAAAGTGACAAAGGTCGTGGATCACCTGAGCCGGAAGAGGACATCCCTGCTAAAACCCCATCACTGGTACAACCAGAGGTGGAGCTTGAAGAAACTGATCAAGGTGAGCAGCTCCCTAAGAAAGAGGAGGATAAAATAACTGCAGAGGAAGAAGAGAAAATGACATAACAGCCGGAAGAAGTCAGAACAGAAGAAATCCGGGTAGAGCCTGTAGCCCCGGACTGGCTTGAGAAAGAGATTGCAAGAAAGAAACAGGTGGTAATCGAAGATACTCCCTTAGATTGGGATGAAATGCTATCCAAAATCGGCAAGGGGAAGAAAAAGAAAGCAGCTAAGGTAGTCTCAAGGGTGAAACAAACAACAGGATTATCCACATTGCCACCCCTGCCGCGGACAAAACTAGGGAAGAGGTTACCGGTCAGGACTACAATGTGCAAACTATCAACCTTGGACCAGCCTCAATGGAGCAGGACATAGAAGAATATGAAGGGTCTAGTGCTGTGATTATTGGAAGATTGAGGAAGGAGACCCAGACCAAGCATGAGTTGAAGAAAGAAAATGAAAGGCTAAGGAAATGCTTGGAGGAAGTAATGAAGCCTCTCCAATCCCTCCATCCCTCTTCTTCAGCTACTCCTGGTTTTCTACCTAGGGAAACCATCTCCGGGATTGAGAAAATGAAGACCTCAGCTCAAACCGCAATAGATTGGCTGAAGGATGTACAAACAAGGGGAGATGATACAATCAAGGACATCCTGTTGGTTGGGAAAGATGTAGTCCTTGCCAAGGAATTGTTAGAGCATGTGCTATCACAGGACGAGGAGGACATTAACCTCTTGCTGCAAAAATCTAAGGTCATCATGGAGCATGGTAAGGAACAGCTGGCTGTGGATGGGATTCTTCCCTCCTCCAGATTAGATGAACCCTAGGAATGGTTTGAGGCTCTAGAGATTAGACAGAAGGCTATGAGGAAAATTCAGAAATGAAGGAAATCAATTGATAATGATTTAACCAGTGTCTATGAAGGCTGCATTGCCTTCTTTGAGGTCATGACCGGCAGAAAGAAGATTGCCCCAAAATATCTGAGTCTGGAGCAGTTAAGAGAGTGGTGGCATAAAGTTTATGCCCCAGATTCTGAAAGTGTTGTAACCGGCCATCAGTTAGATGATGCAGCCACCTACCTGGCGGTAATGGATAGATACTAGGCCAATAAAAAGGATTGGGATAGGGCTATTAAACAGTCAAAGGAGGAGATTGACTTCATTAAATGCAGACTTAAGATATTGCCTTTGCCACCTGTCACCGAACTGGATAGAACATTCTTGAGGGTCCAAGGATCATCGGCTCAGAGAAAGGATAAGGGAAGTGACAGTTAATGCCCATTTTGAGATTTGTGCTTCCCTATTATTATAGGGCATGCATTGGACCAGACTACATTGGGGACTGTGTCAAGGCCGACCTTGATGGTGGATGGCATTTAATGTGTGCCTTATTTTTTTTTCCTTAGGCCGACTTGTTTTTTTTGGGCGGTTATTCTTATTTTGTAAAAATGTTTGGCTAGGCCGACATCTTTTGGGATCTGCTATAAAAGTCACTCTTGCCTCATTGTAAAGGGTTAGCTAGAAATTAATAGAGATAAGCAAGAGCAAAAAGAGCTAGAGTACTTTGTAGTAGGGGTAGTATTCAATTTCTTGAAGAAAATACTGTATCAGAACAGTGGAATTGTTGCAGCCTTTTGATGATTTAATGCAATTGAGGACATTGTAGTTTTTCTGGTGAAATCTCTTGTGTTATTTTGTCTTGCATGGTTTTATTGTTCTATCTTTTAAATTGCTTAAAGATTTAGGGTTTAGTGTTCAGAATTAAATTAGTTTTAGTTTGATGAATGGTGTTTATGATCTCATGTTTGGAGTGTTTGTAGCAATCTCTGGTCTATACTCCCAGTAACTATCTGATTGTAGTAGGCTGGTGAAGTCAACCTGGACCATATATTTACATGTGCCTGAGTTCGATTGTGGATGAATGTCTATGATTTGAAAATCTACATGCCTTAGAAGATTGCACCGTTCTTGTGATATTGCATTGTGGGTTGATCAAGGATTGGTTAATTGAGATTGGTCCATTCCAAATATCTTCCATTTGCATTGTTCATCCTAGGAATAGTTTAGATTTCATCATATTCTTGCACCCCCTATCTTTTGCTATTTCTTTATTATTTGGTTAGATTTAGGATCAAAGATCATCATATTGCAAAATCTGATAAGTTGAAAGATACAGTTTGCTTGTAGTAAGGTCCCTTTGTGATTACCAGCATTTTCACATAATTATCTGAGTTGTTTATGCATTGTCATGACCTGACACCCGAGAGACCTTGGGGTGATTTTCAGTGATTTATTATTGAAAATAACCTTTCAAGAGAGATAGAATATTGCATTCTGTCTGAGTTGTTGCTGTGCAGAAAAGACCATCAAGAGATTCCTCTAACATGTACCAAAATTACCTCAAAACTACATAACTAGATTGTTCATAGGAGATCAATTTTAACCTCAGAACTAGTTCACTGTACATTGAAAATTATACTCTAGGATAGGAATTCTACAAATATTTGGTCTATTTTAGACCAAGAAAACTACATCTATATAATGGGTTGCTATCACTACATTCAATCATGCTCATTAGACATCAATTATACATTTTTGTTGACATCACTACAATGTTGACATCAATGAAAACACCATAGTAACACCATCTTCCATATATCCACAAATCTTCTCAATGTCAAACAAAACTTCCAACACCCAACACCAAATCCATGTCTTGAGTTTGAAAATCAATGATAAAGAGATCCTTGGAACAAGGAAAAGTCTTGATTCTAACTTTAGTAAGAGGCCTCTAAGAATCTAAAAACTACTTATGAAATTTTGAAAGAGAATAAAATAAGTGATTAAATCCATAGATTACGCTACACAAATCATAATAAGATTCATTTTCAATCACATCCTATCCACAAATCATGGCAAGGGAGGATTATGAAGGGGTTGAGATTTAACGTGCTAAGGAAGGTGAACAAAATCAATATGAGGCCTTGAAAAACCTTGTATTCATAATACAAACATTGAACCACCCCATTCACACCCACACTCAACAAAACTTGGCCAAGAGAAGACACAAAAAATATTAACAATTTTTTTTGGTTGAGAAAGTCTTTAGATTGTCATACTTCATCAATTTAATTTTGAATGTTTTCCAATTGAATTTTGAGATTGGAGATATTGAGATTTTTATTGTTAGAGTGAAGTTAAATTAACATGATAAATATGGTAGGTTAAATTTTAATTTTCCAATTTTGATCAATGATGAGATCAAAAGGAGCCATCTTCTTTTAACCAAAACAAAGAATATTTGAAATGGATAGGTCCCCAATTAATACAATGTTTGAGTAAAAGGATGATATGCTTGTGATCATAAGTAAGGTTGAGAATAATTTTTTATTTAGCAAGTAGAAAATCTTCTAAGGGACCTCCAAAAATTAGAAAATTATCAAGTTTAGAAACAACAAATGTTATCCCTAAGTGTTTTCTAGATCAAGTATATTTTCCTTTGGTATTTTTGATATCTTCAAGATCAAAATAAGACATAATGTCTTCCACCTGCTTTATTTCACCATCCTTGAGCAGGAGGCCCCCATTCTTTTCCTTTTAATCATGAACCATTATATTAATATCCCTATGTAGGATCCAATTGATAGGTTTATTTAGACTGGCATTTTCCAAAATAGATTACCAACATTCTTGAGCTTTTCTAAATAGTGGTTGGGAGAGTACACATTAGAAATGGTGAAAAAAACTTGAGAGAAAACATATCTCAAGTGATATGGATCCAACTAAGGTAAACAAAAGATTCCATTAGAACAAAAATAAAGAACCAAGAAGTTAAAATGCTCCGCAAATCCCCTTGAGAGGAAGATGCCATACTAGAGTAATTGGACCAAATTTGAAGTTTTTATTCCTTGAATTAAAATAATATCAAGCTTGTCATCAAACAAAATATATTTTATTCTAGTTTCCTTGGCTTTATGCCCTAGACTAATATTCTAGGATAGATCCTTCATTGCTTACCAAATTTATTTTTAACTTGTTAATCTAGTCTAGAGTGGCTCATTTACTTCCTTGGCTTGGACTTCATATTTCTATTTCCTATTATTTTTTGATTGGTGGCTAGATGGGATATATCTTCCCCGTTAATAATCTTTTCTTATTTTGGAATAAAAATTTATCATTCCTCAAAATGGGAGGAAAGAATGCTCTATTGTTTTCTATTTTCATCCTCACATGGATTCTCATTGTTAAAATACTTGGTTGCTTATTTTCTATGAATTCCAATTGGTCGAGAAAGTATATTTAAAGGATTGGGAGTTGAAGGTGTTGAGAAATGTGACTCAAATTTACTGGCTTGATTGATTTCCTGGAGTAATTATTTTTTCCTCTTTCATCGGTCTAAGTTAAGTCGCTGGTTTTCAAGTTTTTCTAATTGAAGTCATAGGGTTCTAAAGTTTCATAACCTCCCAACTTAGCAACTGTGAAGTGAAGAGTGATCCCTTTGTTGTCGATGTGTCGCAGGTTTCACAAACTTCGTAACCTTTGACTTGAGGTTGGGAAGTTTGAGTTTCAGGCAACATCGTGATCTCTTTATCGACAATTCGTGGGTTTTGGGAACTTCACAACCTCTAAAAGAGGTTTTAAAGTTCTGTTTTTTCAGCGATCTAGCAACTTGGATGCCAATGGATGTGGGGACCACTTGGAGCAATTGGGGCCTTCATTGGTGGGAGTTAGCCATGTTGGTGGAAGTCTCCAATAAGTCTCTACGATAGCTTGATGTCTTTCCTTGGTCACTTGTTGGTAGGAATTTGTGTCATCGGTGGAACTCTGTCTTGAGTCCCCCTAATGGTCTGATGGTGTAGGTGGTGTACGATATGTCAGTATGACTCAGTGGTATCACTGAGACTTCATATTGGGTCTCATCAATGGAATGATGGAGTGGTGAACGTGTTAAAGAATCTTGTCGATGGGATAGTGCTTCATCAACAGGACTTCGAAGGTGGTTCCCCCAATGGACCGATCATAACGAAGGCCAATATGTGGTGATGACATGGAGGATAGATGGCATGTGGGACCATGTGCTCGATGAACATTGGTGAGATGGTAATTAATGTATCTTCGACTTGGAAACATAGTGTTAGGTGGATAACCCTAAGTTTGATGATGGAGATTTGTTCGACTGCTTATTCGATGGCCATAATTAGACACTGGATGATGGCATGTGGCTTGAGGTGAATAGGTAACCCCAAAGGAGGGTTGAAAGACTGGGTGATGAAGAGTAGTAGTTACCTGGGGGATTTTTTGAGAGGCTGGGTAGCCAAGAGAGAGGGAGGAAGACTATCTCAATGTAGAGAGAAGAATCTTGAAGGCTGGGAGGCTAAACGACTATGTGGCTAGGTCAAGAGGCCAATGGTTGGGTCGAGAGGCTGGGTAGCTGAGAGGTGGTTTGGTGCCAGATACTCTCTAGAATGGAACAAGATGTAAACTTGATAAATGTCATGAGCTTAATAGTGTATTGTAACTATATTTTGTTACTAAATAAGATAGTGGTGATTTGGGCTTTTGGATTGTGGGGATTTTTACCCATAAGGGTTTTCCCCATGTATATCTTTGTGTTCATGTCTTTTGTTTAATCTTTCATGGTTGTTGGTTTTGTTTGTTGAATTTTTTAATGGTGTTGTTGAAATTGGTTGCTTTGCATAAGTTTTTCTCAAAAGGATCAATGTGGGAAATGAACTATGTCTGATTCTACTTTATGGCATAGTAGTGTGTGTCTTTGAGGTAATCTGATGAAATTAAAATTACTAAAGGCACTGTTGTTCTCGGATTTTCTTTTCGAGATAACCCCATATTTCCCAATAGAAGGATCCTTGGTGGATTAGCTTGGAATTTTTGGGGATGGTTATTCCTCCTTAGGTCTTGTTGAAATCTCCAATTTTGGGCATTTGGCTACTTTATTTATTATGGTTTATTATGATAGTCTTTGTGGAAGTATCCATGCTCCTAGAAATGATTTTATTTAAAAGGAATTTCTTCATAATTTTTTTTGGGTAAAAATTAAGTCATTTAGCTCTAGGAAGATCCTTCATGAGATCCAATTCAATACATATGTGAGTTATCAAATAATTTATTTCTTTTGGTTTAGCCAATGTTTTAAATGTGTGAATTGAGTTTCAAATAGGTATGAAGGCTTCTGCATGGTATAAATGTAGGGGAAGGAATGTGGCATGAACCTAGACTAGAAATTTCAAAAAGAGTTTATTCTAGAGGATCAAAGTTGATGAAGGGTACTCTTCTTACATTTTGAAACTCACAACAACAGTAGAGAATTGTACAAAAAAGTGCAAGAAGGAAGCAAATATTTTCTATTATCACTGAAATGAAAATGAAATTACAACATTAAAATTTTCATCACATGGGATTTTTGATTACATAAATATGCAAATTGGAAAATCAGAGCCACCATCTAGACTGCTCTACCCTACCCTCTATAACCCCCATTCAGATCCTTTATTTGGAAGGTGTAACCACCCTAGAATATTGATGAAGGGTCCTCCCCTTACCTATAGAATCTCACCACATACACAGAAAGAGCAACCAGATGAAAGAAGAGAACAAATATTTTCTTTTATTAATGGAATGATGTTACATATTACATGCCATCCTATGGGATGCTTGTTACATGCATCTGCTGATTTTGTAGATATGAGTTTTCCCTTTGTACTTCACTGCATGTAATCACACCTTCTATAACTCCAACACTCCTGGCTTTTTCTGTGCTTGTATTCCTTTGGCTTCATATATTGTTCTAATTCTCCAGGTCAACCTGCACATTCATCTCTCTTGTTGTCATAGTACCACCATGTTTTCCAATGGTCACTCATATTTTCTTGATAGTTACATGGTTATCTATATCATCAGTTATTATTTGGTCCCCAGTAAGTTGTCTTCTAATCATACGTTGCACACATATAAATTTGATTAACGTGGTCGATTAGAAACAACAATGCGAATCGATGAATGCTATTTTTTGATGTGTCACCAGGTTCATTCATTCCACCAACTCACCATTCAGTCAATCCTCACACCATTTGGGTCTCTACCTCCATCATCTTGTCGCGAGTTCCATGAATTTCATAACCAAGTTGTGGGGTTGTAAAGTTCCCTAACTCCCCGATCTCCAGACTTGCACTCCTTCCATTTCCTTTTCATCCCTTTGTCATTGCCTCCTTATCATTGTATCAGAGAGACTACCTTAAGAGTCCTGCTGATGATAGTATGTCACTCTGATCAACACATTAGTTCAATATGGGTCCATCCTTCTATCTTGCTACCAAGTAATTCAAAACAAGGATATGAATTACACGACCAATCATTAATCACCATCTATCTGTTCACATCACCATCATGTCAGGTCCCACATGTCATCCAACCTTCCATCACCCCATCACTGAGACTTGTTATCATTTCCCACCGATAGCCTGTAGTCACCTTATTGCATGCATTATCATTCTATCATTGGAACTCAATCCTCCATACTACCGATACACCCAAGTCCTCCTGATGTCATTTGCTGATATGATTTATGGCATGTCGGGCTATCATTGGGACATCAAATGTCATCCTGTCGATCACTTAATCTCCCACCAATGAACACAACCCCATTTCACTCTTTCACCATTGGGTCATCATTGGGGCATAGAATAGGGTCCTGCTGAAATGTTAACCTCCTATTGAAGACATACATACCGCTAACTCCTAAAGAGATATCAGCCTTGAATACTATCCTGCTGATAAGTAATCCTCCCACTAATGTAACTCATGCACTGCTCACTCACTGTTGTCATCAGTATGTTGTTGGGACCAGAAGAAACATCCTACCAATAAGACAAAGTCCTGTCAATGAACATGATCAACCCTTATTGAGTGAAATAACTTAGATCATTGCAGGATTGCTTCTGTTCCCTGGATGATCCCGCATCAGACACTTGGGGTAGGAAAGAAATGTTACATAAGCATTTGTGGATCTGATGCTCATTTAGAATCCATCTTGCCACCTTGTTCACCTACACCTTCTTTCTCAATTTTCCCTATAGCTTAATGTCTCTGCCATCCTTCATTCTTCCTCTTTTCACAGAATTTATCTCCCACAAGTATTCATTATAAAATTATAAAAAGCTATAATCATCAATTTCTTCTTCTTCAATTGAATAATATGACTCATACATTACCTTATTCTCTATTACTTCTGCAACCACTTGGTAGTCATTACTTTTCTCTGCACTCAACCTCCTAGATGTGGAATCAAATCCACCAGAACTCGACCACCTCCTCCAAATGAATCTCTTGTTCACCTCTAATCTTGTGGGATTTATCCCACCATAGTCCATCCACCTCCACCAATTTGCATCTGTACTTAACCCTAAAATACCATATGAATCCTTCCTTGCATACCAATCACCTTGAACCATTTCATATGCATTCATTACCTCCATCTCTAGTAGCACTGCATCCACTTGTCCATCATCATCCTTAGATACAACACTATACTCCTCTTTCTGTATGCCTTCTAAAAGACATTTTCTAGCTACAACCATTTCCCTTTCTGCATTCACACCAACATTAGCTATGTAATCAAAGGACTCATCCTTTTCTTCCTGTAACAAACTAATATTCACTCCAATTCCCTTATCACATAAGAAGTCATCCACTAATTCCAAGGGGAGATCACCAATCATCCCAACATTCATCCCTTTAGTTCCTTATTTTCAATGATAGTACCTTCAACTGTAAAAACACTCACTACTGCAATATCTCCTCCTACCTTACTCTTATCATACTCAAAACTATTATAGAAATTAGATGTTACCTCTTTCTTCTCCATTGAGATATTCATTGTATAAAATACCATTTTCTTTGTTGTTGCATTGAACAACCTCTCTATCTTTGCGATCTCTTCCTTAAGAAACTCTTGGTCTTCATCAGGTTCTTCATCAAAAACTGTATCCTCATCCTCAACTACTGCAATTCTTCCTTCATTAGCACTCTTTTCTTCAACAATTGCCACTTGGGTTTCCTCTTCTTCAAGGTCCTCCATTTCTCTCCACCTTTCAATGGTTTCTACCACCTCTAGACCTTCATGCTTCATGTATGCCACTAGAAATCCTTCATTTTTAGCTTATGGTTCCTCAACTTGCACATCCTCCTCCTCGGTGTCATATGCATGACACTCTGTTGGATATTTCCTTTCTTCAATCAAAACATCATTAGAAGGATAAACATCACCTTCAACTCTTGTCTTATTTTGTTTCCTCCTTTCAATCTCATCCCTCAATTCATTTAGTGCCTGCTGCATCTCTCTTATTTCCTTTTCTTGAAATCTCCTTTTAATTTCCTCTAGTTTGGGAATCCTTAGAATCCATCTGATGAAAATTCCCTTTATCCTTTCATTTTTCCAAACCTCTCAAGCGATATCAACACAAATTCTCAACCCTCAGGTTTCACAAATGTAAATTGCCTCCCATTCGATGATTTGTTTACAAATCTTCAACACCTTTAGATGTTATCCACACACTCCCAATGCTCAGATAATAAACCTTCAAATCCTTAGGTTTGCATATGTGAACTACCTCACATTCAGCGATCTATTCAACTATAATGAATATCTCTCTCGTACAACCATCCTCTATCCAACAAAGACTCTAGAAGATGCTTCCTCTACCCACCTTCTCTCAGCGGGGAACTCTACACCTTATACCTCGCTTTATCCTTGCTGGAGGATAGTAGTTATAGACCCTCTTTCATGCCTACAACAAACATGCTTTCCAAAAATCTTCTTAGCTCATCACCCATGGATCCTAATGCATACTCTGCAGTCTCAAGATCTTTAGGCTTCAGCCCACACTCACAGGTTGTGCTGCAATTGCCTCACATTCAATACTCTATTACAAACTCAGGAGAACCATATTTGATACCAATGATGAAGGGTCCTCCCCTTTCATATAGAATCTCACCACATACACACAAAAAGAGAAACCAGATGCAATAAGAGAACAAATATTTTCTTTTATTACTAGAATGATGTTACAAATTACATGCCATCCTATGTGCTACTTGTTACATGCATTTGTTGATTTGTAGATCTAAGTTTTCCCTTCATGCTTCACTGCATGTACTCACACCTTCTGTAACTCCAACACTCCTGACTCTGCTTGTGCTTGTATTCCTTTAGCTTCATATATTGTTCTAATTCTCTAGGTTGGCCTTCACATTCTTCTCTCCTATTGTCGTAGTACCACCATGTTGTCCAATGGTCACTCAGATTTTCCTTACAATTACATGGTTATTTGTATCGTTAGTTCTTATTTGTTCCCCAATAAGTCATCTTCTAGTCATTCACTACATGCCCATAAATTTGTTTAACCTAGTCGATTAGCAACAATGATATGAATTGAAAAATACTATCATTCCATGTGTCACCACTGGGTTTGTTCGTTCTGCCAACTCACCATTTAGTCAATCCTCACACCATTAAGGTCTCTACCTCCATCAAATTGTCACGAGTTCCATGGATTTTATAACCAAGTCACAGGGTTGTGAAGTTCCCTAACTCCTCAATCTCCTGAATTGCACTCCTTCCATCACCTTTTCATCCCTCCATCATTGCCTCCTTATCATTGTATCAGAGAGACCACTTGAAGAGTCCTGTCGATGATAGTATGTCACTCTGATCAACACATCAATTCAATATGGGTCCATCCTTCTAGCTTGTTGCCATGTAATTCACAAAAAGGATGTGAATTACGTGACCAATCATTAATCACCATCTATCTATGCATGTCACCATCATGTCAGGTCCCACATGTCATCCAACCTTGTATCGCCCCATTGCTGAGATTTGTTATCATTTCCCACTAATAGCTTGTAGTCATTCCGATGCATGCGTTATCATTATATCATTGGACCTCACTCCCCCATCCTATCGATACACCCAAGTCCTCCTAATGTCATTTTCCGAAATGATTTATGGCATGTCGAGTTGTCACTAGGACATCAACTGTTGTCCTACTGATCACTTAGTCTCCTACCAATGAACTCAACCCCATTTCACTCTTCCACCATTAGGTCATCATTGGGACATGGAATAGGGTCCCATCAAAATGTCAACCTCCCACCGATGACATACATACTACCAACTCCTAAAGAGATATTGGCCTGTTATTGGGACACCAGGTGCTGTCTTGCCCATAAGTAATCCTCCCGTCGATGTAACTCATGCACTACTCACTCATTGTTGTCATTGGGACCAGAAGAAACGTCCCACTAATAAGCCAAAGTCCTACCGATGAACATGATCAACAATTATTGAGTGAAATAACTTAGATCGATGCAGGATTGCTTATGTGCCCTAGATGCTCCTACATCAAATATTCTAGAAAGTGTAATTTCCTCAAGAAGATATTTCAAAATTTTATTAATTTTGGTAGTACAACTTTTTGGGGTCATAAATTTTGATCTAACCATTGGATTTTCAATTATAATACCTTTTTAGAAAGCTCTTAAGAAGGTACACCCTCAAAAATTAGTACCGATAGGTAGACTATTGAACACCCAAAATACTGAGAGGGGAGGGGGTGAATAAGTATTCTATTAAACCATTTAGTCATAATCCAACCAATAATTAAAACATATTTAACTATAGTTATAAATGAAAAAATGAAAGAGATCACAACACCACATAACACATGAACACTAAGATTTTTACGTGGAAAACCCAAAAAAGGAGAAACCATAGTAAGGATTGGCTCACAATATATTATAACCATTTATAAGATATTACATGGGCTCATTTCCATGACTCACTATCCTTATAAGGCTCACAACCAGAAATAGATACAAGACAAAAGTGGCTACATAGCCAAAGTGTGAACTGATGTAAGATACACCTTCCTTGTGCTAAATTTAGTTCCAATTAAGCTTTGAATATAAAATACTACTCTATTTTGTAGTCACTCAACATTCACAAGAATTCTGTCCTTATATTGATTTTACACATACAAATTCACAAGTTTGCACAATATTAGATTTTGCACACATCATATTACATTCTTTTTGCTTTATGTACCTAAAAATGTTCTACATATATACCCTATTACATTCACACACATCAATTAGGTCGATCTAATTAGATGTAGCCCTATTAATTCAAAGTTACTTTGTTGGCATCATACTTGAAACAAAACTTCTTCGCACTCAAATCAAAACATGTTGTGTGAACCTCAATCCCAATACCTGCAAAACAAAGAGAATAAACACATTAAGTTCGATATTGCAAGCATGAACAAGGATTCCCCATGAAATCCATTTACAAACTTCAAATTAGGAAAGAAAACAATGAAGAAAACAATAAAATGAGAAAATATAGATTCAATCCTAATTAAAATAGAAAACACATGATCCCATGGGGGAATTGGTGCCAATTTGAAGTACAAATTGGCCCTTTGCCAATTCCTAAGATGTAAGATTGATATGTTGATGATAATTGATCCACTTTGATGATGAGTGGATGGAGGATGTGCAAGATTTGGGGATTGTGCCAATAAATGCACAAATTTGAATTTCAAATTTGTTGAAATGAATTGTAAGAGGGAAGGGAAAATGCAATAAATGCCACTTGGCTCAAGACAAAGGACATGTAAGATGAAGTTATTGCCTTTTTGGATGTACATGTTGACTTGGAATTTTTGAATTCAAATTGAGAGAATATTCCAAAAGATGCCTTGTGAGGAAAATAGAGATTTAATAAATGAATTAAATCTATTTTCATGTGCAACTTGTAAAATCTAGAGGATGGGACATGATATGAGATTAAATTAATCAATGGTTAATTAATTTAATAAGAGATTAGATGATGCGACCTATTTGACTCAAATTTATGGATTTATTTAAATCAAATAAGAGAGGAATATGATAAGAGATTAATTAAATAAGGATTTTGATTTATTTAATTAAAAGAGATGGTGTTAGATTAAATCAAATAAGGTTTTAATTTATTTAATTTAATGGATATACTTTAGAGTTTTAATCAAATAAAATTAATTATTTAATTAAATAGGGATAATTAGATCAGATGGATTGATTTAATTAACAAAAGAGATTGACTTAATTAGATAAAATGATTTATTCAATTAAGAGAGGAATATTGATGAATTTAATCAAATAAGGAGATTTGATTAAATGGTTAGATCGAGGGATGATTCAGGATGAAACGATGTTAGTAGTTGGGATCAGATGCACAATGTCAATTGGTATATTTTACGTGTCTACATTTTGCCCCTCTTTGAATCAATGTACTTGCTGCATTGGTTCAAAGAATAAGCAATCTCGATCGAAGCCAAATTTTTCAATATTTAAAAAATTGTCCCACTGCTACTTGGTGAGAGAAAACATGCCATTATAATGCCCCCTTGAGAGATTGGACAAAAATTTCAATTTTTGGGTGATCTCGCAAAAAAAGAGGAAAAAGTACCCAATAGGTCCGAAAGGGCTCTAGGAGCCTAAAAATGTGTTTAAATGCAATAAAATGATGAAAAACAAGTCTCAACTAGACAAAAATAGGTTCGAGGGTCCAAAACCCTAGCAGGATAGCCAATCAGGGTGAAAAAACCCTAATTTTTAGGCTTAAAAGGGGCCCAAGGGGTCGCTTTCCCCTTCATTTTCAAACACCTCCAATAGTAACCTCGAGATTTGAGCTCTAACCTCTTGACGATATGGTGCAACGACAACTTCCTCTACACATTTCTGATCGAGTTCGGACATATTAGCGACCACCTGGCATTGGGGCACCGGTATGTGACCCTTACCCGAGCTTTGTTTTTTCATTTATTGATTCATTTAATGCTTTAAAAGGTTGGTCCACCTGCAACGACGCTATATAGTGCCGCTCGACAATCAAACTGCGTCGTGCGGTGTGATATTGCGATGAGGCGGTGTAGTTTGGAGTTTAAAAACTCTGACGTTGAGCTCGGGGCCAGCAAAGGGATTTGAAAAGTACAACGCGATAGTCCTGATTGTGCCCAAAGTGCACCGCGGCGATGCAATTTGGCTATTTTGGGCCTAGTGTCATGTTGATGCTGTTTTTTGCACATCAACAACTCAGACAAAATGGAATATCCTATCTTTCTTGAAAGGTAAATCTCTATCAGCAAGCCTCAAGAGATAACCCCAAGGTCTCTAACGTCAGGTCTTAACAATGCATAAACAACTCAGTGATAAAATGTAAAAATGCTGGTAATCACAATGGGACCTTACCACAAGCAAAATAATGAATCAATTTTATCAGATCTAACAATATGATGATATTTTAATACAAGATCTAACCCAATAATCAAAGAAATAAAAAAAAAGGATAAGGGTTTCAAGTAGATTTCTAAATCTAATACTACTCCTAAGATTAACAATGAAAGTAACCAACACTCGAATGGACCAATCCCTCAAAAACTGATCTCTACTTGACCCAGATAAATCTGCAATCTTACAGAAAACAGTGCAATCTTCTAAGGTGTTAAGATTTTCAAATCATGAACATTCATTCAACAACCCTATTGCAGTTGAAATGAACAAATCCTCACAATCGAACTAAGCACATTGAATATGAAGACTAGGCTAACTTTTCAAAGAAACTAACATTCAGTTGGTTGCGAAAAGTATGGACTGAAGGATTGTTGCAACATTCAAGTATCAAATCACAAACATTATTGAATTAAATCTAATCTAAATGTTAACCTCCTCAAAGCAATTTTAAAGATGGAATAACAAGAACCATGCAAGACAAAAGAACACAAGTATGGCACCAAATCACAATGTCATTACTTGCATTCAAATCATTCAAATTATCCACTATAGCAACAATTCTAGTTTTCTGTTACAATATTTGCTTGAGAACAACTACTTGCTAACTTGCTCTACTCGTGTCTAACTATTATGCTCTATTATATCTTCTATCTTCTATATCTTTTCTCTATTTCTAACTATCTAACCCCTTACAAATGAGGTGAAATGCCAAATATATAGAATCCCCCCAAAAAACCCATCGGCTAAGCAAGAGCTTGAAGCATTAACTAGGCACCACCAACCAACACAAAGAAAATCAAAATGGAACAAAGGAATGCATTAAATGCGTGAACAACACCCAGGTCAGCCCAGGATTCCCAATGCAGCTTGGATCAATGTAGGGTGTGATAATGGGGAAGCACAAATCCTAGAGTAGTTGGGCATTAACTGCCCTCCCCTTTGTCTCGATTCGGATCTAGCCCTTCATGAACTCTCAAGAATGTCCCATCCAAGTCAGCTACTGGTGGTAAAGGAAAAACCCTAAGTCGATTCTCAATGGACGCAATCTCTTCCCTTGACCGTTTGACCGACTTATCCCAATCCACCTTATACATTAGGTATTTTTCAATAACTGCAAGGTAGGTGGCTACATCATCCAACTGGTGCTCAGAGACAAAACTATCATCAAGTGACACGTAAACATCCTGCCACCAATTTCTCAACTGTTCTAGATTCAAATACTTGGGCGCAATCTTCCTTCTTCCCATCATAATTTCAAAGAAGGCAATGGAGCCATTATATACACCACCCAAGGTATCATCAAGCTGCCATCTTTTCTTATAAATCTTCTTCAACACCTTTTGCCTGATCTGCAGTGCCTCATACCACTCCCATGGTTCAACAACTCTTGATGAAGGGAGAATTCCATCACTTACCAACCTATCCCGGGTGTACTCCATGATAGTTCTAGTTTTCTGTAGAAGGAGATCCGTGTCTTCTTTATCTCACACCAACACCGCCTTCAACCAATCAGTTGCCATGATATCATCTTTCCTAGTTGACAAAATCTCTTTAATAGTTTCATCACCCTTTATTTGCACCCCTTTTAGCCAATTCACGGTGGCAATGGTGGAAGCTTTCATCTTTTTTAGCTTGGTGATGGTCTCTTGAGGTAGAGGATTCATAGCAGAGATCGAAGGGTTAATGGACTGCAATGGTTTCATTAAGTCCTCCAAGCATTTCCTGAGATTTTCATTTTCTTTCTTTAGCTCCTGCTTGGTCTTCATTTCCTTCCTCAATCTACCCAAAATAACTACACTAGAACCCTCATAATCTTCAATGTCCTGCTCGACTGATGTAGGTCCTAGATTGAAAGTCTGAAAATTGTAATCATTTCCAACCACATCATCTATGTTTTTATCTGGAGCAGGGGTGGCAATGTGAACAACTCTGTCATGAGCTTCGTCTCTTTCAATCCTCGAGATCACACTAGCATTCTTCTTACCTTTATCTTTTCCAATTTTGGCTAGTAGTACATCCCAATTCGGTGGGCTATCTTCCACAGTAATTTATTTTCTCTTTATCTCTTTGTCCAACTAACCAGGGATAGTGGATTCCAATTGCACCTCACTTTGTTTCTCCTCCTCCTGATCTTTAGGTGCTTCCTCACTCAAATTCTATTTATCAGGATTTTCATTTGTCTTGCTTTCTTTCTCCTCAAAATTCTCTTCCTCTTGTTTAGGTGAGGGAACCTTCACTGTCTCCTCTTCTCGGGGAGGGAACTCTTCAATTCTGATAGGGGAATCCACATATGTAACCATAGGGGATTGCATTATCTTTTCAATTTCTGCCTATGCACTATGGAGATCACCTTCATGAAACTCCTCCCCCTTAGTATCTAGATGATACTCAACATCCTTCGACTCACTAGGCATGCCTTGAGCTCCACGAGCAGAAGGCACATCATCATGCTGTTCCTCATGAGAAACCACCGAAGGGAGATCTGTCTCAGGCACACTATCCCTGGGAGAAGGAGTCTTAGACCTCCTTGTATACACCTTGGCCTTTTCCTCCGAACTTTCAACATTTATCACAGGTGGGGAAACTTCCTCCCCAACCTTGGAGCTTTCCTTCTCTGAAAATTTTATGATTTTTCTCCTCTTGGGCACTGACACATCAACCTCAAGACCCTAATGTTCAGTCCCTTTCTGCTCATATTTCTTGGCCTTTGGTTCTCTATGTTTTTCTGCTTCCTGGGCCTCTGTTTCTTGGACACCTTTTATCTTGATTTTGAATGGAGAATCCATCTTACCCTTGCCCTTAGGATCCTGCTTGGTAGATTCCTCAGAGGTGGAGTGGGAATCCAAATCTCCCATTAGAGCATAGGTGCACTGCACACCATTATTTTTCAACTCCCACAACTTATGCTTTAGCCACATCCTAGTAAATTTGATAACTGGATCCACTAGTTGCTTCAATTTTGTCTTTTCCTCCTCCAACCAATCCACATCACCAATTGGTCTATCCTTTATGGCCTCATAGGCATGATCCTGGATCAATTTTCCATCATCCTCCAATTGATCAGGAACTTCCTTTATGTTATACAACCGAATTGACTCAACTGGAAGCTGGGATAATTTCTTCTTTCTGACCTCAAATTCATCACTGCAATTGGCCTAGTAGTCTTCCAAATTCACCTTGTGGCAATACTCTTTGCTGACCTTATTTTGAGCTTCTCCTATAATATCAAACCTGGACCTCTTGGAGTGGAAAGATAGACCAAGGGAACTAATTTCCTCCTCTGAAGCCTGGGCAGAAATAATAGAAGGACAAACCTCTCCAGTGCCAATTCTTAGGGGAGAATCTCCACCAAATCTTGTCTTGTGTTTATCCTTCTTGACGATAGCATGAAAGTCACAAATCTACCTAATTACTTCCAACAAGATAATGTGATCAATGGGATACCTTGGAAGTCTGTATGGGGCCCTTTTGCAGCCATCAATCTGAATATAGGAGAAAGTTGGGAATTGGATAAACCATGCCCCATATTTCTTGATGAGTTCCTTAGCCTGGTCTGAAATCCTGACATGCTCTGCTTCCTAAAGAATTCTGGTGATATAATTGGTAAATGCATCATTTTCTCTCCTATAGCTTGAACCTCCTAAGTGCAACTGAGGGAAAACTTCATAAATAATATCTTGTCTAAAAATTCCCTTCGTATCCAATCCTTTGTAGGGATGGAATCTTGCAAGTGCATAGACTAGATATGAAGTCATTATGAAAGTCTTGGTCTGCAACACATTGGATAACTGTTCATGGAGTACTCCACTAATGACCCCTATCCAATGGTAATTAATCTTTTCTTGCTCCATTCTCACAATCACGTGGCACATCCAATTTTCAAACGTACCAACATTCTTCAATCCCACCACCTTGCTAAGAAGAGTGATGGCATCGTAGTACTCCTTGGACTTTATCCTGAATAGCTGCTTGGGTAATTTAGAATAGTGTGACTTAGGCTTCTCCAACCAAGAATTGATAAGTTGTTGTGACTTCACAGTCTTGTCGTCGTAGAACTCTTTAGCTTCCCCCATGCTGAATCCCACCACATGAGACCTATCTGGCATATCAAATGTTTGGGCAATGGAGACAGGGTTGAGATTTGCTACAACCCTCCCCTGAGAACCAATTATTCTTTATGTGTCCTGATCATAGTGCCTGGCACACTCAAGGACTAGCTAATAACACTGCACCATAGAAGGGAAACCAACAACATGTGTCAATCCTGATTCCATCATCCTTCTAGCCACCAAAGGAGAATCCTTAGCCGCCATTCTTTCTTTGAATTCTTTATAATCCCATGATCTGACATTGGTATCAGTCACCTCTGACCAAATTGAAGTGATGTTGCTCTCAGGGATCTTGCTCTTAATGTCCATTTTAATCCTCTCTGCATTAGACATGGAGGACCCAGTTGCTACCTTGCTAGATTAAGCCTGCACTCAACATGAAAATCATAATAAGAACCACATGAAAGAGGATGCTAATCCATAAGAACACCGTAAGAATGAATCTCATATAGCTAGAGTGTTATTAAATTTCATATAAAATGACCACAACAAGTTTTAGGTTTCAAGACCATCCATAGAATCTGAGCCAGAGAGGAATTTCAGGAAATTCTAGACCGATCGGATTCCAATGGAATAACCAGGAAACACCTACTAAACCATTAAATCTGATCATTTTTTATCAACAAATTACACGGGAAATCCAAATGTGACATGAAATAATCATTGAATGCATCATAAATCACAAACAAATCCAATTATCGCACATTCCTTCATATTTCATCAGATTTTGGGAAAATCCGTGAGGGACGAGCTAGGTTGCAGATTCCAAAAAATCAGAGAGACGCCAGATTTCAGAGAAATATGGAGCGAATGAAAAATTCGCGAATAAGTTAACACTACAAACCAATGCAGATTCTGGGAACAAAGGTTTCGGCAAGAATCAGTCATTTTGCTAAGAAGTGTTGGTGACTTCCAGGAGGTCACACCGAAGGATGTCATCGGAAGAGGTTTTGCTAAGACTTAGTAGTTTCGGTGCAACGTCTTTCCAACTAGGGGAAGTCTCAGCGAAGCAAATGAATGAACTTCGGCCAAATTTTTTTTATTCAGAACGAGGTCACACCGAGTGGGGCATGTCCTACTGACCAGCGATATAACAAACACATCGATATGACACAGGGGTAGTCAGGGTAAGGTCCTGGTGAATCTTTTGTGTCTCATCAACTTTTGGGGTCTAAGTAAACACTTTGGCCAAACTAAAGTTTTTCGGTATGAAGTATCAGTGAAGTTGTGATGTCTCGGTGATAGGTTTTTTTTGAATTCAGCCAGATGTCTTGCCGACTGCATAATATCTTATCGACAGAAGATCTGAGCCTGCCAAGAAAGGAAGGCCTCACTAGGAAGTCCTGGTGACCACTGGTAGTCTCACCAAAAGTGAAGGTGTCGGCAAGAGTTGTGAGCTTTCCGAAAGGTCTCAGGGAAGGATGGATGTCTCGCCGAAAGAAATGAATATCGGTATAACTAGTGAAGTCCGTGATAACCTCCTACCGATTAGGGCTCGTCTTGCCAACGGTGTATAGGAAATGCATGTCGATGAGAGACCTTCTTTTGGGGTGAGGTCTCGGCTATAAAATATGAACTTAGGAAGGCTTCTTGGCGAAAACATGGTGATCGATATGACATCTCACTGACTTTGAAGGGTCATAGCGAAGAAAATTTGGAGGGGACGGATAGTCACGATTTTACCCAAACACCAAATCGATCATGAATTTGAAAATGCTTAACTCAGGGCAAGTCAGGGATGGACCTTTCATAGATTTTCTTTACATTCTAGGTCAACTTTTAGGATGAAATAAATTGAAATGGCACTGCCCTAGGTTTGAAACTCTATTCATCCACCATTAGCGCACAGGCAAGCTCATAATTCAATTGTTTCAAATGCTAAACCGTTACTAGGGTTTATTAGTTACTCTTAGACAAGTTTCATAAAAATGCAGATAGGCAAATGAGCTCAAAACTCACCTGGGAGATGACAAATAATGCAATACTGAACAACCCTAGCATGAAATGATCAAATACGTAGGAATTCAAACACCACAAGCTCTCATAACATCAACGTGCCATTCATAATTCTTAATCAAAGGCCGGGCAATAAAAACTTACCATTATAACACAAAAATTGATCTCAGAAGCAGCAAATGCAAAGCCGAATGGCGTCCACAAAGAATAGATGTAGGAATGCACAAGAAATTGCCACTAAATCGATCAATTCAAACCCAAACACCCCAAAATGAAGTGAATCAATCACAGAAAAAGCACTCCTCAGCTCAAACGACAACAACAATAAGCATGATGGCACAAAAGATCCCAAAAATCAAGTTAAATACATCCCTCAAGGCATGCACAAAGCCATTAATGCAATCGATAGGATAGTCAGAAAACCCAGAAAGCCGACGATAGGGTGGAATCTGGAAAAATCCGGCCCATGTGGAAATCCATGAAGACCAAGAATCCCCGAACCATGATGCTTGGCCAGAACTGAAGCGGGATCCGGGAAAATCTGACTAGGGTGGAAAATTTTGAATTAGGGTAAAAACCTGAACTTCATCTAGAACTTAGGATTTTCAATGAATAACCTAGGGAAACACTTAGGAAACCAAAAATACATATTTAAGCACATGCCTAAATAAGACAAAGCCTCAAAAAGAAAGGGCCAAAAACCAAAAACTGAAGTGAAAGAGGGTCCCTACTTTCAGTGGGGCGTGTGTGCGAAAACTGCATAAGAAATGGTGACTTCTGCTGGGAAAATGCTCCAGAGCATTTGATGACAAAAATGAATCAAGAACCTATAATCTCTAGTTTCAATCTCACCATCAAACAAACAATTCAGAATGCAAAGATATAAAGAATCAGAACCAAAGGGTAGACCAAACCTTCCATAAATTGAAAATCCAAGTGTGTGCACATGAGTTCATTTTCCTCAAGCTACTGTAGAAACCAAGCTCAGTCAAGTCAAGCTATGTAAGGATTCTAACTTCAAAAGCAACCTAGATAGGGCCACACTACCAGTCAGGCGTCCATAGCCCCGACGAGGTTATCGCTGTGATTCTCCTAAACATAGCTCTACTACCAGCCAGGCATCCATAGCCCCGGTAGAGATATTCAAGTACCCCTGATAAGTTGAATTTATTCTTTTGATATTCAATATTTCATTTTTCTTTCTTTTGATATTCTTTATATGTCACTTTTATTTCAACCTGTGAACAATGAAGCTCACACTCAGGGCTGAGAACCATAGTGGTGCTGAAGCAGAAATAAGATTTTTCACTTGACAAAACTTCACAAGGATTCCTATAGCAACGTCAGGATTCTTAAGATATATGAGAGATATAATGTTTCAGAGTACTTCAAATTCAAATCAAAGTCGGTGATCAATCTTCTATAAATCTGACATTAAGACTGTTGGCTGTAGTACATATTTCAACTATCCTTTCAACATGCAAGACTAAAGTCCACCAAGGAAATACTGAGAGAAAATACAAATAATGATATATTTTCCATGCAGGTGCAACACATCTAGGTGAAAACAAAGAAACACCCAAAGCAAGAGTAGAGAAAAAAACAAAACGAAACAAAAGCAAACCCAAAAACCAAACCAAAAGCAAAGCAGAAAGGGAAACCTAATCTAACTATATACAAGAAAAGAGTTGAAAACAACTCAGGACTGGAAATAATGCTTTAGATACTACCCATTGACAGGCAGTAGGATATCCTTTCCAGTAAGGGTTTTCAAATGGAAAGCATTATCTCCCAGAATTTCTGAGATCTGGTAAGGTCCAAGCCAAAGTTTATCAAATTTTCCATGCTCTCCCTTACGGTCATGGGCTTTATCCCAGTAAAGAACCAAGTCAAAAATCCTAAAAGCTTTAACCTTGGATCTTTTATCAAACCATCTCTTGAAAACCCCTTGATGTTTAGCAAAGTTTTCTAGGGCTTCGTCTCTCTTTTCCTCAAGGTGTAATAATTCAGCAAGTCTAGCCTCACATTTATCTCCCTCATTATAATAATCGTTAATGAACTGCAAGGTGGGGATCTTTAACTGAATGGGGAAAACATGCTCTAATCCATAAACTAGGTGGTAAGGTGATATTCCTATGGAAGTCTTATGTCTGGTGCGATCTACCCACAAAGCAAATCTAAGTTGGGTATGCCAATCCTTCGGGTTTCTTTCTAATAATTTGTGAATAATAGTCAGGAGATTTTTGTTGGATGACTCAGCTAACCCATTGCCCTGAGGGTAATAATTGGATGCAAATTTAATTATTATCCCATGGTCAAAAGCCCAATTAGAAAACTTCAAAGATGAAAATGCAGGACCATTATCACATACTAAAGACATAGGACATCCAAAATGGTTAAGAATGCCTGATTCGAGGAAGTTAATTACTATTTCTGAAGTGCACTGCTTGCAAGCGAGGGCCTTAGTCCATCTTGTATAATAATAAGTGATAGTAAAGATATACCTATGTCCAACAGAGGAGGGTGGATTGATTGGACCTATGAAGTCCATTCCCCATTGTGCAAAGGGTTTTACCTCAAATACTAGTTGGAGTGGGAGTGCGACATACTTCTCTCTAGTGGCAGTAGTCTGGCACACATGAAAAGTTCTGATGTGGTTGTGTGTATCTTTGAACAATGTAGGCTAATAGTAACCAGCTCTCAGAATCTGGTTCACTGTAGAAGGTGTTGATCCATGGCCCGTACCATATCTGTCATGAAACTCCAACATCACTCTTGCAGATTTTTCCTTTCCTAGGCACCTCAAATAAACACCCTCATGATTTTTCTTATACAGGATGACTCCTTTCAACATGAAACTGTCACTCTTTAAGCGCAATTCCCTTCTTTGTACTGAATTGAGATGATCAGGGCATCTCTGGGTTAGGAGGTAATGAACAATATCATCGTACCACTCTCCGAGAGAAACATCCTCCAAATTATAACTTTGAGCGGTAAGGTCAGGGCCTATCTCTGCCATTATCTGCGTAAGCCCTTACCCTCTTACCAACTTCATGGGTTGAATTTCCATATCATACTCTTGTAACATATTCACCCATTTGGCTCTGCGTTCCCCTAGCTCATTCTGCATCAATAACAGCTTAACTGCAGGATCAAGAACTATTGCAAAGATTTTGTTTCTAAGGATATAATGCCTAAATTTCTTTATAGCCCTGACTATGGCATAGGCCTACTTTTCCACACTTGGGTATCTCAACTCCACATCCTTCAATGGTGCACTCATGAATGCTATGGGATGCTCATTTCCTTGATCCGACCTTTGAGTTAACATAGCAGCACAGGAATGATTAGAGGAAAACAAATATATATAGAATGGTTTAGCATAGTCTGGACTTACCAAAATAGTTGCTTCAACAATAGCCCTCTTTATTTTTGCAAATGCTTCTTTTGCTTCTGCATTCCATTCAACTTTGGCCTCCTGCTTTAACATTGCGTTAAGTGGTTTAACTATTTCTGTGAACCCAGTGATGAACTTCCTCACAAAGTTGATCTTGCCAAAGAAGGATTTCATTTCTTTTTTACTAGCAAGCGGTGGAATCTTAAGAATGGCCTCTATGCATTCTGGATCAATGGAAATTCCCTTTTTAGAGAGAACATGTCCCAACAATTTACCTTCTATTACTCCAAAGATGCATTTCTTTGGATTGAGCGATATTCCAAACTCTCAACATTTCTAAAAAACTTTGCATAAATCTGAGATATGATTACCTCTCTTCTTTGAAAAGACAATTAGATCATCCATATAAATGATGATGCATTTAACAATTATGTCCTTAAAGGCAATGTCCATTGCTCTTTGGAATGTGGCTCCAACATTAATTAAGCCAAAAGGCATCCTTCTGTAGGCGAAAGTGCCCCACTTGGTGGTGAAGGAAGTCTTGTGCCTATCTTCATACTACACCATAACTTGGTTATACCCTGAATAACCGTCCAGGAAAGACATCATCTGAGATTCATTGAAAATATGGAGCACTTCATCCAGTGAGGGTATTGGATAATTATCTTTTTCTGATGCTCTGTTTAGGTTCCTAAAATCTACACATAGTCTGATTTCACCATTTTTCTTCTGCACTGGAACCAGGTTTGTAACCCAAGTAGAGTGTCTGACTGGGAATATTATCCTTATAGACAATAGTTTCTGCACTTCCTTCTGTATTATGGGTTCCAGTAAAGTATTGATGGGCCTTTGGCTCTGTCTGAAAGGCTTTACTCCTAGATTGAGAGGAATAGTATGGGTTATGATTGATATATCATAAGTCTTTAATTCTTCATAACTCCAGGCTATCATGTCTGGATATCTATGTAATGCATAAATAATTCTTTGTCTTTCTTCTAGAGTGCACACTTTTCCAATGAGAACATTTTTGACATCCTCCTGAGATCCTACATTATATTTGTCACATTGTCCACTAATAGACTCTTTCCTGGTATCTTGTTCGAATCAAAGATCCTCTCTAGTTGCACCATTCCCTTGGGAATTGTGTTGGTCTTCAGATTAATTACCCCTTCCAAGTCCATCTCAACTTCTTGAAGTTTAGTTTTGTCAATGATTTGAGAAGCGAAGACATCAGTACTAGTAATGAAATCTAAGATATGCTTGTCATCTCGAATACCTGGAAGTTGGTGACATTATCAGGTACTGATGGTAGTGGGGTCAGCTCCACAGTAAACTTCTTTAGTCCTGAAAGAGATAGAGGTTGCAAGGTACTTGCCACCTGAGCAAGAGAATCAGTTGTTTGGTTCTTATTCTGTGGAATCAACTGAATGTTGAAGGCATCAAATCCTCCAATGAAGTCCCACACTCGGTGTCTATAGTTAGTCATTTTCCTGTCATGACAATAGTATTGCCTCCTGACCTGCTTAACTATTAACTCAGAATCTCCAAAAATTTGCAAGATCTTAACCTTTTTCTTCAATGCCATTAACAGTCCATGCACTAGGGCTTCATATTCGGCTACATTATTCATACAGTTAAATTGAAGTCTATGAGTAGCAAAAAATGTCTTACCTATTGGACTGATTAGCTCGAAACCTGCCTTGACTCCATGCTTTGATTTGGACCTATTGAATCTCAAAGTCCAACAACCAGCAGTAGCAGAGTTCCCTACTTTTTCACTTGCACTGTGACTGTTGAATGGCTCTTCAGAAGGAATCAATCTTTTCCTCTTGGGATCTTCTTGAACATTCAGGATATCGCTTTTGACTATAGGAGTGGGGTTGATACATTTCTATATTTTCTCCACTGTAGCCTAGAATAAGCAACAATAAAATTATGAATGAGAGGCATTATGTACCCTACACCAATTGGGCAGGAGTAACTCTCCAAAGTTCATTCCCTTTCCTAGTTGAATTTGATCTTCAATGCACTTCTGAATGAACTCTTGAAAATTATCCAGCAAACCAAGCTGGCTATCTTCCAGACCACTATCGTCTTTAGCTGGTTCGATTAGGACTTCAGTACCACTGGATTCTACTATAAGGTCAATAGACACCGCATGGAACATAAGAACCTCCTCCATATCTGGCTCCTCAAGAGGAGTAGGAAGCATATAGTTACCCATGCTTACTTCTGATACCAGAATTTCAACAAAGGTTTTCTGATATTCTGTAATCATGTACTTCATTCTGGGATCTCTTTCAATCCTAATCTGGTTTGGAACTCCTTTCCAGGGAAGCCACATATGGGAGTGATCAGTCGAGACATATCCATTCAAGGCCCTGGTAAAGTTTCTTCTCAGGATTAGACCATAAGTATCAGGGATGTCAGCCACCTGTATGTTGAAAACCTACTGGATTATAGGATCAAAAGAAATCTGCATATGAATCATATTTAACTCTCCTACAATATTGACTTCAATCCTATCCAATTGTGTGACTTTCTTTTGAGATTCAGTAGGAGTAATTCCCATAGCTTGATATACACTGAAAGGCATAACATTAGTTGAAGCACCAGAATCTAGTAGACAATTATGCAGATTCTTACCGAATATCCGAACAAAAATTAGGAATGGAGGTGTGTCTGTCTTCCCTTGAAACAGAGTTAAGGGAGTATCTACTTGGACAACTTGAGATATGTCCTTCTCTTTCCCATTATCTCCAGGGGGCCTATGGACTTGGTCATGAGTCTGATTTTGTCTTCCTACTAACTGAGAACCAAATACTCTATTGATATTCTAGCTAACTGATTTATCTTGTGACATGGAATTTGCATTGTAAAATCCTAAGACTGCATTTCTAATAGATGAAACTCTCAATAACTCGAATGCAGATAGATTTACCTTCAATTTTTGGAGTTCTTCAGTAAAATACGTGGCCAATTGTTCTTCATTTAAATCTGTAGGAGTCTCCCTTGGGTATTCCACTATCTTTTCCTTATTTGCGTCATAATTTCTTCCTTTTGGTACATCAACGTGTCCCAGATCTTGAGATAAGTATTGCTTGGACACCTGAGACATTGATGGATTAGTGCTAGCATTAGGGTCTGGAAGTGTGTTGAAATTATTCAGTGGGATGGACGTAGTAAAGGGAACTCCAGCCTATGGGCGCCTGTGTGGCAATTCCCTCAAGTCCTACCTTTTGACAGGTCGCTGGAAGGTCTGCACTTCTTCAATGTAAGCTTCCTCTTTGACATAAGCTTCTCCTTCATCCCTAGGACCATTATCATTCATTTGACTCTCATTGAATAACTATTTCATTTCATCACCATTGCATACCTGGTCTGCCTCTTCCTTCAATTGGTTAGATTCTTCTTCGGGTACATTCTCCTCACTTTGCGGAAAAGGAGCATGGTTTAATACCAACACTGGTGAATCATAAGGGTTGGATGGTACTATTTCCTGACAACTTGTATTGTTCTCTAGTTTGTATTGAAATATTGAGGCCACCATTTGGAACTCCTGACAGTCTAACTCAAAATGCTGACTAGTCTTGTGGAGCCTACACCACCCTAATAAAGCAACCTCAGCTAGATATACACCGCTAGGAGGCTTCTCTTGATTAACTGGTTGACTAGCAGACTGATTGACAGGTTGACTAACTGGTTGATCCAATGGGGTGGGGACTCCTCCATTGTTGGGCCCTGTGTTCCAAGTTCTATTCTGTCCTGATTGCTGCCTTCTCTCGAACCCTTATCCACCACTTTTGTCAAAGTTCTGGCCCGAGGGTTGCCCTTTATCATAGTTCTATCTTCTGTCATAATTATACCCTCAGTCATTATTAAATCCCTGATCATTGTTGTAACCTCTCTTCTAGTTATATCCTCTGTCATCATTGTATCCTCGGTCCTGACGTTGCCCTCTATCAAAGTGTTGTCCTTGTGGATTCTCTCTGTTCTGATTAGACTGCATATTTCTCTAAGTAGCTTGCAACTGACTGTTCTAGTTCCTCAAGTAAGTCAGCTCCATATTCAACTTCTTTATTTGTTCAGACAATTCATCCAGTCTTTCCTTGTCAGGATTACTATATGGAGGTTGATTTGCATTATTTTTGAAATACCCTACCGCAACATTGGCATTTAGTGATAGGTTCAAGACTTTAGAATTTTGCAGGTATGAAGGATAACTAGCCTGAGGCTGGATATGTAGAGGTTGATTCACATTTTTTTGAGGGTAACTAATTATGGATGAAACTTGTCCTACGGAAGGTCCTAGGTGGGGGACCAGAGGCAATTGAGGAACTTGATTCATGATTCGAGTATGGTTCGCTAGAGCTTGATTGAGAGCTAGAACTTGTCCAGGGTGAGCAATGGGTCCTAATGAGGGCAGAGGCCTAGAAAGATGTTGCCTTAGATTAGTGCTAACTTTCACAGCCTCTGCATATGCATTAAGTAGACTCTCAGGGGGATTATTAATCCACTTCATAAAGGTAGTTGTCAAACTATCAAGTCCCTCATAATAAACTTCTAGAGTAGTGGGTTCATCAACAACATAAGGAGTCTGTAGTCTGGTATAAGCACGATGAAACCTATTATTGAAAGACCTTATAGGCTCATTAACCTCCCTCTTCACATAAGTGAACTGGCGGTAAAGCTCATTAGAACTAATGGGGATTCAAAACTTCTACAAAAAGGTAGCTTCTAGCTCAGTCCAATGTTGGATAGACCCAACAGGTAAATGGTTGTATCAATAAAATGCATCTTCCCCTAGTGAATAAGGAAAGAGTCTACATGCTACATCCTCATGGTTTATCCCTGTATCCTTGAGGCCAATCTGAAAGAACCTGATGTGTTCCTCATCAATCCTATTTGGATCATTGACATGGAATTTTGAACAAAAGTGTTCAAGGTTTTTGGGCATGACATTGTAAACAGAAAAACTTAATGGAGATGGGTTGGTTGCTAGGAAAACCATTGGTGGAGGTGGGGGTGGTAATGGTTGATTTATGACTAGACGAGCTTGTGGACTGGGAATGCCCCCAGACTCAGATGAACCTAATGAAGATTGGGATGATGATGATTCTCCCCTTCTATTGGTCCTTCTTGACCTAACAGGGTCTGGTAATTCCTAAAATTCTTCCTCTCATGGAGCGGATCTTGTTCTTCTTCTGAATCTCTTAGGAGAGATGGCATTCAAAAATTGATCCAGTTTGCTTATTTGGGCCCTCCCTCTAGCACCAATCCTATTGATGGTGTTTTCTGCACAACAACAACTCATACATAATGCAATATCCTATCTCTCTTGAAAGGTAAATCTCTATCAGCAAGCCTCAAGAGATAACCCCAAGGTCTCTAACGTCAGGTCTTGACAATGCATAAACAACTCAGTGATAAAATGTGAAAATGTTGGTAATCACAATGGGACCTTACTACAAGAAAAATACTAAATCGATTTGATCAGATCTAACAATCTGATGATATTTTAATACAAGATCTAACCCAATAATCAAAGAAATAAAAAAATGATAAGGGTTTCAAGTAGATTTCTAAATCTAATACTACTCCTAAGATTAACAATGAAAGTAACCAACACTCGAATGGACCAATCCCTCAAAAACTGATCTCTACTTGACCCAGATAAATCTGCAATCTTACAGAAAACAGTGCAATCTTCTGAGGTGTTAAGATTTTCAAATCATGAACATTCATTCAACAACCCTATTACAGTTGAAATGAACAAATCCTCACAATTGAACTAAGCACACTGAATATGAAGTCCAGGCTAACTTTGCAAAGCAACTAATAATCAGTTGGTTTTGAAAAGTATGGACTGAAGGATTGCTACAACATTCAAGTATCAAATCACAAACATTATTGAATTAAATTTAATCTAAATGTTAACCTCCTCAAAGCAATTTTAAAGATGGAATAACAAGAACCATGCAAGAAAAAATAACACAAGTATGGCACCAAATCACAATGTCATTACTTGCATTCAAATTATCCACTATAGCAACAATTCTGGTTTTCTGTTACAATATTTGCTTGAGAACAACTACTTGCTAACTTGCTCTACTCATGTCTAACTATTCTGTTCTATTCTATCTTCTATCTTCTATATCTTTTCTCTATTTCTAACTATCTAACCCCTTACAAATGAGGCAAAATTCCAAATATATAGAATCCCCCCAGAAAACCCATCGGCTAAGCAAGATCTTGCATCATTAATTGGGCATCACTGACCAACCAAGAGAAAATCAAAATGGAATGAAGGAATGCATAAAATGCGTGAACAACACCTAGGTCAGCTTGGGATTCCCAATGCAACTCAGACCAATGTAGGGCACGATAATGGGGGAGCACAAATCCCAGAGTAGTTGGGCATTAATTTCCCTCCCCTTTGTCTCAATTCAGATCCAGCCCTTCATGAACTCTCAAGAACGTCCCATCCAAGTCAACTACTGGTGGTAAACGAAAAACCCTAAGTTGATTCTCAATGGACGCAATCTCTTCCCTTGACCGTTTGACCGAATTTTCCCAATCCACCTTGTATGTTAGGTATTTGTCAATAACTACAATGTAAGGGGTTGCATCATCCAACTGGTGCTCAGAGACTGAACTATCATCAAGTGGCGTGTAAACATCTTGCCACCAATTTATCAACTATTTCAAATTCAAATACTTGGGTGCGATCTTCCTTCTTCCCGTCATAATTTCAAAGAAGGCAATGGAGCCATTATATGCACCACCTAGGGTATCATCAATCTACCTTCTTCGCTTATAAATCTTCTTCAACACCTTTTTCCTAATCTTCAATGCCTCATACCACTCCCATGGTTCAGAAACTATTGATGAAGGGAGAATTCCATCACTTACCAACCTATCCCAGTTGTACTCCATGATACTTCTAGTTTTTTGCAGAAGGAGATCCGTGTCTTCTTTATCTCGTGCCAACACCACCTTCAACCAATCAGTTGCCATGATAGCATCCTTCCCAGTTGACAAAATCTCTTTAATAGCTTCATCACTCTTTATTTTCACCCCTTTTAGCCAATTTGTGGTGGCAATGGTAGAAGCTTTCATCTTTTCTAGCTCAGTGATAGTCTCTTGAGGTAGAGGATATGCAGCAGAGATCGAAGGGTTAATGGACTGCAATGGTTTCATTAAGTCCTCCAAGCATTTCCTGAGATTTTTATTTTCTTTCTTTAGCTCCTGCTTGGTCTTCATTTCCTTCCTCAATCTACCCAAAATAACTGCACTAGAACCCTCATAATCTTCAATGTCCTACTTGACTGATGTAGGTCCTAGATTGAAAGTCTGAATATTGTAATCTTGTCCAACCACATCATCTATGTTTTTATCCAGAGCAGGGGTGGTAATGTGAACAACTCTATCATGAGCTTCATCTCTTTCAATCCTCGAGATCAACCTAGCCTTCTTCTTACCTTTATCTTTTCCAATTTTGGCTAGTAGTGCATCCCAATTTGGTGGGCTATCTTCCACAACAATTTGTTTTCTCTTTATCTCTTTGTCTAGCCAACTAGGGATAGTGGATTCCAATTGCAACTCACTTTTTTTCTCCTCTTCCTGATCTTTAGGTGCTTCCTCACTCAAATTCTGTTTATCAGGAGTCTCATCTTTCTTGCTTTCTTTCTCCTCAACATGCTCTTCCTCTTGTTCAGGTGAGGGAACCTTCACTATCTCCTCTTCTCAGGGAGGGACCTCTTCAGTTCTGACAGGGGAATCCGCATATGTAACCATAGGGGATTGCATTATCTTTTCAGTTTCTGCCTCTGCACTATGGAGATCACCTTGATGAAACTCCTCCCCCTCAATATCTAGATGATCCTCAACATCCTTTGACTCACTAGGCCTGCCTTGAGCTCCATGAGTGGAAGGCACATCATCATGATGTGCCTCATGAGAAACCACTAGAGGGAGATCTATCTCAGGCACACTGTCCCTGGGAGAAGGAGTCCTAGACCTCCTTGTATACACCTTGGCCTTTTCCTCTGAACTGTCAACATTTATCATAGGTGGGGCAACTTCCTCCCCAACCTTGGAGCTTTCCTTCTCTAACAATTTTATGATTCTTCTCCTCTTGGGAACCGATACATCAACCTCAGGACCCTGATGTTCAGTCCCTTTCTGCTCAGATTTCTTGGTCCTTGTCCTCTGCTTGGCCTTTGGTTTTCTCTATTTTTCTGCTTCCCGGGCCTCTGTTTCTTGGACACCTTTTATCTTTATTTTGAACAGAGAATCCATCTTACCCTTGCCCTTAGGATCCTGCTTGGTAGATTCCTCAGAGGTGGAGTGGGGATCCAAATCTCCCATTAGAGCATGGGTGCACTACACACCATTATTTTCCAGCTCCCACAGCTTATGCTTTAGCCACATCCTAGTAAATTTGATAACTGGATCCACTAGTTGCTTCAATTCTATCTTTTCCTCCTCCAACCAATCCACATCACCAATTGGTCTATCCTTTATGGCCTCATAGGCATGATCCTGGATCAATTTTCCATCATCCTCCAATTGATCAGGAACTGCCTTTACGTTATACAACTGAACTGAATCAACTGGAAGCCAGGAGAATTTCTTCTTTCTGATCTCAAATTCATCACTGCAATTGGCCCAGTAGTCTTCCAAATTCACGTTGTGGCAATACTCTTTGCTGGCCTTCTTTTGAGCTTCTCCTATAATATCAAACTTGGACCTCTTGGAGTGGAACGATAGACCAAGGGCACTCATTTCCTCTTCTGAAGCCTGGGTAGAAATAATAGAAGGAAAAACCTCTCTAGTGCCAATCCTTAGGGGAAAATCTCCACCAAATCCTATCTATTGTTTTTCCTTTTTGATGATAGCATCAAAGTCACAAATCTGCCTAATTACTTCCAACAAGATAATGTCATCAGTGGGATACTTTCGAAGTTTGTATGGGGCCCTTTGGCATCGAACAATCCGAATATAGGAGAAAGTTGGGAACTGGATAAACCATGCTCCATATTTCTTGATGAGTTCCTTAGCCTAGTCTGAAATTCTGATATGCTCTACTTCCTAAGGCATTCTGGTGATATACAACGTAAATGCACCATTTTCTCTCCTATAGCTTGAACCTCCTAAGTGCAACTGAGGGAAAACTTCATAAATAATATCCTATCCAAAAATTCCCTTTGTATCCAATCCTTTGTAGGGATGGAATCTTGCAAGTGCATAGACCAGATATGAAGTCATTGTGAAAGTATTGGTCTGCAACACATTGGATAACTGTTCATGGAGTACTCCTTCTTGAACTTTATCCTGAATAGCTGCTTGGGTAATTTAGAATAGTGTGACTTAGACTTCTCCAGCCAAGAATTGATAAGTTGTGACTTCACAGTCTGCTCATCGTAGAACTGTTGAGCTGCCCCCATGCTGAATCCCACCACATGAGACCTATCTAGCATATCAAATGTTTGGGAAATGGAGACAGGGTTGAGATTTGCTACAACCCTCCCTTGAGGACCAATTATTCTTTATGTGTCCTGATCATAGTGCCTGGTGCACTCAAGGACCAACTCATAACACTGCACCGTAGAAGGGAAACCAACAACATGTGACAATCCTGATTTCATCATCCTTCTAGCCACCAAAGGAGAATCTTTAGCCACCATTCTTTCTTTGAATTCTTCATAATCCCATGATCTGACTTTGGTATCAGTCACCTCTGACCAAACTGAAGTGATGTTGCTCTCAGGGATCTTGCTCTTAATGGCCATTTTAATCCTCTCTGCATCAGACATGGAGGACCCAACTGCTACCTTGCTAGATTCAGCCTGCACTCAACATGAAAATAATAATAAGAACCATAGGAAAGAGGATGCTAATCCATAAGAACACCGTAAGAATGAATCTCATATAGCTAGAGTGTTATTAAATTTCATATAAAATGACCACAACAAGTTTCAGGTTTCAAGACCATCCGCAAAATTTGAGCCAAAGAGGAATTTTGGGAAATTCCAGACCGATCGGATTCCAACGGAATAACCAGGAAACACCTACTTAACCATTAAATCTAATCTTTTTTTTTTCAACAAATTAAAGAGGAAATCCAAATGTGACATGAAATAATCATTAAATGCATCATGAATCACAAACAAATCCAATTATCTCACGTTCCTTCATATTTCATCAGATTTTGGTAAAATCCGTGAGGGATGAGCTAGGTTGCAGATTCCGAAAAATCAGAGAGACACTGCATTTCAGAGAAATCCGGACCCAACGGAAATCTGCAAATAAGTCAACACTACGAACTAGTGCAGATTCTGGGAATGAAGGTTTCGGCAAGAATCAGTCATTTCACTAAGAAGTCTTGGCGACTTCTGGGAGGTGACGCTGAAGGATGTCATCAAAAGAGGTTTTTCTAAGACTTAGTAGTTTTGGTGCAACATCTTGCCGACTAGGGGAAGTCTCAACAAAGCAAATAAATGAACTTCGGCCAAAAAAATTTTATTCGAAATGAGGTCACACCCAGTGGGGCATGTCCTGCCGATCGACGATATAACAAACACATCGATATGACCAAGGGGTAGTCAGGGTAAGGTCCTGGAAAATATTTTGTGTCTCACCGACTTTCGGGGTCCAAGCAAACACTTCGACCAAACTAAAGCTTTTGGGTATGAAGTCTCAGCGAAGTTGCAATGTCTCAGTGATAGGTTTTTTCTGAATTCGGCTAGATGTCTTGCCAACCGCATAATGTCTCGCCGACAGAAGATCCGAGCCCACCAAGAAAGGAAGGCCTCATGAGGAAGTCCTGGTGATCGCTGGTAGTCTTACCAAAAGTTAAGGTGTCGGCAAGAGTTGTGAGCTCGCCAAAAGGTCTCAGCAAAGGATGGATGTCTCGCCGAAAGAAATGAATACTGGTATAACTAGTGAAGCCCACTATGATCTCCTGCCGACTAGGGCTTGTCTTGCCGATGGTGTATAGGAAATGCATGTCGATGAGAGACCTTCTTTCGGGGTGAGGTCTCGGCGATCAAATATGAACTTAGGAAGGCTTCTTGGCGAAAACAAGGTGATTGATATGACATCTCTCTGACTTTGAAGGGTCACAATGAAGAAAATTCGGAGGGGACAAATAGTCACAATTTTATCCAAACACCAAATCGATCATGAATTTGAAAATGCTTAACTCAGGGCAAGTCAGAGATGGACCTTTCATAGATTTTCCTTACATTCTAGGTCAACTTTTAGGATGAAATAACTTGAAATGGCACTGCCCTAGGTTTGAAACCCTATTCATCCACCGTTAGTGCACAGGCAAGCTCAGAATTCAATTGTTTCAACTGCTAAACCATTACTAGGGTTTATTAATTACTCTCAGGCAAGATTCATCAAAATGCAGATAGGAAAATGAGCTCAAAACTCACCTTGGATATGATCAAATACATAGGAATTCATACCCCACAAGCTCTCATAACATCAACGTGCCATTCATAATTCTCAATCAAAGGTCAAGCAATAAAAAAATACCACTATATTGCAGAAATCGATCTCAGAAGCAGCAAATGCAAAGCCGAATGGCGTCCACAAAGAACAGATTCAGGAATGCACAAGAAATTGCCACTAAATCAATCAATTCAAACCCAAATTCCCCAAAATGAAGTCAATCAATCGCAAGAAAGCACTCCTCAGCTCAAACGACAACAACAATAAGCATGATGGCACAAAAGATCCCATAAAACAAGTTAAATACATCCCTCAAGGCACACACGAAGCCATTAATGCAATCTATAGGACAGTCAAAAAACCCAGAAAGCTGACGATAGGGTGGAATCTGGGAAAATCCATCCCACTCAGAAATCCACAAAGACTAAGAATCCCCGAACCATGATGCACGACTGGAATCCAAGCGGGATCCGGGAAAATCCGACTAGGGTGGAAAATCCTAAATCAGGATAAAACCCAAACTTCATCCAGAACTTAGGATTTTCAATGAATAACCCAGGGAAACACTTACGCAACCAAAAATAAACATTTAAGCACGTGCCTAAATAAGACAAAGCCTCAAAAAGAAAGGGCCAAAAACCAAAAATCGAAGCAAAAGAGGGTCCCTGCTTTTAGTGGGGCATGTGTGCGAAAACTGCACATGTCAAAGTTTCATTAGAAATCAAACTGTGATGCCTTCATGGGTTGCACAGCTGGAAAGGTTCTTAGAACGTTCGGCGAAGAATTTTTGAAAAAATTTAACATGGTGACCTTTCTTGATGCAGGATGCGGCGAGGGAGCTCTACTCCCTAGAGCATAGGTTGTGGGATTTGTCTAGCTTTTTGCGGGACCTGAGCGACAGGGACCAGGTTCGACTATGGATTGTAGGGTTATGGTACATTGCTTATGCGGTGCCTGTGCGCACTCACTTAGGGATGTTGTTAGCACTGGCCGAGAGATGGCACAATGAGGCTTCTTCATTTCATCTTCCGACTGGCGAGGCCAGTGTCACCTTAGAGGACATTTGGCGCATTTTGTGATTGCCGATTCATGATTGTTAGGTGATTTTTGAAATGGATGAGGGGTGTGAGGCCTGCTTCAGAGTCCTCGCCATAGACGAGATTGTCTTTTGTGAGGGGAAAATAGAGCTCGAGCAGCACAGGATCCTAACACCTCCCTACTGCTGGGTGATTGCAGCCATCATTTTGGGTCTTGTTGCCCTTGACAGATGATGATGATATTTCAGTCTTGGCTAGGGATATTGCTTGGAGCAGATGATCTGAGACAGGCTGGTTCATTTTTCTTGGGGGCCTCTTCTTCTAGCTTCATTATATAGAGACCTCCATGAGTACATCTACATGGATGGCAGAACACTCAGAGCAAGGGTGACTCTTCTTCACGTCTGGGCGTGGGAGCACATTGTTGTGTTGTGTCCACATGTTGTTTTAGTTCTGATGGTGCTAGATGATTCCCTCATATGGTGATACAGAGGTGGTATGTCCTTCACACACACTGGTGAGCACGAGATCTCCTATTAGAGGAGGGTCTTGGACGAGATGCATGTTTTTACCTGGCAACTATACCTTGGTCGGCTCGAATGGGCCAACGATGCTGATTAGATGTTCTACTGCCACTAGGACCATTTTATGCAGGGGTGAGAGCACACTATGATTGAGAGGTACCTACCCAAGTGCGTGCAACGTCAATTCGGGGAGCCTCAGGATCACCTAGATGATGATTATGTAGCCGTCTTCACCCGCTCCATGACACAAGTGTCATGGGGGCAGTATATTCCTACTTCAGAGGCAGTGGATAGCTTTAGGAAGTTGGTGGATTGACCGTGGGCCTACAATCAGGGACTTGCATATCTAGGCATGACTTAGGCCTACAGGGATTGGTTCCGACCTTCACTTTGGTTGACGATTCCAAGTACAGTTTTGGATCTGTAGAGAGTCAGAGGCAGAGGGGGAGGACAAGGATGGAGAGATGACATTCGATAGGACTCGCCATTTGTGCCCCCAGTCCAGCCAGATCAGGGAGATGTGCAGATGCAAGACCAGTAGTAGGTGCCACTAGTTCCACCACCACGAGGGGAGGATCCTCCTTGGGTGCATCCATAGGTATAGCCAATAGGACAGGCGGATGGATGGGATACTTTGATTGCGCAGCTACAGGCCCAGGTCTAGGCCGTGATAGCCAAGAGAGATCAAGCGAGGGCCAAGAGAGAGCAACTCAGGTCTGAGAGGGATCAGGGTGTACAATAGAGACAAGCTGCAGAGCTATAGGTAGCCACTGAGCTAGGCAGGAGACAACAGATAGAGGGTATGACAGCCTCCTCCTCCTTGGGTATAGTGTCAGTTTGATCTTACAGGGATGCCATCCGAGAGGCCGAGTACTATCAGAGGTACTATCATGAGGCCATACCCAAAGTAGAGCAGGTCCCAAAGTACTCAGAGCGAGCTAGCCATAGACTAGCAGAGGGTCATGGTGATAGAGGCGAGGGAAGCATCCATAGGGACAGAGCTTGATCAGGATGACTCAATACTTTTTGTGCCCTACGGGCTCATTTTTGATAGCTTGATGGGCCTTTTGTACTGATTGACATATATGTACAGTGATCCGATTTATTATTGTATTATGACAATTGTGTTATTGATGATATATATATATATATATATATATATATGACCCGATGATGATTTTGATGTGATGTGATGTGTACCTTTATTTATGCATGGATGATTTTACTTCTATATGTTGTGCAATGATGCTTTTATGGATGCATTTGTTTCTAATGATGTATGCATTATGATTGTGACTAACAGATCTATATTATATTTAACCTATGATATGTAAATGTGATGTGCAATGATGCTATCTATATGATGATCTATTTGATGCAAATGGTGATGTGATATGTGATGTGGAATGTAATATGCAAAATGATATGGTATATGCATGAAATGTTATGTGAATCATGCTTATATATGAATGGATTATGGATAGATGTACGTTTTGTATGTGATGTAATGAATAATGCTTATATTATGTAATGAATAATTTATGATGCTATTTATGAGATGACATGGATGATGTAATACGATGGTCGTGATATGATGCCAATGAGATGATTTTATGTAATGCCAATGAGATGGTTTTATGTAATGCAAATCAAATGGTTTTTTTAAGATGCTTAGAATAACAAATGTTATTATCCTAAACTTATTAAATGATGATGTGATGTATGTGATGCATTTGGTATGATGTACTATATGCAATGATATGATAATGTTTTATGCAAAAAATGGACTTAATGCATGAGATGACTTTATGATGTTATGCTAGTATGTATGTGATGGATTATTTATGCCTATGTACCTATTGTTTATGATTATGTAGTATGTGATAATGTGAAATGGTTATGAAATGCAAATGAATATTTATGCAATGATTCATATAATGCAATGCGATGCAATGTAATGCATGAAATGCAATGAAATGAATGCACCTATCTATATGATGATTGAAATGCAATACATGTGTTTCCTATATGATATGTTTATGTAATATGGTAATGGTTCGTGGATGCAGGATCGATGAAAATGATGATGATGATGATCAACTGTCATAGTACCTTGTTAGTGCGGTTAGCAAGAAAAGAGGAAGTCATTTCGAGAAGATACAAGATGATGCAAATGCAAATGATGATGATGATGATGATTACTTGCCGAGGAATTGGGATTTTCAAAGGGCCAAATTTTCTTATGTTTGATAACACATGTGGTATGATGCATCAAGGTATAGAAAACCAGGATGGCGTGGTACCTAGTGTGATGGATTTTGACTTGAAAATCAAATAGGAGTATCGTTGTTCACACCTCACATATGAAAACCTTGCTAGGATGCACTTTAGAAGTTCGAAACACCTCAGACCAAAACATGGAAAGGTAAACCTATCCATAAAATAGTCAACAAGTTGTGCAAAGCCTCCTCCATACATACCTAACAAAGCAAGTATTCACCAAGGTTATATTACAAGAACGTCCAACAAGCATAGCAGACAAAAGATAATAATTGTTGCCCCATTCCTATTTCTCTAAATCCTTCATTCAGATATCATCGAGAGGTCCCTAGAATGAGTGCAAATAAGATAAGTCAAAATATAAAGATGAAGTAAACAAACAAACTGATGCTCTTCAATACCGCTAACGAAAAGAGGATGTGTTTTTAAGGATAAGAACCAAAACTATTGCCAAAAGATAATGCCCATTGTAGGAAGGATTCATCCTAGGACATGTTGGTGGATCGTGGCATGCCATTTCGTTTATCCAAAGCGTTCTAAATGATGATTGATATGGGACCAATTGGATGATAGGTTATCAATATGAAGAGATGACCAACTTGCTTATGCACTGACTTAGACCTAAGACTTGACGTTTTGAGCTTTCTCTTTCAACCTACTAGACTTGTTTCTGATTGTCTTACCAAAGATTGAGGATAACGATCATTTATTATGAGTGATGTTATTGTGGGTGCAAGTGAGATGAGATGGATGGATTTTTCAAATATTTGGATGTTTTTGACGTTTTGCAATGTTTTGAGGCTGTTTTTGGTATTTTTTGAGATTTTTTTTAAATGTTTTGATTTTCTAATTTTCTGAATGTTTTGGGATTTTCTGAGATTTTGACCAAGAGACTAACCTAAATACCTATCCTAGGGGCCTTGGGGGCTGATCAAAAAATGAGCCTTGCCTATGTTATACATGCAGAGACCACGTAGTTCGACTGACAAGTTGACTAATTTACAAACGATGGTATACATGATGAGATGTCAATTTATTATGATAGACTCCTATAGGACTGGCCTAAGTGTCTCAGGGGATGATCAAAGATCAACCTTGCCTACGTTCAATCTTAGAGATGATGTATTTCGACAAGACAACCATGTTTTTTGATTTTTTCATTATTTTGGATTTTTGGATTTTATGATGTTTTGGGAATTTCTGATTTTATGATGTTTTGGGATTTTATGATTTTATGATTTTAAGGATATACACGAATCCAATCCAATAAGAACATACCCCTAGCATGATGCAATAGACTACTCCGATAAAGGCAGGACAAACTGACCTTGAGGATGGGCCGAGTAGTACTACGAGGAATCATGATACGAAAACAGGACCAAACTATGATGCAGATGTAAGTGGATGCATGATGGATGGAGATCTAGATGTGTAATGGATGGATGATGCAAAACAAGCCGTAAAGATCCTGGTGGATGGAAAGTGCTTATTTACACAAGGCACATTTTTTTCAGGTTTTCACCAAGGTTCTTGTCCAAAGTGCCACCGATGTGGTTTTCACTAGAGGACGATTTTTTCTCTTTACTATTTTTTGATCCTTTTTTCTGATTTTTTCTAATTTTTTTGCTTTTTTGATTTCTTTGTTGTTACCAAGATTCTTGTTTGCTAGGTTTTTGCCAAAGTAACCATTTTTTTAGGACATTTTTTGATTTTTTAGATTTTTTGGTTCTATACCTTGAAAGATTTAGGCATAAATTTTTTTGAGATGAGCGCTATTCATGGGCTCTTGCAGAGGTTCCCCTTCGGGTGTTGATAACAGATATGCCCCTGACTTATAACTTGCTATGATAATGAATGGTCCCAGCCAATTGGGTTCAAATTTTCCTTTGTTGCTTGGGTTTGGGACATTCTTTTGATTCTCCTTCAATACCAGTTCTTTGACTTGGAATGTCCTGCTTCTGATTTTCTTATTGTAGCTCCTTTTGAGTCTATTCTGATAGACTTGCAAATGATTCAAACCATATATACGTTGCTCATCTAGTAGCTTCAGCTCATTTAGTCTTGATACCCGATACTCTTCATCTGTGATGAGGTTTTACAATGATATCTTGAGGGATGGGAGCTCGATCTCTATAGGGATTACTGCTTCTGATCCGTAGACTAGGGAGAAAGGGGTGGCACTGGTGGGTGTGCGGATGCTAGTTCGATAGGCCCAGAGGGAGGGATTAAGCTATAAATTTCAGTCATGACCTGCATCATTGATTGTTTTCTTGAGGATTTTTAGAATGGTTTTGTTTGTAGCTTCTGGTTGGCTATTGCCTTGGGGATAGTAACTAGCAGAGAAGCGATGTTGGATTTTGAATTTTTTGCATAAGTCACAAACCTCCTGATTCTTAAATGGTGTCCTATTATCTGAGATAATGGCTTGTGAGACACCATAACAAAACATGAGGTAATTCAGGATGAACTTAGAAATCTGCTTCCCAGTTATATACATCATGGGTATGGCTTCCACCCACTTAGTAAAGTACTCTATTGTGGTTATGATGAATTTGTGGCCGTTAGATGAGGTGGGTGTGATTTTCCCAATGAGATCAAATCCCCACTACAAAAAGGGCCATGGTGTGACGATAGGATGAAGCTCTTGAGTTAGAGCATGGATGAAGTCCCCATGCTGCTGACATTGTAGAAACTTTATGGCATGATCGTGTGCTTCTCCTTCCATTATGGGCCAATAATACCCAATCCTCAGTAGTTTCTTAGCTATGGTCATTCCACTCGAGTGTGAACCACAGATACCATTATGTACTTCAGTTAGAGCGGTTAATGCCTCCTTAGTGTTTAAGTAGCGCAATAGGGTTCCTTATATGCTTCTACGATATAGGGTATCACCTAGGATGAAAAATCTAGATTTCTTTTTAACAAAGGTTCATTTTAGGTTTGAAGGTAGGTCAGCAGGTATGACTCCTACACAAAGGTATTTGTAAATTTCATGATACCAAGGATCACCAGGACCAATGATTTCCCACACATATTTTGATTCTGGTACCTCGAATGTGGGCACGAGAAGCTGCTCAATCAGGAATTCATATTTTGGAACATTGTAGGGGATGTCCAGCAAGGATCCAATTGTTTCCATGGCATCTGCTGCTCTGTTGTTGGTTCTAGGAATCTGCTCAAATGTTATTTTGATGAAGGATTCTTTGAGAGTCTCCACCAATTTCTTGTATGGAGTGAGCTTGTCGTCCTTGGTCTGGTATTCATCATTGACTTGATTTATAATCAATTGGGAGTCTTTGTATAATTTGAGAGCTATGATGTTCCACTGCACTGCTATCTTGAGACTTATGGTTAAAGCCTCATATTTTGCAATGTTATTGGTGCAAGGAAATGCTAGTTTGTATGACCTTGGTATGCAATCCCCTTGTGGGGTGATGAAGAAGACACCAGCTCCTGATCCATGTTGCGTGTATGAGCCATCGAAGTACAGTTTCTAGTGGTTAGCTACGTTGAGATTGAAAATAGATTCATCTGGAAACTCTGAGACAAGAGGGTTCTCTGAATAGATTGGTGCTTCTACAAGTTGATTTGCAATGACTTGGCCTTTGATTTCTTTCTGCTCCACATATTCAATGTCGTATTCTGATAGTATCATCACCCATTTGGCCATTCTTCCTATGAGCATTACCTTTGATAGTAGATACTTTAGAGGATCAATTTTGGAAATGAGTTTTATTTTATGTGCCAACATGTAATGCCTGAATTTTTGTGATGCAAACACTACTACGAGGCATTCTTTCTCAATGAATGAATAGTTTAGCTCATGACCAACCATTGTCTTGCTGATGTAATAGATAGCCCTTTCTATTCCATTCTTGTCATGTTGAGCTAAGAGAGCTCCAAGGGCTGCTGTTGTTGCTGACACATATATAATCAATGGATTTCTTGGGATTGGTGGCATTAAGACTAGTGGTGTCAGTAGATATTCTTTTATTTTGTTGAATGCCTCTTCACACTTGGTATCCCATTTGTACGCTACTCCCTTGTGGAGTAGGTGAGAGTATGGGTTCTGTTTGTCTACTAGTTGTGCTATGAATCTTCAAATGGATTGTAGTCTGCCTTGGAGACCTCTCAGTTGCTTTAATTTTTTTGGTGCCTCCATCTCGAGTATTGCTTTTACTTTTGTTGGATCCACCTCGATACCCCTCATTGACACTATATATCCTAGGAGCTTTCCTGATTGCACGTCGAAGATGCACTTCTTTGGGTTTAGTCTAACCTTGTACTCCTCCAGTCTATCAAAGATGGCACTTAGGGTTGCTATGTGGTCTTTTCTCTTTCTGGACTTAGCTAGAATGTGGTCAACATAGTCTTCGACTATCTTGTGAATCATGTCATGGAATATCAATGTCATAACCCTTTGATATGTTGCTCCTGTGTTCTTTAAGCCAAATGGCATCATGTTCCAATAGTATGTCCCCCATGGACAAGTGAAAGTTTTTTTATGTTGGTCCTCCTTAGCTATCATGATCTGATTATATCTTGAGAATCCATCCATTAGCGACAACATTTCATGTCCTATTGTCATGTCTACTATCATCTCAATGTTGGGAAGCGGGAAGTCATCCTTTGGACATTCCTTGTTCAAGTCCCTGAAGTCTGTGCAGATTTTGATGTTCCCATCGGGTTTTGAAACAGGTACCAAGTTTGATACCCATTCTAGGTAATCTATCAGTTGGATGAATCCTGCATCTAATAGCTTTTTTAGCTCCATTTTGACTAGTAGGGCGATTTGAGGGTGCATTTTTTGAAGCTTTTGTTTGACAGGATTTGCTTCTAGATACACTGCTTAGTGGTGAACTACAGTCTCTAGATTAAGTCCTGGCATGTCAGCATAACTCCATGCAAAGTTTGTCTTTCTCTTAGGAATGCCACTAGGAGCTCTTGCTCTTCTGATAATAGTGATTCCACATAGAATGTGATAAGTGGGGTCTCCTTTGTTCCTAGGTTGACCGAATTGCATTTTTCTGCCAAGACTGCTGACTTTTCCTAATGAATGGCTCTTAAACGAAGATTGAATCCCCCATCTTTGGGTGCCTCAGAGAGGTTTTCACTATTGGATGTGTCCTTTCTTTTTACTTTTTTTCTGGTTAGAGAGTGCCACAGTGTGGTTTTCACTCAAGGACTTGGATATTATTCTTAATTTCTCACTTTTGCGACTGAAGGATTCAATCGTTTCCCCATAATAGGCATGTGTTTCCAACTCTATTATGAACCCTACTTTATGGTCTCCATCTAGAATGTTATCCTGCAATCCCATGAATTCTAAGAGCACCTCATCATTTTTGAATGTATCGAGAACTGGTGGTCCCCGTTGGTCGTAGTCAATGAGTTGGGGATATACTAAGTGAATCTCATGATTTTGGTGGTTTGTTTCAAAAGATAGGGTGCTAATCATGCAAAAAGTGGTATCCTCAAATAGCCTAGGTAAGTTGGTCAAGTGATCCTCGTCATCACTACTACTACAAACGTCAGTTATATCAAATGTAAAGTTATCTATGACTCTACCTGTAGACACTGGTAAGTGTAGTTCTACTGGGGTTGGCTAAGGAGGATTGTTAACCATTCTAACTGGAGGACTTCAGCCTCGTATGGTTATACTCAGAGGGGTACATCCAAGGCCAATATTTGTTATCAGTCGCATCTTTGGCATGATAGGTATTATGAGCCCATTGTCATTTTGTCCAAGTCTTTGATTTCTGTCGTAGCCCATTGCAAGCATCATTTGTAGACCCTTGCTTCTTTCATCCATTCATAAATACAGTACTAGTATTTCATCTTGATATATCATATGAGATGGATCTACCTCAATAACTTCTCGTCCAAGATCTCCCCAACTTATGAATTCAGGATAGTTTTCAAGAGATGTTTGGGATGTGGAGGCTTCATTTATTTGTGGTCGTCCCTGTGATCTAGGAAATTGTGGTAACTCTCCTACCAAAAAAGCATTATTAGGGAGCTTCTAGTTTCCACAACTATTATCTTGGATGATGATCTTAATGTCAGAGATGGTGGGCATGGCGGGAGTGGTGGGTGTCTCTGTCGCAAAAGTGGACGCGAGAGTGGTGGGATCAATGTATGGTGTGGATGGGCCCTCATCATTTTTTGGTACTGGGGGGATTTTGTAATACTTTGCTTCAAGATTTTTGCAATAGGAGAAGGGTTCAGGATCTCCATGGATGGTAACCTCTTGTCCCTTATGTGTGAATTTCACACATTGGTGGAAAGTTGATTCTACTGCTTTCATCGCATGAATCCATGGGCATCCTAGGAGGATGTTATACGACAAGTCGAGGTCCAAGAATCGACAAGTGGTTTCAATGATGGCAGGCCCTACTTGAATAGGGAGTTTGATTGTTCCCTGAGACACTCTTTCTTGATCATCATATGCTCTTATCGTGATACCCTTCCCTTTGTTGATAGAATCTTCTGATATTTTCAACTACTTGATGAGGTTGAGAGAACATATATTCAAACCGGCACCTCCATCCACCAAGACCCTTTTGATTTTTCTCTTATGTACTATGGCTTCCAAGTGAAGTGCACGGTTATGAGACAGTTGAGTGGGGAAATCCTGGTTGGAGAATGTAAGAAGATTAGGCGTAATGATATTTTTGACCATAGCTTGGAATTGCTCCGCATCAAGATCTACGGGGACAATGGATGAGGCCAATGCTTCTTCAAGGATTTTCCTATGGGTAGATGATATTTTTAGCAACTCCATGATGGAGATTTGCACTGGAATTCTCTTGAGTTGATCTAGGACATTGTAGCCATTAGGAACAGATCTAGATGTAGGGACTTTGTTTGGCTGGGATGATCCTGCGATGGTTACTTTTTCGTCTCTTGTGGTGACTCCACAATCTTTGGCATAGGTGCCCTTGATGGTGATGACCATGCAGTTTTCATCTAGGGAGGCGACGACTATTTCATACACATGATTTACATTTGAGTGGGTGAATTTCCCTTTATCTTTGTTATTGCTATTCCCTTTGTTGCCATGATTCGGCATCGGATTCGTGTATATCTTAAGATCTTGATTTCTTGTAGGTTGTTCCACGTTTATGATTCTTTTATTGATGAGATCTTGGATTATTTTTTTCAATATCATGCAACTGTTTGTGGTATGGCCTTTGATTTTATGGAACTCGCAGAGTTGATTCTCGTTATACCAAGGAGGTTTCACATTCGGTTCTTGGTAATTCTCAAATGTAGGAGCTTTGATGAGTTTTTCGTCTATCAAAATTTTCATTATGTCCTCAAGTAGTTCCCCCAAAGTGGTATATTTTTGCTTGGGATAACTCTTGTGTTTAGGTGGTCCCCTTGGATCATTGAGATTATTGATTGTTGGATTGTTGTTTGGTTGGTGTGTTGTGTGATGATTGTTTTGGTGTTGGATTTGAATTTGTGGTGTGGGTGCATTTTGGCAAGGAGCACTAATGACTACCTTGGCATCAACGACACTATCATTAGTAATATTTTTGTTCCTTGCCCACGTGCGAGGTTTATCATTGCAATTGGATGTTGGGCAGTTGTTTTGTTGTTCGAGGTATGATGTTGATTCTGCGGGTTGAGTCATAAGGGATCTTTCGATGCTAAGCGCCTTGGGGATCAACTGATCATATGTGGTGATGCCCTGAACCTTGAGATGAAATGCCAAGTGACCTTCAAGGCTGGCTATGATGGTGCAAACTTGTTGTTCTTCTAGCATGGTCCACTTACTCTAATTGGCCTTGGATCGCCATCATTGTAGGAATGAGATGAATGATTCACCCTTTCCTTGTTTTAGAGCTGAGAGTTCTTCTAGACTAACATCCATTGCAATGTTGCATGCACAATTTTTAATGAATGCATCCATAATTTCTTGGAATGTTCTAATTCCTGAAGGTAAGCGAGAGAACCATTCCATAGCATGGCTTGCCAAGCTCCCAGGAAATAGTCACATCAGATAAGTATCATCGTATGCGACTTCCATGCAATGTACTTGGAATTCCTTGATGTGATCTTTAGGGTTTCCCATCCCTCGATATTTGTCAAATTTGGGGATCTCAAATCCCTTGGGGAATGGTTTCATTACTAGGATCCTATCAAATGGATACAGACATAAGTTGCTTGGTGTCTTCCTTGTTCACCCTGATTGAAGATCGAGCACTTTTTGCAAGAGCAACCTAATTTGTGTCATCACATCATTTTGCAGATTAGGGGGTGGGATGAAAGTGTTTTGGGGTGTTTCAATTGTGGGTTGGATGGGTGGGTTGGTTGGTGTGTTGTTCGATGGTATCTGTATGTTCTTCCAAGCTAGGTAGGCTTCCACCTATTGTTGATCTTGTTGTTGCTACGCTAAGATTTGTGCTTGTTGTTGTACTTGTTGTTCCTGTTAGCTCTCAAAAACACAGGGAAGGATACCTCAAGAGGTTGCCAATCTCTTGGTACATTTTAGGGTAATAGAACAAGGTTTGAAATAATTAAACCTTCTACTCTTCAGGTGCTTCCAGACCTAGGAGGGTGTACCTATAACGGATGAAGTAGACTTAACCTATGATCTTCCTTCCTACAACAATTTATCCGCAATGGCATATGGAAGTGGAAAAAATGGATCAAACTTGGAATAAATTGTATACTAAAATGAAGACTAAATCCTAATATGTTCAACTAACAGATGTAAAAAAATATGAATGAGACTGAATGATGTGACTGGTGAGACCAGTGCCTTATAGGGTATGCGGAGTCAAGAGAAATCTGAGATAAGTACTCTGTTTTGGCAAGAATTCAAGTTGTTCAACATATGATTTGGTTTATAGCTTGTATAAACATGCAAGATTATAATTACCGAGTTCTTCTTAAATGATCCAATTGATATCTTCTAATTACTATGATCAACTTAGAGGATTTAATCTTTACTGGAAAGAACCAATTAATTGATCACACAGTTACAGAAAATGTGTACTGACAAACTGGAGGTAAACTTGTTACACCAATTCAAACAATCAGAGAACATCACAATTAGAGACAACTTTGATAATATTTTCAATAAACACGACCAAAAATTGATACCAGAAACAATTGCAACAGATCAAAAAACTTCCATTGATATCTCCATGATTTTACATATGCAACATAATCTCATTTTTTTGCAGAACATTGTGTTCCTCTTAACTGTATCTATTCTATCCTACTATTTTACCTACCACCTCATTTACAATTGAGAGTGATTATTTATACATCAGTATCTAAACAGGCACATCGTTTCATATTCCAATATCGACAAACAGTTGCAATTAGGAATTTTCATGTTGGCCACAGTGCATAAGACTTCATCAATTATTCACTGTAACATCCCCGTGAGTATGCCGAAGGCAACAATATCACTGATCATCCCTTTGGTCTTCTGTGCCTCATTGTAACACATCTGAGTCGTGAAGACATCATATCAAAAACCCCTAAAACCCCATTTGTCTCTTGCGCGTCACTGTAGCATTCCGTTTGTCACAACGAAGCCATATAGTATTCTTTTATTCCCTTTCAGTTTCATCTTCACATTCATTATAGCTCATCTGGGTTAGTGAGATACCACAGAGATTACAATATGTTTTGCCGATATGTACTTCTTGTGCCTTCCATTCGCTGAGACCCAAGGAGCCTCTCACCGAAATGCACCTTGTTCTAACTCATTGTCGCTGTAACTTAATGATGTCAGGAAGACCTTATAGAAAATCCACCTTGTTCTGTCGAAAGATCCTTTATCTCCCGAGTCACCAAGACAATAGTAAACTCCTGCTGACAAAGTCCCCCTGTGCTCCATTGGCGAGATCGGGCACCTTGCCAAGACATTTTAGTTTTCTTACTGACTGAAATAAGTCTTACCGATGAAGCCATTCATCGGCAAGACAATGAGCCTTCAAAGAGACTCATACCGATGCCAAAAGTTACACCAAACCCATTCCTTCATCTCATTCACTGAGACTTATCTTGATGTGCTCTATCGGTGAAACACCCTGATTTCGTTGAAACTCTCGCCAAAGACCACCTCTCCATAGATCACCAAGACATTTCAATTTTCTTACCAACTGAGTCCACCTGTCGCTGATGACCCACTTCACATCTTATCGGCAAGACACTACTCCGATATACTTTAGTCTCACCGATGTACATTCCTCGTCGCCAGTCGGTAAGACAATGCTCAATCGCCAAGACCACCTGCTAAAAACCTTTAGCTTGGTTGAAACATTTCCACATGCGCCAGTTGGAGAGACAAAATATTTTCGATGTGACCTTATGCTGATATTCATCAATTTGGCTGAAATGAATACTTGTGCACAGTCGGTATGACATGTGGAGATTGTCATGACGTTATATCGATGCCTCAATCCTTTGTCGGTAGAACCCTTGATATGCCTTTCGACAAGACATTCATATTTCGCTATGACCTTCACCCAAATATGACTCCTATGTCGATATGTGTCTTTCAAACATGGGTTAGTGAAACATGACGTGTTCGGTGAAGCATTACACTGATGATCCTGACTCATGCCAATATGAACACTCCCGTCGTTGAGACGATGAAACTATTATGCCAATAACTGCCAGTGAATGAAATTCAGTCGCCATGACATTAAAATGTCTTGCCGATAGGCAACACAGATGTTTTTCTAGTAAAAGACACAACATGGATTGGGGAGAGCCTAATGAACTCACGCCGATAGGCACTAGAATGCAAAAGATGCATGACTCAATGGATTCAATGGGCAACATGGGAAAAATATGAGCAAAATGATATGAAAATAAACCCCTATATTTATGAAAAGGATTCCAATGGAAACTTAAGGTTATGGAAAACATGTGAAAAAGCTCAAAAATTTATAGTTCCAATAGTGGCTTCGTTTGGGGATGAATGATAGTCAAATCATTGCAAAGATCCAGAATCTTTGGGTGAGTAGACCAGACCAAACACAAAATGAGCCAGTGAGCAGAATGGAAATGGAAATGAAGCATGAAGGAATGAATGAAAAATGGAAATACACCATAACCCTAAACTACTATGCATGGAAAAGAAATTTAGAGAGGATACACAAGAGTTTTCCATGCACTGGCAACCCTCAATCCTTCGTGTTTCAATTTCACCTTTCCTGAGTTGTTACAATCTAAAACTCAAACCAAGCCTTCCCTTGTGAAACACCTAGTTTTGTGTTGAGTTCATCAAATTCTTCCTGAAGATACTCATGCAACCCTTCCTGTCACTGTTATTGCAAGTTCTTAGAGTATCATCATGCTTGGTTTGGCCCAAAATCCCTACACCATCCTGTAGTTCAAATTCTTCAACATCTTGGGACAAACCCCTGTTATTTTCAACATTCAAGCTGCATGCATATGAAATGCAATATTCCTTATTATCTTTCTCACTATTATGGATCATAAAGCATTCACTCAGCTGTATTAAAATTTCATAATCAAAGTGCCCCTCTTGAGAAACAAAAAATTTTGTTAGACCAATATTGTCTGAAACAAGCAAATCTGAAACCCTTTGCATTTCTTTGATACCCCTATGACTCAAACCTTCAATATTAAGCATATATGAACCAATCAAATCTGGAACATTATCATCCTTGGTATGTAGACAAATGTCTTCACCACATGAGTTGGAAATTTCAAAAACACATACCTCATTCTGAACAGACACATGCATTTGTCCAACCTCAAAGGTTTCACTATCAACTTGAGAAAGGCACTGAGAATCATATGAATCATTGCACAAAAAAATTTCACTGTCAAAACAAATGCAAGTTGGATAAAGAACTTCAAGATCAGCTTCATGTGTATATCTCTGATAGTCAAGAGTTAACAAATCTGAAATTTACTCATAGCTGAGTAAACACATTTCCACATTTTCATTATTACAGTCATACTCATCACTTTTGTCATCATCAAAAAGAGCCCAGGATCAACTGAGAATGAAAAATTACCAGCACAGTCACTTGTTCCATAACTTGACACATCACTTTGTTTATCTAAAAATACCTTTTGCTCAACATCAAGTGGATTTGAAAATACCTGAAATTCATTCTGGGGAAAACCTTTGCAAAAAATTATCTGATCCCCTTTTAAATCTTCATCATGCCATGGGCCTAAAATTTTTTGGAAACCATTCTCAAATTTACAACCCTCCTCTTCATTGCATGTATTGTTGTAGCTTTCAACTACAGCTAGAGGCATTGTAAATTCACTATCAACATTTCCCATTGCCTCTTCATCCTGATCCTCATAAGAGGTAAAAGGATCCCCTTGCTGCAGATCAAAATCCTCAAGTCTATCTTCAAAATTTGAACACTCATTTGATCCCTCATAACACACACTACTCTCCCTGTCACAATCTGTCAAGCAAGAGAGATATCTTGTACCTTCATCTTTATTATGCAAGCTATCATAGGAATCATACTGACTTGCACATACCTCATCATCTATTGGATGCATTGCTTGATCAATTCCTTTATACTCATAAAAAATACAACAATTGGAATCAACATTGGTAGTGTCCCCATACCGTTTCCTCTCCATGGCATCAATGAACTTTTTCAAGTGATCAAAAACTTGCTGTATTGATAATTTTGACCAATGAACTGAATTAGGCTCCCATACCTTTATGAATTGCTCAGTAAACATGGTCCTTGTAGGCCTATGGTGAGAAGGTAACTGTATACAAATTTCTCTCATTCTATTATACAGAGAAGTGAAATCTTCTCCACCATACCTCCTTATGTCAAGAAAAGCATCCCAAAGACTTTTGAAATATTCATCATCTCTAGATTGTTGGTTTTGATACATACCTTGTTGTAGATTCTGGCTAATATCTCCAAGTGAATCAAAATTGTGTTGCCCTTGACATTGATCACATTGAAATTCTTGATAACTGCCAATTGCATTTGACACTGATCGCACTGGAATTCTTGATAATTTTCCAATCTTTGTCCAGATAGGATAAGCATTTTCTTGCTTTAATGGCTATGGAGGATAAGTGCTCTGTTGTGCATGATATGTATCACCTCCATTGTAGAAATTTCCATTTGTAATATTAGTTGCTTGAGGGGCCCAATATCTTCCTGCATCTATATATTCATTCTAGTCCAATTGCAACCTTTTCCTCTGCCATTCTTCTATTTCCTTTCTCTGAGACTCATACAGTGCTTTGACCTCCTCAAAAGTTAAAGATTCATAATCAACTCGAGGAGTGTCATGATCAATAGGTCTACCCTAATTACCCTCCATTTTCAGATCATTGAGGATCTTTTTCCTATCATATTTGAACAAATGCAATGTTTCTTTCAGAGTCGCCACCTACTTTTCCAAAAGTAGGAAAATGATTACTTTTGATCTTTTCCCCAGCAAAATCACCCCTTTTGAATCTTCTCGAATTATAACCTTTTATTTAATGACTCTATAATGTGGTCTTCAACCGAATTTTCTGATATGTTTCCCCAACGGAGTCGCCAATTTGTTAGCTCTCAAAAACGCAGGCAAGGATACCTCAAGAGGTTGCCAATCTCTTGGTACGTTTTAGGGTAACAAAACAAGGTTTGAAATAATTAAACCTTCTACTCTTCAGGTGCTGCTAGACCTAGGCAGGTGTACCTATAATAGATGAAGCAGACTTAACCTATGATCTTCCTTCCTACAACAATTTATCTGCAATGGCATATGGAAGTGGACAAAATGGATCAAACTTGGAATAAATTGTATACTAAAATGAAGACTAAATCCTAATATGTTCAACTAACAGATGTAAAAAAATATGAATGAGACTGAATGATGCGAATGGTGAGACCAGTGCCTTATAGGGTATGCAGAGTCAAGAGAAATCTGAGATAAGTACTCTGTTCTGGCAAGAATTCAAGTTATTCAGCATATGATTTGGTTTATAGCTTGTATAAACATGCAAGATTATAATTACCGAGTTCTTCTTAAATGATCCAATTGATATCTTCTAATTACTATGATCAACTTAGAGGATTTAATCTTTACTGGAAAGAACCAATTAATTGATCACACAGTTACAAAAAATGTGTACTGACAAATTGGAGGTAAACTTGTTACACCAATTCAAACAATCAGAGAACATCAGAATTGGAGACAACTTCGATAATATTTTCAATAAACATGACCAACAACTTAAGGTTATGGAAAACATGTGAAAAAGCTAAAAAATTTATAGTTCCAATAGTTCCAATAATGCTTCTTGTTGTTCCAACAACGCTTGTTGTTGGGCTACCAATTCGGATGCTTCTTGCTGCTCTTGATACTACTTTATTGCTTTTTGATATGCTTGCAATTGCGTTGCTTGTCTTTGTACAAGAATTTGTGCTTGTGCTTGTGCCTGCTATGCTTGATATTGAGTGTTTGCTTGAGCTTGAACTTGTGCTTGCACTGCTTGTGCTTGGGCTTGTGCTTGTGTCGCTTGTTGTAATAGAGTTTGTGCTTGAACAACCTTTTGTGCTTGCAATGCGGCTTGGGCTGCTTGGGCAGCTTGAGTGGCTTGTTGTTGTTGCAATAACGCTTGGGCTTGTTGTGCTTGTAATGTGGCTTGTGCTGCTTGGGAAGCTTGAGTGACTTGCTGAGCGGTTAGTTGTGATGATTTTTGTTTTTGCACTTGTTGGAATCCCCTTTGGAAGGAAGCTTGCAATGCCACATTTTATTGGCTTGATGTGGTGGAATTTGGTGGGGGTGGTGGATTTGGAATAGTGTTTGTGGAAAGCGATGATGTCATGTTAGTGTTTTGAGTGATGGATGGTGGTGTTGATGTGGTGGTTGGTCCTTGAGAGACCATGCTTTGTGATGTTAGGAGGGTGTTTGATGATGTTGCAATTGCTTGTGCATTTGTCATCTGTTGTTGCGATATCGACGACAAATTTTGAGCATTTGGCATAATGCTTTGATTTATATTTGGGATGTTGGTTTGATTGATAGTTGGTAGAGGGGGAAGCCCTAATCCAAGGAGTGGTGTGGATGATAATGGCAATGGTGGAAGAGGTGGAAATGTGAGGGGTGCAAGTTCTTGTGAGAATGTTGTGGTGTCGAATATGCCCCCTGGTCCAAACATATCTTCCCCCTCTTGCGAATTTGTGAGGAGAGAAGTTTGAGGTGTTGCGTGAAAAAATGATGATGATGGATCATGATGGAATGTGAGAGGAACATTCTTATGTAATGGGTTTTCAAGTATGTTTTGTTCCAAGATGGTATTTGCATCCAAGTTTTGATTATTAACAAGGGGGTGTGTTAGAATAGCATTAATAAATGCATTTCCCTTATTAACATTGGGTTGGGTTGGAGAAAACGATGTCGTGATATGCAAAATGTTTTGTGTGATGCTTTGGGATGGGGGTGTAGATGAGATGGGAATGGTGGATGAGATTGGAGGAAAAGATGTCTCCACTATAGTACTCACATCGAAATCTGAAGGTAACTTGGCCCCTTGTTTTGCTAGCTCAAGCATGTATAATGAAGGGTTAAGCCTCATCATGATGTTGATGACTTTATGGTTCTCTGAATTGTGGAGCATTTCAGTTATTTCTTTGTGAGACATTCCAAATGTAAGATCCTCTCCTTGGTTTTCCTCTTGCGGATTTTGTGATGATGAGATGGTCAAAGGATTGCTTGATTCGGTGGGATTCATTTCAATGTTTGTTTGGCTAAGATCACTTGAAGTGGGTGTTTCTTTGTTGGCTTCCATACTCTTCTTGTATTGAGATCTAGTTTGAACCATAAAACAAAGATCAATTTTCAAGAATAGGAAAGATGAATCTCTTGGTTCTTTGGATTGATCTTTACTTTATGCCCAAAGTAGAAAATTTTAGGATATCTTGAGGATCGAAAGGTGATATGATGATGATGCAAGGGATGGATGATGCAAATGTTTTTGTCTTTTGATAAATCTTAAAGGAGATGCTAGGATTTTAGGACTTTTGGATATGTTGCGGATTTTTATTTTGATTTGATTTTGGATTTGGTATTTTTCCTTGATTTTGATTTCTTTTGTTTTTTAACAAAAGACCCTAAGATATTGGATGATGATCTAAGGGATAGATTTGTTCAAAGGAGGATAATTTGAATATGTGCGGGGAGAAGGATGCATCTACCCACACTTATTCATACAAGATGATAGTTTCACTAAGCAAATGAAAAAGGATTCATCCACATATACCAAGCTAAACAAGATGATTTTGATAACTTTGACTAAGCATATGAAAAAGGATGCATCTACACATACCTAGCCAAAGGAAATTTTGATAATGTTTTCAAGGATTTAGTCTCAAATATTTTGATGATTTTGATTTTTTCAAAAAGCCTAGCATTAAGGATGATTCCAAGATTCTCCAAAAGGTGATGATGAGATGATTTTTGTTTTGATGGATGAAAGTGGATGAAGGATGGATGAAAAGATTTTGATTTTCTTTGATCCTAAGATGAACCTAAAAAATACACTTTGTTTTCCTAGACCTAGGTATTGAAGAGAATGCAAATGCTTCCTAGAGACCTTTGTAACCAAAAAATGATTCCATTTGAACATACAATTTTGGATTTCAAACCAATGATTTTCGTTTTGGGCTTAAAACTTTGTGAGGCTTCAACACATGAGAATTAATTTTGATTAGCTTTGCTTAATGGCCTTATTTTACCAAAAACACTTTCTTTGATTAAGTTTTCAAACTAAGATGTCCAATGTATTAATTTATTCAAACCCCAAAAGTATGTTATGTGGAAATTTGATGAACTCAAGGCAAGGGTTTACCTATTGTTTACTTAAGTAGACAAATCAAGATGTAATCCAATGTTTAGAAACCTCTAAGGATGTGAATCCAAAGGGAAAGCAATAACATATGGATCGAGTCAATTGTATTTGTCTCCAAAAGGGTTTGAAATTTGGATGATGATGTTAAGTGTTTGTTTTCAAGAATTTTTTGAACAAGCAACACATTTTGTAACCCAAGAATAAGTACAATCCTATGGATGTGTAAGACAATATTTGTTGGATTCCCACTTGGACAAGTCCAGCTACACTTATCTTTAGTGAATGAATGAGCATGGACCATGTGTTGGCTTTAGAATGATCTAGATCTAGCACATAGGGGAGATTGACCCATACGTATCCATCTTGTTCAACCAATATTGGCAACTCTGCTTTAGTTGGAAATAAACAAAGTACTCCAAGGCGGATAAACAAAAGTGAACAATATTCGTAACTCGATCAATCCTTGCTGGCAACAAAGAGAGAATATATGCAACAATGCCCCCACTCACACTCGCACAAGATTTTGTTCAATTTTAAAACCCAAATCGAAGTGTGGAGGTGATTGCTTTGTCTCAACCTAAAATCATGAAAAAGGTCTTTTGATTCTCAAGATCGCTATAAAGCGTGAGAGAAGCGCATAGGTCCTTTTTCAATGAATTTAGTTTAAGTAAGCCTTCACGAAAAGAAAGTTGCACTTGTTCTTTTTAAATCCACAAAGCAAAATGTGAGTTCTTTTTAAGCACCAAAAGACAAATGATAGACATTTTATTCAATTTTTATCCAAAGAAACAAACTCTAGTATATTGTGATCCTAATGTTCATTTTATCCTTTTGCAAGAAATGGAAAGATTCTTTTTAAACCCAAATGAAATTAGTGTCCTAAGGAAGAAGTGATAACAATTTCTTAAAAAAGTGTTAAGCAAACACTAAAGTGTTCAAAAACAATTTGATTTGATGAAACATCCTCTTCACACTTCTCCTTTCTTCATTTTCGATTTTCAACCTACAAGGGAGAAAACCAGTTAGATTATGGAAAATACAAAGATTAAAAAGTAGAAAATAGAAGACAAATTGATCATTAATCAAAAAGAACGTGCTAAAATTTATTTTCCACTTTTTACTCCCTGCTAGTGGCGCAACCCATGACTGTGTCGGAGTTTGATTTCTCAGCGGTGCCCTCACAGTGCCACTTACCAGTTAGCGTCTCTCTGTGTCAGGATAGTGAGCTCAACTGCGTCGTAGTTTGGTTTTTTTTGGAAGTTCCTGTGAGTCAACCAGTCAAGTAGTGGAGTTTATAATTCAAATTTTTGGCAGGACGAGTCCAGTGTTGCACTTTGAGTTTCCCACGGTGCTATATAGCGACGTTGAAGAGACAACGGTGCCAAAATAGTGACGCTAAGCTCCCAACGTTGGAATTTTTTTGTGTATGAACAAAAATGCGGAAATTTGTGAGAAAAGTGATAAAGAATGATATCCAACCCTCCTTCTAGCACCAAATGTGTGAACCCCAATCCCAATACCTGAAAAACAAAGAGAATAAACACATTAAGTTAGATATTGCAAGCATGAACAAGGATTCCCCATGAAATCCATTTACAAACTTCAAATTATGAAAGAAAACAATGAAGAACACAATAAAACAAAAAAATATAGATTCAATCCTAATTAAAATAGCAAACACATAATCCCATGGGGAAATTGGTGCCAATTTGATGTGAAAATTGGCCCTTTCCCAATTCCTAAGATGTAATCTTGATATGTTGATGATGATTGATCCACTTTGATGGTGAAGGATGAGAGCTCTAGGCCAAAAATCTGCAAAAACCTAGCTAAGAACTCAATGGTGATGGATGAAAATGGCTAAATATTTTAGCATAATAACTTTGCATAGTTTGTGGATGATCAAATGAGGATATGAGCTCTTTATTTATAGAATTCCAAGATGGATGAATGTCCAAATTTGAGCAATGTGGGACTAACATTCATCCAATGGCATGATGCCACTTCTCAATCTATGAGTGGATGGAGGATGTGCAAGATTTGGGGATTGTGCCAATAAGTGCACAAATTTGAATTTCAAATTTGTTGAAATGACTTGTAAGAGGGAAGGGAAAATGCAATAAATGCCACTTGGCTCAAGGCAAAGGACATGTAAGATGAAGTTATTGCCTTGTTAGATGTACATGTTGACTTGGAATTTTTGAATTCAAATTGAGAGAATATTCCAAAAGATGCCTTGTGAGGAAAATAGAAATTTAATAAATGAATTAAATCTATTTTCATGTGCAACTTGCAAAATCTAGAGGATGAGACATGATATGAGATTAAATTAATCAATGGTTAATTAATTTAATAAGAGATTAGATGATGCGACCTATTTGACTCAAATTTATGGATTTATTTAAATCAAATAAGAGAGGAATATGATAAGAGATTAATTAAATAAGGATTTTGATTTATTTAATTAAAAGAGATGGTGTTAGATTAAATCAAATAAGGTTTTAATTTATTTAATTTAATGGATAGACTTTAGAGTTTTAATCAAATAAAATCAATTATTTAATTAAATAGGGATAATTAGATCAGATGGATTGATTTAATTAACAAAAGAGATTGACTTAATTAGATAAAATGATTTATTCAATTAAGAGAGGAATATTGATGAATTTAATTAGATAAGGAGATTTGATTAAATGGTTAGACCGAGGGATGATTCAAGATGAAACGATGTTAGTAGTCAGGATCAGATGCACAATGTCAATCGGTATATTTTACGTGTCTGCACATGCAAAGCTTGATTTAGGTTGGCATAAATCTAAAATAGATCTCGTTAACATTTGCAGTACATGTTAATCTTCATAGCACATATTCAAGTATTAGGTCAGCCAGGAATTAGACCTAATCACAAAATAAACCAATATAACCAACACCAATCAACCATATGATCATATAAGCATGTTCCATCTAGAATATATTTAGTAATAACACCTATAAACCATCTCCAAAAAATGTTGTTTGATTCCAAACATTAGAGGAATGCAAACTAGATTACACATACCATCTTATTATATAAGCCAAAAAAACTATATGTCGATCTTTTGATACTTGTAACTTTCAACCTGTTCAACTAAAATCACTAAAATATTGATCACAGATGCATTTAGTAGTATTAAATAACATATTGTAATTGCATAAGATGATCTTATAACACAAGCAATTCTAGACCAAATTATCAGATTAAGGTGCCAACAAAACTATTTACCAAATTAGACAAAACTATCAACAAACAATGTTGGGATCAATAACAATACATCAAAGGGTTTCTTCTTCATTCTTCTAACAATCTCCCCCTTTGTCATTGATGGAAACATGTGCCAAAAATGAATCTCAAAAAATTCAACTTCAAAAATGTCTTCAAAAATTTGTATGAACTCCCCCTTTCAAACATACATCAAAACTTCTCCCAAAATATCTATTACTGAACAAACCTTCTTCTTCACACAATTTCTTAACTATAGCACCAAAACATTTTCCAGCTTCTCAAAAATTCTCCCCCTTTGACATCAAGGGAAAAGGGTATGTTGGTAACATACTTGTAGGGATTAGACTTGATGCACATGTATAGAGAAATTATTTATATGCATTGAATCCCCTATAGGGAGTTATCCAAAATTTGATTCAGTTGCATGTACAAAGAAAAATTGAAACCAATTGAAACAATAAAAGGAAAAGCATGGAGAAAGATTATCAATAGGTGGATGAACCTTATAACTCCTTGAGAATGGCTTCCCAAGTATATTTCCCTTCATCCCAACTCTTCTTAGCTATAGCAATCACCTTATACATTAATTACAACTCCACCAAGCTCTCCTCTCCCTCTTTTGGAGAAGTTAGATTATAATTTATCTTTTCAAATTTTTTTGCATGTGCAATGGAACTTGACACCAAAATGTGCTTGGTATTCACCAGGTCACCAAGCTATCCAAACTACCTTATAACATCCTCTTTTTGTCTTTGCAAAGTGAAAAACTTGTTTTGCAAGCATGAAATGGTAGTCCAAGAGGCATAGTTTCTATCTTTTGTAATGTCATAAGCTCTAGAGACATTAGCTAAGTGTGACTATATTGAGTCCATTAAGTATTTAATGCCTTGAGTGGCATCTGATCACCTCATGCAGTACAAGAATAATATATCTAAGCCTCATTTTCACATTCCTTCACATATATCAAGCATTTCATCACCTTGCTATGTGTAGTTGCACATTTATCTTGTAGTTCAAGCAATATTTTCTTTGCAAGCCTTGATTCCAACTCTTTGGTAGTTTTCTTCTTTAGGTTAGAGGTGTACTCCCTAAGTGAATCAATCAAAAAATTTAAATTCTCAATAGTTGTTACAAAGTTATCAATGGTTGTATCGGGGTAGCATCCTGTAGAGTCTTGATGGAATCATTGATTAGCTTAATCCCCTTCTGATGATTTTCTATAATCTCCTTTATGTTGGAAGCAATAAAATTATCTTTGAGCTCCATCCTTTGAATAGGTGAGATCTTATTCAGATCTACACAACCTTGTTGTGACAAAAGCTGAACCAGCTAGGGAGGAATGGCTAATTAAATCCTTATTTTTCTTGTCAGAAGACCCTTGAGAGTATTACCAGAGGATTCTCCAAATGAATTTGATGGCTCCATGGTCTTTTGAGATTCTTCTTCATTTCTTTCAACCTCAGTTTCTTCTTGGTTCTCTTCTTTATCTTCTTCTTCTTTTCCAAAGAGATTTTCTATTTGTTTTTCTTTGTTTCCATCCTCCTTTTTATCCTCATAATATTTCTTATCATTTTCCTTTTCATCTTTACCTTCTTCTTCATTTTTATTTTCTTCACATTCATTTCCAACATCCTCATTCTTTTTTTCATGGTGATATTCAACATTATCATTGGCATCATTCTTATTCTAATCTTCATTATTTTCATCGGTTGTATTCTAAGTGTCTTCTGGAGAAGAAGATGTCTTTGGAGGAGCATGTGTATTATCAACCATATTCAATAAAACATCCAAATGTGGAGTCTCTTCTATAGAATAATAATTTACTTCTAAAAATTCTTGGAAAATAGGTAAATTAGTTATAGGAGAAATATTTTCCTCTATATCGGTAACATTATCTTTATCAAACTCCTTTACTTGAGCTGTATCAGATGATGAAGCATCAATCATCCCAAATTTTTGTGCCATATCTCTCATTGTATCAAAATTTTCTTGTTTCAACTTTTATGTGTTGTCCAACTCATGTAAAGTGCCTTGCCAAAACTAATCAGAAACCTCTTAATTTATGCCTTGGGAATTTTGACAACACTTGTCTTGCAACCTTATAATTGTTGGTAATGACTTTCAGTTTGCTTTGTTTTTATTTTGAAAGATTCCAATGCTGTCTTGAAACTTTTTCCAATAATGCAAGCTGACTACTAATGAAATATAAATGATTTGCAAAATGTTTTGTATTTTCAAATTGTAGACACGTAAAATATACCGATTGACATCGTGCATCTGATCCTCACTTACTAACATCGCTTCAACCTAAATCATCCCTCAATCTAACCATTTAATCAAATTCCCTTATCTGATTAAATTCATCAATATTCGTCTCTTAATTAAATAAATCATTTTATCTAATTAAGTCAATCTCTTTTGTTAATTAAATCAATCCATCTGATCTAATTATCCCTATTTAATTAAGTAATCAATTTATTTGATTAAATCTCTAAAGTCTATCCATTAAATTAAATAAATTAAAACCTTATTTGATTTAATCTAACACCATCCCTTTTAATTAAATAAATCAAAATCCTTATTTAATTAGCCTCTTATCATATTCCTCTCTTATTTGATTTAAATAAATCCATAAATTTGAGTCAAACAAGGTCATATCATCTCCTATTAAATTAATTAACCCTTGATTAATTTAATCTCATCTCATGTCACATCCTCTAGATAATGCAAGTTGCACATGAAAATAGATTTAATTAATTTATTAAATCTCTATTTTCCTCACAAGGCATCTTTTGGAATATTCTCTCAATTTGTATTCAAAAATTCCAAGTCAACATGTACATCCAACAAGGCAATAACTTTCTCTTACATGTCCTTTTCCTTGAGCCAAGTGGCATTTATTGCATTTTCCCTTCCCTCTTGCATGTCATTTCAACACATTTGAATTTCAAATATTGGCATTTATTGGCACAAATCCCAAATCTTGCACATCCATCATCCATTCATAACTTGACAAGTGGCATCATATCATTGGATGAATGTTAGTCCCACATTGTTCAAATTTGGACATTCATCCATCTTGGAATTTTATAAATAAAGGGTTCATATCCTCATTTCATTATCCACAAACATTGAAAAGTTATTATGCTAAAATATTTAGCCATTTCCATCCATCATTGAATTATTAGCTAAGCTTTTTGCATATTTGGCTTGGAGTTCTCATCTTTCATCAAAGTGGATCAGTATCATCTTCAACATATCAAGATTTCATCATAGGAATTGGGAAAGGGCCAATTTTCACATCAAACTGGCACCAATTCTCCCATGGGATCATGAGTTTGCATATCAAATTAGGATTTAATCTTTGTTTTATCTATTTCATTGTGTTCTTTGTTATTTTCATTCCTAGTTTGAGGTTGTAAATGGATTTCATGGGGAATCCTTGTTTTAGCTTGCAATTCCTTGTTTAACTTGTTTACTCATGTTGTTTTGCAGGTACTAGGAAAAGGGTTCGCACATTTGGCACTAGAAGGAGGGCTTGATATCATTATTTCTAACCTTTTCTTGAAATTTTCACATTTTTTTTCACATAGGAAATTCCAATGCGGGCTCGTCAGCGTCGCTGTTTTGGCACTACGGGCTTGTTCGCGTCGCTATATGGAACCAATTGAAACACAAACTATGCCACTGGACTCGTCCCACCAATATTTTTGAATTTTAAACTCCACCACTAGACTCGCCGACCTGCAGACAATTTCAAAAAATATTAAATAGCGATGCTGGACACAAACTACGACGCTGGGAGAAAATTGCGACGCAACTAAGCTCTCTGTCCTGACACAAAGTGCCACTGACTGGTAAGTGGCATCATGAGGGAATCACTAGGAGAACAAACTACAACGCCTTCACGAGTTGTGACGCTAGGAGATAGTAAAGGGAAAATTTGATTTTTTAGCACGTGCTTTTGATTTATGATTAATTTATGTTCTATTTTTTGGTTATTGTTGGAATTATTGTCTCAATCTCATAGGCGGAAACCTCTGAGAAAGCATGGTCGCTGAGACTGGTGACATGTCTAGCCGACTAGCAGTTGAAACTTTGTTGAAATTATTCAGGTCGATGTGACCTTGCAGGAGTCTCACCAAACGCTTTTACTTTGAAGCCTATCGCTGTGACAGTTTGTTCGTTGTAACCTCTCACCGATAGTGGAGATCTCTGGCCGATAGGCCATTCTATTGGATATCAGGGAGAGTCTTAGGTGTTCACTATGAGCTCTCAATGATGTGTTAATGTCTCACCGACAATGTTTGGTTTGAAGTCATCAGGGAAACTCTCACCGGAAGGAATACTATCAGTAAGAAGTCTTACCGATGAGGGAATGTCACACCAACTGTATTCTCTTAAGGAAACTCAAAGGGATTTAGGAAGATGTCCCAGTGACTGATGAAGGTCTTGCTAATGGGGATACACTTGGAGGCATCAGGGTAACACCGAGGGTTCGCTAAGAACTCTTAGCGATGGACAAAAGTCTTGCCGACCGTTTGGTGCTCGATGAAACATAAGGATCTCAGAGTAAAGTCTCGGCGAAGGACATATGTCTTGGCGATAGATGAGCACTCTAGAGTAACATAAAAGAGTTCGGTGAAACCTCTTGGTGAAAGACGAATTTCTTGCTGACTGGTGTTTGGTGCTCGGTATGACTTGTGAGTATTCGGGGTAACGTCTCAATGAAGGTGATGTCTTGCCGACTGTTGAATACTTCAGTGTAACTATTGAACATCGATGTAACCTCTTGGAAATAGCGATAAGTCTCATCAACTATTGGATGCTTTGAAATAATAATGAAGGCTCGATGGGATGTCTCAGTGAAAGCGATATGTCTTGGCGACATGGCGAAAGTTGAGCAATAGCTCTCTGGACTTGATGAAATGTCTTGCCGATAGGATGGACTCTTGGTGATATCCAATGTTTACTATGTTGGCATCGGGGAGACATAGTCAGTGCCTCACCGATATGACAAACCAGCTTGAAGCCGTTTGACCAAGTGAGACTTTCCTATGTGGCATCTCGTGGACCAATTAGAGGATCTGAATGGGAATCGTTGGAAGACAGCCTATTGTGGCCGTTCTATGAGGAAGTTTGACAAACATAAACAAAATGAATATAGCCTGGAAAAGCAGATGATGCTAGGTTGGATTGTTCGATATAGGTGATTGATAGAGTAAGGGCCAAGTGGCTAGCTAAAAAGGTCAAGGCCATGAGGCCAAAGCAGAGGAAGTGAGAGGCAGGGTTATGCTGCCGATTTCTCTCCTTATCAAGGATTAAATGCCATGATTGATCTCTTGTGTTGATTTGTACTGTATACTGTGTGAGGGTATTGCAATAGTACGAAGATTGTTTGGTTTGAGAGGTTGATCAGGAAAAGTACAGAGGGAGAGTTGGTTACCAGATTGTATCCAGAATGAATAAGATGTAATCTCTGAAAAGGCTATGAGCCTGAGTTGTATTGTAACCTTCAGTTGCTGAATAATACAATGGCTCAATCTTTGGAGTGTGGGGTTTTTTACCCGAAAGGGTTTTCCCGATGTAAATCTTTGTGTTCTATTTTTCTATCTTATCTTTTCATCTGTTAATGGTTATGCTACTAGAATCTATTATTGCATGATGTTGAATTTACATGTGCTTCTCTTAGAAGGATCAATGTGGGAAATGAACTGTGTCTGTTTCCACTTTAGGACATAGTTGTTTGTGTCTTTGAGGTAATCTATTCGAAATTGAAATTACCAAAGGCACTACTATTCTTGGAGGTTTCTCTGAGATGCCCTAAATTTCCCTAACAGTTTTCAACTTATGTATTTTCTAGAATTTGACTGGTTTTTCTCATTTGTAGGTTGGAAATCGAAGACAAAGGAAGGAAGGAGCATGATGATGATGTTCGTCAAATCAAAGTGTTTTTAATCACTTTAGTGTTTGTTTAACACTTCTTTAAGAATTTGTCATCTTCTTCTTTCTTAGGACACTAATCTTCCTTTGGGTTTAAAAAGAATTATTTTTGTTTATTTCTTGCAAAAGGGCTAAAACAAACTTTAGGATCACAACTTACTAAATTACGTTTATTGGATTAACAAATTGAACAAATGTCTTTCAATTGTGATTTGGTGCTCTAAAATGAACTCACATTTTGATTTGTGGATCTAAAAAGAACAAGTGTATCTTTGTTTTTCGTGAGGGCTTACTTAGACTAAAGCCATTGAAAAAGGACGTATGCACTTCTCTCACCCTTTATAGCGATCTTGAGAATCAAAAGGCATTTTTCATGACTTTGGGTTAAGACAAAGCAATCACCTCCACACTTCAATTTGGGCTTAAAAATTGAACAACATATTGTGCGAGTGTGAGTGGGGGCATTGTTGTGTATATTCTCTCTCTTTGTTGCCAACAAGAATTGATCGAGTTACGAATAGTGTTCTTCATTCACTTTTTTAATCCTAGAGGGCCTGCCTTGGGGAAAAAGTACTCACCCAAGGGAACGACTCAATCGGTAACACTCTAAAGCTAAGAGTATTTCCAACCAGGATATAAATGTGGAAATTGGAAGAAATGCCAATATCACGCAGTTGATTCTGACAAGATGGATCCGAAAGGGAACTCTTGCCATATGGGTCAATCTCCACGAACGAAAAGTCCTTACTAAAACCCATGTGCTAGAATTTTCCAAAATCCTTTTATCTATTTGTTGGTGCAAGAACGGTCGTTCTCAAGCCACCCCACACTTTTATGGTCTTCTAGTAGAAATGGAAAACATGCCATGGGAGTTTCATGGGTGTTGATGCTTGGCTGCCCCGTATAAGTGAGTGTCATGGAGGGGAGCCAGTGGGGTCAAGCATCTAACCATTCACTAGAGATAAGCATAGCTGGACTTGTCTAAGTGGGAATAAAACAAATATTTCCTTACACATCCATAGGATTGTACTTATTCTTGGGTTGCAAAATGCATTGCTTGATCGAAAATGTCTCAAAAACAAACACTTAATATCATCCAAATTTCAAACCCTTTTTGAGGACAAATACAATTGACTCAATCCATATGTTATTGCTTTCCCTTGGGATTCACATCCTTAGAGGTTTCTAAATATTGGATTATATCTTGATTTGTCTCCTTAAGTAAAACAATAGGAAAACCCTTGCCTTAAGTTCATTGAATTCCCACATAACATATCTTGTGGGGTTTGAAAAAATTAAGACATTGGACATCTTAGTTTGAAAACCTAATTGAAGAAAGTGTTTTTGGTAAAATAAATTCATTAAGCAAATCTAAGCAAAATGAACTTTCATATGTGTTGAAGACTCATAACCCCAAAAACAATATCATTTGGTTGGAAATCCAAAAATGAATGTTCAAATGAAATCATTTCTTGGTTACAAAGGTCTTTAGGAAGCATTTGCATGCTCTTCAATACCTAGGTCTAGGCAAACAAAGTGTACCTTTTTAGGTTCATCTTAGGATCAAAACATATCAAAATCTCTTTTTTCATCCATCCTCCAAAACATCAAAACAACATCATCTCACAAATCACCTTTTGGAAAATCTTGAAATCATCCTTAAATACTAGGCTTTGTGGCAAAATCAAAATCATCAAAATCATTGAGACTAAAATCCTTGAAAACATTTATCGAAACACCTTTGGCTAGGCATGTGTAGATGCATCCTTTTGCATATACTTAGTCAAAGTTATCAAAATCATCTTGTCTAGCTTAGTGTATATAGATGAATCCTTCTTCATATGCTTAGTGAAACAATCATCTTGTTTTAATAGGTGTGGGTAGATGCATCCTTCTCCTCACACATATTCAAATCATCATCCTTTGAACAAAGCTATCCCTTAGATCATCATCCAAATCAAAATTAAAATCAAAATCAAGGACAAAATCTCAAATCTCAAATCCTAAATCAAAATCAAAATCCGCAAGTCCTAGAAGCCTAGTATCTCATTCAAGATTTATCAAAAGCCACAACATCCATGTCATCCATCCCTAAAACATCATCATATCATCACCTTTGATCCTCAACGCATTCTAAAAACTTTCTACTTTGGGGTATAAAATAACGATTGATCCAAGGAATCAAGAGATTCATCTCCCATATTCTCAAGGATTGATCCTTGTTTTATGGTTCTAACTAGATCTCAATAGAAGAAGAGTATGGAATCCAACAAAGAAACACCCGCTTCAAACAATCTTAGCCAAACAAATGTAGAAATGAATCCAGCTGAATCAAGCAATCCATTGACCCTCTCATCATCACAAAATCTGTAAGAAGAAAACCAAGGAGAGGGCCTTACCTTTGGAATGTCTCGCGAAGAAATGACTGAAATGCTCCAAAATCCAGACAACCATAGAATCATCAACATCATGATGAGACTTAACCCTTCGTTATACATGCTTGAGTTAGCGAAACAAGGGGCCAAGTTACCTTTGGATTTTGATGTGATTACCATAGTAGAGACATCATTTCCTCCAATCTCATCCACCATTCCCATTTCATCCACACCCCCATCTCAAAACATCACACAAATAATTCTGCAAATCACAACATCGTTTGCTCCAACACAACCCAATGTTAATAAGGGAAGTGCATTTCTCAATGCACTTCAAACACACCCCCTTTTTAATAATCAAAATTGGATGCAAACACCACATTGGAACAAAACATACCCGAAAACCCATTACATAAAAATATTCCTCTCACATTCCAACATGATCCATCATCATCATTTTTTCACGCAACTCCTCAAACACCTCTTCTCACAAATTCACAAGAAGAGGGAGATATGTTCAAATTAGGGGGCATATTCGACACCCCGACATTTTCACAACAACTCACACCCCTTACATTTCCACCTCTTCCACCATTTCCATTATCATCGGCACCACTCCTCTATTTAGGGCTTCCTCCCCTACCAAGTATCAATCAAACCGCTATCCCAACCATCAATAAAAGAATTACATCGAATGCCCAAAATTTGTCGTTGATATTGCAACAACAAATGATGAATACACAAGAAATTGAAACATCATCAAACACACCCTTAACATCACAAAGCATGGTCTCCCAAGGACCAACCATATCAACATTACCATCTATCATGTAAAACATCAACACCACCTTCACGAACACCATTCCAAATCCACCACCACCTCCACCACCTCCAACATTCACCACATCAAGCCAATATGATGCGGCATTGCAAGATACTTTCCAAAGAGGATACCAACAAGTTCAGAAACAAAAAGCTAAACAACTAGCTACTCAGCAAGTTGCTCAAGCTATGCAAGCCGCCCAAGCAGCCCAAGCGTTATTGTAACAACAACAACAAGAAGCCGCCCAAGCTGCACAACTCACACAAGCATTGCAAGTACAAAGGGCCACTCAAGCACAACTTGTATTGCAACAACAAGCAACACAAGCACAAGTAGCACAAGAAGCACAAGCACAAACAACACAAGCACAAGCCCAGTATCAGGCACAACAAGCTCAATATCAAGCACAACTTCTTGCACAAAGAGAAGCAGCACAAATTCAATCATATCAGCAAGCACTAAAGCAATACCAAGAGCAACAAGAAGCAGCAGAATTGGCAGCCCAACAACAAGCATTGTTGGAACAACAACAAGCACAACAACAACAAGTGCAAAAACAAGCACAAATCCTAGTGCAACAGCAACAAGATCAACAAGCGTTGTTCATACAAAAGCAAGTAGAAGCCTACTTTTCCCTCCAGAACATATAGATACCATTGAATAATGCACCGACCAACCCATCCATCCAACTAACGATTGAAACACCCCAAAACACTTTCATCCCACCCCCTGATCTGCAAAATGATGTGACAACACAACTCAGGTTGCTCTCGCAACAAGTGCTCGACCTTCAATTAGAGCGAACAACCAAGACACCAAGCAACTTGTGTCCCTATCCATTTGATAGGAGCCTAGAGATGAAACCATTCCCCAAGGGATTTGAGATCCCTAAATTTGACAAATATCAAGGGATGGGAAACCCTAAAGATCACATTAGGGAATTCCAGGTTCATTGCATGGAGGTCGCATATGACGATACTTATCTGATGCGGCTATTTCCTAGGAGCTTGGTAGGCCCCGCTATAGAATGGTTCTCTCGCTTACCTTTAGGAATTAGAACATTCAAATAAATTAGGGACGCATTCATTAAAAATTACACATACAACATTGTAAGGGATGTTAGTCTCAAAGAACTCTCATCTCTAAAACAAGGAAAGAGTGAATCATTCACCTCATTTCTACAATGATGGTGATCCAAGGCCAATCAAAGCAAGTGGACCATGCCAGAAGAACAACAAGTTTGCACCATCATAGCCAACCTTGAAGGCCACTTGTCATTTCATCTCAAGGTTCAGGGCATCACCACATATGAGCAATTGATCTCCAAGGCACTCAACATTGAAAGAGCCCTTGTGACTCAACCCGCGGAATCAACATCATATCATGAACAAAAAAATAACTGCCCACCATCCAATTACAATGATAAACCTTGCACGTGGGAAAGGAACAAAAATGTTACTAATGATGGTGTCGTAGATTCCAAAGTGGTCATTAGTGGTCCTCGCCAAAACACACCCACACAGCAAATCCAAACACAACACCAAAACACTCATCACACAACATACCAACCCAACAATAATCCAACCATCAATAATCTCAATGACCAAAGAGGACCATCCCAATGCAAAAGTTATCCCAAACGAAAATACACGATTTTGGGGGAGCCCCTTGAGAACATAATGAAAAAGTTGATCAACGAAAAAACTCATCAAGCCTCCTACATTCGTGAATTACCAAGAACCCGATGTCAAACCTCCTTGGTATAATGAGAATCAACTTTACGAATTTCATAAAATCAAAGGTCATACCACAAACAACTGCATGAGACTCAAAAACATCATCCAGGATCTCATCGATAAGAAAATCATAAACGTGGAACAACCTACTAGAAATCAGGATCTTAAAATCTACACAAATCCAATGCCGAATCATGGCAACCAAGGGAATAGAAATGACAAAGGAAAGGGAAATGTAAATCATGTGTATGAAATAGTTGTTGCCTCCCTAAATGAAGACTACATGGTCATCACCATCAAGGGCGCCCATGCCGAAGATTGTGGAGTCACCACAAGAGGCAGCAAAGTCACCATTGCAGGATCATCCCAACCAAATAGAGTCCCTTCATCTAGATATGTTCCTAATGGCTACAATGTCCTAGACCAACTCAAAAGAACATCAGAACACATCTCCATCATGGATTTGTTAAAAATCTCATTAGTGCATAAAAATATCCTCGAGGAAACATTAGCCTCATCCACTATCCCCGTAGATCTCAATGCGGAGCAATTCCAAGCTATGGTCGGAAATATCATAATGCCTAATCTCCTTACATTCTCTGACCAAGATTTCCCCGCCCAACCATCTCACAACCATGCACTTCACTTGGAAGCCATTGTAAACAAGAGCAAAATCAAAAGGGTCTTGGTGGCTGGAGGTGCAAGTTTGAACATCTATTCTCTCAACCTCATCAGCAGTTGAAAATATTAGAAGATTTCATCAACAAAGGAAAGGGCATCACAATAAGAGCATATGATGACCAAGAAAGAGTGTCTTAGGGCATGATTAAACTACCTATTCAAGTAGGGCCAACGCTTATGGAAACCACCTATCAGGTCTTGGACCTCGACTTGCCATATAATATCCTCCTAGGATGCCCATGGATCCATGCGATGAAAGCCGTAGCATCAACCTTCCACCAATGTGTGAAATTTACACATTGGACAAGAGGTTACCATCCATGGAGATCCTGAACCATTTTCATATTGCAAAAATCTTGAAGCCTAGTATTAAAAAATCCCCCAAGTGCCAAAGAATGATGAGGGCCCATCCACACCATACATCGACCCCGCCACTCTCGCGTCCACTTCTGTGACAAAGACACCCGCCATCCCCACCATCCCCACCATCTCCAATATCAAGCTCATCATCCAGGAGGATGGTTTTGGAAGCTACAAGCTCCCTAACAATGCTTTTGTAATAGGAGAGTTACCACAATCTCCTAGATCACGAGGATGCCCAGAAGAAAATCAAGCTTCCACATCACAAATGTATCTTGAAGACTATCCTAAATTCACAAGCTGGGGAGACCTTGGTCAAGAGGTTATTGAAGTAGATCCATCTCACATGTTGTATCGAGATGAAAGACCAACACCTGAATTACCAATGGATGAGACAAGCAAGGGCCTACAAATGATGCTCACAATGGGCTATGACAGAAATCAAAGACTGGGACAAAATGACAATGGGCTCATAATACCTATCATGTCGGAGATGCTATTAGCTCTCAAAAATGCAGGCTGAATGCCTCAGGAGGCTGCCAATCTCTTGATACGCTTTAGGGTAATAGAAAAGGTCAAGAGAACTCAACCTTCTACTCTTTAGGTGCTACAAACCTAGGTGGGTGTACCTTTCTGAATGGTGCAGACTTAACTTGTGATTATCTTCTTAAAGAAATTTGTTCACAATGGCAATGGGAGGTGAACAAATGAAATCCAACTTGAAAATAGTAACAATAATTTGATCTGAATCCTAAAATGAACGCTTGATTAATAGATGTAAAGAAAACTAAATAAGTTCAAATGGTGAAGTGCAGAGACTAGTGCCTTGTTGGGTATGCAGAATCAAATGAGATCAAGATAAGCAACACTTCTCTAAGAAAATTCAAATTATCTAGCATATATTATGCTTACAACTTGTATAAACATGCAAGAATGTGATTACTAAGTTCTACTTGAATAATCCAATTGAATCTCTCTAATTACTATGATTAACTAAAAGGATTTAGTCTTTACTTGAAAGAACCAATCAGTCAATCACACAAGTACAACGAATGTGCACTGATAAATTGAATACAAACTTGTCATATCAATTTAAACAATAAGAGAGAATCCACCTTGGAGACAACTTAGCAATCTTTTTATTAAATTCAACAGATAACTGACACCAGACATGTGCAACAACATCAATTGAAATTCATAAATACCTCCATTAAAACATGCATCATAGCCTCTGATTTGATAAATTTACTGTTTTGTATCTATACAATTTTCCTACAGTATCGAATAACTAATAACTGATGTCCTTTTACAATTACAAAAATGCATATTTATACACCAACATCAAGAAAATAAATCATATTGAAATAACATGTCGGCCCTCCATAGAAATCGGGCTCCAATCAAGTTAGCCTGCAACGGTCATCCAAGTGGATACATGTTGGCCTTAGTGTTTGAAATTCTGTTATTCATCAGTGAACAGTTGGCGAGACAAGACAACAGATATGCTGAAGGCAATTCACTCGTTAATCACTTCCCCTACCCTTTTTGTTTTGCCATGACTTTGTGATGTCGATGAGACATCTCACAGAGGAACCCAAAGTGTTATCAATAGCCTTTAGACCTGTCATTGTGACACAAGAATGTCCCATACTGACGTGCCCATATCGTTTCATTCATAGTCACCAAGACAAAAGAAGATTCACACCGAGATGCATAATTTGTTTCACCCTCTTCACTATAGCTTTCAGATATCGGGGAAACCTTATGTAGATGACTTTGAGTTTCACCAAGAATCTTCATCAATTATGTATGTCACCATGACATTTCGCATGTTACCCCAAAGTAAAAGAGTAATCTTTTATTCCTTTATGTTTCACTGTGACCTCGAGGAATTGGGGAAACATCATGCAGATAGTGGAATGCTACATTGAAATGTATTTCTTCACATACTTTCATTCGCCGAGACACAAGATATCTCTCACTGATGATTTCCTTTGGTTTTGTTCACTGTCACCATAACATCCCGACATCAGGAAGATCTCTTGTAGATTACTATGTTTCACCAAAAGTCCTCAACCATTCCTGAGTCGATGTGACAAAAGAAAACTCTCACCGAGAAGCACTTTTGTTGATTCATTGTCGCTGAGACATATCGCACTTGGGAGACCTTATAGAGATTGCCCAAGTTATACCGAGAGCTCGCAACCAAACAAATTGGTTGCCGAGACATAGCCAATATCTCACCGAAAGCCATTCAATAGAAACCCTTTAGTAACTCGTCGACAAGACACATACACTTTGCTATGACCTCCTGCCGCAAACTTCAACTCTTACCGAAAGGTCTATGAGAGGAAATCCATGTGTAAGGTCGGCAAGACCGAAGGTCACTCACCAAGACCTTACAATGATAGCAATATCTCCCACCGAAGGTCATTTGGAAAAATCTTATGTGCTCCGTCGGTGAGACAAATGATACTCGCCAAGACCCTCCGCCGATAACCCATAGCCTTTGCCGATAGATGTCTCTGTTGTCGCCAGAACAACATGGATGCTATGCTGATAGCCAACCACAGATGAATGCCAGTCACTGTAACAAAGAGCATGTCTTGCCGAAACACCTGTAACAAACGAATGTTAACTCACAAGCAACATGGGTTGGGGAGAAAGTAAAGGACCTATGCCGATAGATTCAACAAGATGGAAAATGCACAACCCGATGGGTTCCATTGGGAAATATGGGAAAAATACAAGTAAAAACACCACGAGATGAGAAAAATTGCCTATAGAAGGACTCATATGGAGACTTAGGGGTATGAAGGGTATGCAAAAATCATCAAATTTTGATAGCTCCAACAAACATGACCCATAACAAATATTGGCCTTGGATGTACCCCTCTAAGTATAACCATATGTGGCCAAAGTCCTCTGATTAGAATGGTTAATATTTCTCCTCAGCCAATACTAGCAGAAGTACACTCACCAATATCCATAGGTAGAGACATACAAAATTTTATAACCGAGGCCTACATTAGTAACGATGACGAAGATACCATGACCAATCTACCTAGGTTATTTGAGGAAACTACCCTTTGCATGATTAGTACCTTATCTTTCGAATCTGATCATCAAAATCATGAGATCCGTTTAGTATATCCCCAACTGATCGACTATGACCAACGAGGACCACTAGTTCTCGATACATTCAAAAATGATGAGGCACTCTCAGAATTCATGGGATTGAGGGATAACGTTCCAGATGGGGATCACAAGGTAGGGTTTATAATGGAGTTGGACACACATGCCTATTATGGGGAAACGATTGAATCCTTCAGTCGCAAAAGTGAGAAACTAAGAATCATATCCAAGTCCTTGAGTGAAAACCACACTGTGGCACTCTCTGACAAGAAAATAGTAAAAAGAAAGGATGTATCGAATAGTGGAAACCTCTCTGAGGCACCCGAGGATGAAGGATTCAATCTTCCTCTAAGAGCTATTCATCAGGAAAAGTCAGCAGTCTTGGCCAAAAAATGCAATCCAGTCAACCTAGGAATAGAGGAGACCCCACATATCAAATTCTATGTGGAATCACTATTATCAGAAGAGCAAGAACTCCTAGCAGCATTCCTAAAGGAAAGACAAATAAACTTCACATGGAGTTATGTTGACATGCCAGGACTTGATCCAAAGACTGTGGTTCACCACTTAGCAATGTATCCATAAGCAAAAATTGTCAGACAAAAGCTTCAAAAAATGCATCCTCAAATCACTTTGTTAGTCAAAATGGAGCTCAAAAAGCTATTAGATGCAGGATTCATACGACTAATAGATTATCCAGAATGGGTATCAAACTTGGTACCTATCTCAAAGCCTAACGGAGCCATTAGAATCTGCATGGACTTCAGGGATTTGAACAAAGCATGTCCCAAGGATGATTTCCCACTTCCCAATATCGACATGATAGTAGACATGACAGTAGGACATGAGATGCTATCACTAATGGATATATTTTTAGGATACAACCAGATCATGATAGAAAAAGAAGATCAACATAAGACGACTTTCACTTGTCCATGGGGGACCTACTACTAGAACATGATGCCATTCAGCCTAAAGAATGCAGGAGCAACCTATCAAAGGGCCATGACATTAATATTCCATGACATGATTCTTAAAATAGTTGAGGACTATGTCGACGACATCCTAGAAAAATCCATAAAAAGACAAGATCATATAGCAACCCTAAGTGCTATCTTTGACAGACTGGAGGAATACAAAGTCAGACTAAATCCTAAGAAGTACGTCTTCGGCGTACAATCAGGTAAATTGCTAGGATACATAGTCTCCATGAGGGGTATCGAGGTGGATCCAAAAAAAGTGAAAGCAATCCTCTAGATGGAAGCACCAAAGACATTAAAACAACTAAGAGGTCTCCAAGGTAGACTCCAATCCATCTTCATAGCACTGGCGCAGACAAGAAGAAACCATACTCTCACCTACTTCACAAGGGAGTAGCGTACAAATGGGATAAAAATGTGAAGAAGCATTCAACAAAATCAAGGAATATCTACTGACACCACCATTTTAATGCCACCCATCCCAAAGAAGCCATTGATCTTATATGTGTCAACAACAACAGCAGCCCTTAGAGCTCTCTAGCTCAGGATGATGAAAACGGAATGGAGAGGGCCATCTACTATATCAGCAGAATAATGGTCGGTCACAAGCTAAATTACTCATTCATCGAGAAATATTGCCTTGCAGTAGTGTTTGCATCCCAAAAATTCAGACATTACATGTTGGCACACAAGATAAAGCTCATCACGAAAATCGATCCCCTCAAGTATCTACTATCAAAGGAAATGCTCATAGGCAGAATGGAAAAATGGGTAATGATACTGTCAGAGTATGACATTGAGTATGTCGAACGGAAAGCAATTAAGGGTCAAGTTATTGCAGAACAACCAGCAGAAGCACCCATTTATTTTGAGAACCCTCTTGTCTCAGAATTCCCAGATGAATCCATTTTTAGCCTCAATGTAACTGACCATTGGAAACTATACTTTGATGGTTCATACACACAACATGGATTAGGATCTAGTGTCTTGTTCATCACCCCACAAGGGGATTGCATACCGAAGTCATACAAATTGGCATTTCCTTGCACCAACAACATAGCAGAATACGAGGCTTTGACTATAGGCCTCAGGATAGTAGTGCAATGGAACATCATAGCTCTCAAGGTGTATGGAGACTCTCAGTTAATCATAAATTAGGTCAATAATGAATATAAGACTAAGGATGACAAGCTCACTCCATACAAGAAATTGGTGGAGACTCTAAAGGAATCCTTCATTGACATAACATTCAAACAGATTCCAAGAACCAACAACAGAGCAGCCGACGCCATGGCTACAATTGGGTCCCTATTAGACATCCCTCATAACGTGTTGAAATATGAATTTCTGATTGAGCAGCTTCTCACTCCCACATTCAAGGTATCAGAATAGGAATATGTGTATGAAATCATTGGTCCTGGCGATCCTTGGTATCATGAAATTTATACATATCTTTGAATAGGAGTCATACCCGCTGACCTACCATCAAGCCTAAAACAAACCTTTGTTAAAAAGGCATCCAGATTTGTGATCCTAGGTGATACCTTATACTGTAGAAGCATAGAAGGTACCTTGTTACACTACCTAAATGTTGAGGAGGCATTAACCACTCTAACCAAAGTACACAACGGTATTTGTGGTTCACACTCGAGTGGAATGACCATCGCTAAGAAACTATTGAGGATGGGGTATTACTGGCCCACAATGGAAAGAGAAGCACATGATCATGCTAAAAGGTGTTTACAATGTCAGTAGCATGGGGACCTCATCCATGCTCCATCTCAAGAGCTTTATCCTATTATCACACCATGGCCCTTTTTGCATTGGGGACTTGATCTCATTGGCAAAATCACACCCACCTCATCCCATGGCCACAAATTCATCATAGCTGCAACTGAGTACTTCACAAAGTGGGTGGAGGCCATACCCATGATTTATATCACTGGGAAGAAGATCTCAAAATTTATTCTGAACTATCTCATTTGTTGTTACAGTGTCCCACAAGCCATTATCTCAGATAATGGGACACCATTCAAGAACTAGGAGGTCTGCGACTTGTACGAGAAATTCAAAATCCAGCATCACTTCTCCACCCCATATTATCCCCATGGCAATGGCTAAGCAGAAGCCACAAATAAAACCATTATGAAAATCCTTATGAAAACAGTTAATGGCACAGGTCATGATTGGCATCTGTAGCTTAATCTCGCCCTCTGGGCTTATCGAACCAGGATCCGCACACCCACCAGTGCCACCCCCTTCTCCCTAGTCTATGGATCAAAAGTCGTACTCCCCATTGAGATCGAGCTCCCATCCCTCAAAATATCATTGCAAAACCTCATCACTGATGAGGACTACCAGGTGTCAAGACTAAATGAGCTGGAGTTACTAGATGAGAGACGCATAGATGCTTTAAACCATTTACAAGTCTATCAAAATAGACTCAAATAGAGCTACAACAAGAAAATCAGAAGCAGGACTTTCCAAGTCAGAGAATTGGTCTTAAAAGAAAATCAAAAGAATGTCCCGAATCCAAGCAACAAAGGCAAGTTCAAACCTAATTGGCTAGGACCTTTCATCATCACAACAAATTATCAGTTAGGGGCATATCAGCTATCAACACCTGAAGGGGAACCTCTGCAGGAGCCAATGAATAGCTCCCATCTCAAGAAAATTTATGCCTAAATCTTTCAAGGTATAGAACCAAAAAATCTAAAAAAATTAGAAAATGTCCTGAAAAAATGGTTACTTAGGCGAAAACTTGGCAAACAGGCATCTTGGTGACAACAAAAAAATCAAAAAAGCAAAAAATCCAAAAAAATAAAAAAAAGGATTGAAAATAGTAAAGAAAAAATCATCCTCTAATGAAAACCACTTCGTGGCACTTTGGGCAAGTACCTGAAAACCGCAAACAAGTGCCTTGTAAATAAGCACTTTCCATCCACTAGGATCTATAGTTTGTTCGGCATGATCCATCCATTTCGCATCCATATCTCCATCATCCATCACTCATCCACTCGCATCCGCATATAGCTTGGTCCTGTGTTCGTATCATGATCCCTCCTAGTACTACTCGACCCATCCTCAAGGTTAGTCTATCTTTCCTTTATCGGAGTAGTCTATTGCATCATGCTGGGGGCACGTTCTCATTGGATCAGATTCATGTATATTCTTAAAGTCCTCAAATCAGAAAATCCAAAAACATCAGAAAATCAAAAAATCCAAAAACATTAGAAAATTAGAAAATCCAAAAACATCAAAACATCAGAAAATCCAAAAACATCCAAAACATATAAAAAAGTCAAAAACAAGGTTGTCTTGTCAAACTACATCATCTCTGAGCTTGAAGGTAGGCAAGGTTGATCTTTGATCATCCCCCAAGACATTTAGGTCAGTCTTATAGGAGTCCATCATAATAAGCTGACATCTCATCATGTATATCTTCATCTTTAAATCGGTCAAGTCGTCAGTGAAACTACGTGGTCTTTGCGTGTATAATGTAAGCAAGGCTAATCTATTGATCAGCTGTTGAGACCCACAGGATAGGTCTTTAGGTTGGTTTCTTGGTCAAAATCTCAGAAAATCCCAAAAACATTGGAAAATCAAAAATCAAAACATTTGAAAATCTCAAAAAAATACCAAAAATAGTGTCAAAACATTGCAAAACTCCAAAAACATCCAAATATTGAAAAAAATCCATCCACCTCATCTCATTTACACCCGCAATAACACCACTCATAATAAATTGATCATCATCCCCAACCTTTGGTGAAACAGTCAGAAACAAGTCTAGCAGGTTAAATAGTAAAACTCAAAATGTCAAGTCTTAAGTCTAAATCAGTGCATAAGCAAGTTGGTTATCTCTTCATATTGGTAACTCATCATCTGAATTGGTCCCATATCAATCATCCCTTAGAATACTTTGGGTAAACGAAATGGCGTGCCGCCATCCACTAACATGTCCTAGGATGAATCCTTCCTACAATGGGCATTATCTTTTGGCAATAAGTTTCGGTTATCATCCTTAGAAAACACATTCTCTTTCCGTTAGCGGTATTGAAGAGGATTAGTTTCTTTGTTTACTTGGTCTTTATCTTTTGACTTATCTTATTTGTGCTCATTCCAAGGACGTCTTGATGATATCCCAAAACAGAGGATTTAGAGAAAAAGGAATGGGGCAACAATCATTATCTTTTGTCTGCTGTGCTTGTTGGATGTTCTTGTAATATAACCTCGGTGAATACTTGCTTTGCTAGGTATGTATGGAAGAGGTCTAGGGAAACTTGTTGACTATTATAGGGATAGGTTTACCTTTCCGTGTTTTGGTTCGAGGTGTCTAAAACTTCTAAAATGCATCCTAGCAAGGTTTTCGTATGTCAGGTGTGAACAAGAATAATCCTATCTATCTGTCGAGTCAAATTCCATCACACTAAGTACCACGCCATCCTAGTTTTCTATACCTTGATGCATCGTACCACGTGTGTTATCAAACATAAGAAAATCTGGCCCTTTGAAAATCCCAATTCCTCGGCAAGTAATCATCATCATCATCATCATCTGCATTTGGATCATCTTGTGTCTTGTTGAAATGAATTCTTATTTTCTTACTAATCACACTAACAAGGTACTATGACAGTTGATCATCATCACCATCATCGCCATCGATCCTGCATCCACAAATCATACACATTGCATAAGCATATCGTATAGTAAACATACACATTACATTTTTTTTAAAACAATTTATCATAAAAATTCTTCATAAATAGGTGCATCCATGTCATTGCATTTCACCCATTACATTGCATCTCATGGTATTATATCGATCATTGCATAAACATTCATTTGCATGTCACAACCATTTCATATTACCATCTAAATCGTCACATAGCATCTACAAAAGAATTCCATAATCATTTTTGCATAATCATAAATAATAGGTATATAAGCATTTAATTCATTAGGCATACATACTTGCATAACATAAATAACATCATATCATCACATTATGTTCACATTATGCATCAACATATCACTTTGCATTAACATATCATTGCATCACATACATCATCATTTAGGATAATAACATTTGTTATTCTAAGCATCTCAATTTCATTATGCATTAACACCATTTCATTAGCATCATATCACAACCATCGCATTCATATTACATCCATCCATAAATCATCTCATATATAAGCATATTCCACACATCATTTCATATACCATAGATCATATCATTTTACATATTAAAATCCATATCACATATCTCATTGGCATAAAACAAATCATCACATAAATAACATCATTGCATAGGTTAGCATAATATAGATCTGTTAGTCATAATCATAACACATACATCATTAGAAATAAATGCATCCATAGGACATCACTACAAAGCATATAGAAATAAACCATCCATGCATAAAGGAGAACACAGTACATCACATGAAAATCGGCTCATATATATCATCAATCATGTCACTGTCATAGTACAAAGAATAAATCAGATCATTGTACACATATATGTCAATCAGTACAAAATTCCCATCGGGCTATCAAAAATAAGCCCATAAGGCACAAAAGTATGATAACATCTCAATCAAGCCCGATCTCTGTGAATGTTGCCCTCACCCCTATCTCCGTGACCCTCTGGTGGTCTCTAGTTGGCCCGCTCTGAGTACTCAGGGACCCAATATGCTCTAGGTATGGTGTCATGGTAAGCCTGACGGTAGTACTCTATCTCTCAGATAGAATCCCTATAAGATCGTACTGGCACTGTACCTTGGGAGGAGGCTGTCATACTCTCGATTTGCTATTTGTGGCCTAGCTCTGTGGTTTCCTGTAGCTCTGCAGGCTATCTCTACTACATAGCCTGATCCCTCTATGCTCTGAGCTGCTCTCTCTTAGCCCTCACCTGGTCTCTCTCTATTGTCAGCACCTGAACCTGGGCCTGCAACTATGCAATCAGTGCATCCTGACCATCTGCCATCCCTGTGGGTGTACCCATGGCTGCACGTGAACCTAATCCTCACCCTCAACTTGTGGTGGTGGGACTGGCGTATCCTGTTGTTGATCCTGCATATGGACATCCCCGTGACCTGGTGGGACTGTGGGCACCAATGGTGGATCCTGTCAAATCTTGATCCTCGGTCCTCACCCTCATCCTCTCCCTCTTCCTCTGACCTTGCACACCTCTGGATCCTCGCCTGGAATGGTCAATCAAAGAGGGGGTCTGAACCAATCCCTGTAGGCCTGAGTGGTCCCTGGATCTGCCAAGCCCTGATCATAAGTCCATGGTCGGGCTACCAACTACCTGAAGCTATCAATTGCCTCAGAGGTAGGAATACCGTGACCCCATGACACCTGTGTCATGTTGTGTGCAAAGATGACTACATAGTCATCATCAGACCGATCTTGCGGCTCTCCGAACTGATGCTTCACACACCCGAAGAGGTACCTCTCAATCATCGTGTGCTCCCGCCCCTGTATATATCGATTCTGGTAGCAGTAAAAGAGCTGAGAAGCATCATCAGCCCATCCGGGACAACCAAGGTATGGATTCCAAGTAAAGACAAGCATCTCGTCTAGGACCTACCTCCAGTAGGGGATCCCATACTCACCAGTGTGTGTGAAGGACACACTGCCTCTGTATCGTGCCACAAGGGCATCCTCTTCCCCCATCAGAATTGGAACGACCCGTGGACGTAGCACAAAAATGTGCTCTCATGTCCAAACATGAAGAAGTGTCACTCCAGCCCCCAACGCTCTGTCGTCCACGTATACGTACTCGTGAAGGTCCCTATAATGTGAAGCCAGAAGGATAGGTCCCCATGTAAAGCGAACTGGCCTGTCTCGGACCATCCGCTCCCAGCAATAACCCCAATCGAGAATGAAATATCGCCCTCATTAGTCTGGGGCAACTAGACCTGAAATGATTGCTGCAACTGCCTAACAGAAGGGAGGTACTATAACCTTGTACCACTCGAGCTCAATCTGTCCCTCGCAGTAGATAATGTCTCGTGTGGCAAGGAATCTGATGCAGGACTCACGTCCCTCCTCCATATCATAGATCACCCAATAGGCAACCGTAGAATGTGCCAAACATCCTCCAAGGTGACAGTTGCCTCGCTAGTGGGAAGATGAAGTGACGATGTCTCACTATGCCACCTCTCGGCCAGCACTGACAACATCCCTAGGTGAGTGTACACGGGCGCTGTGTACGCAATATGCCATAATCCTACAACTCCCAGTCGATCCTGGTCTCTGTCGCTCAGGTCCCGTAAGACACTAGCCAAATCTCATGAGCGCTGAGAGTAGAGCTCCCTTGGCCCGTCCTGCATCAAGGAAAGTCACCGTGTTAATTTTTTTGAAAATTTCCTGGTTGAATGCTCCAAGCTCACCTCCAGCAGCACAGTTTGTGAAGGCGTCGTAGTTTGATTTTACTCAAACTCTGACGCTTGAGCCCAAAAAAGAGCCAAGTGGCACCGCTGTAGTGTACTTTATCCTCCAGCATCGTAGTTTGCATGAAAAGGGCGCCGCCGCGGCCCACTTTTCCCAAACCGGCCCGCTGAGCCCGAGCCCAGCGTCAGAGTTTTTAAACTCCGAACTGCACCACTGCAGTGCTAAATAGCACCGTTATGGCGCAAAATGGCCTGGCGCGGTGCAGTTTAAATTCTGAGCGGCACTATATAGCGCCGCTAGAGGCGAGCTCACCTTTTAAACCAGTAATTAATGCATTAAATGAAAAGATGAAGCTTTAGTAAGGGTCACATACCGGTGCCCCGATGCTTGGTGGCCACTGGTATGTCTAAAATCGATCTGAAATGTGTAGGGGAAGCTGTCGTTGAGCCATATCATCAGAGAGTCAGAGCTTGGATCTCAAGTTTGCTAGCGGAGGTGTATGAAAATGACTTGAAAGTGACCCCTCGGGCCCCTTTTAAGCCTAAAAATTAGGGTTTTTTAACCCTAAATAGCTGTCCTACTAGGGTTTTGGACCTCTGAACCTGTTTTTGTCTGTTTGAGGCTTGTTTTTCATCATTTTATTGCATTTAGACATGTTTTTAGCCTCCTGGACCCTTTTCAGACCTGTTGGGCACTTTGTCACCTTTTTTTGCGAGATCACCCAAAAAATTAAAATTTTCGTCTGATCTCTCGAGGGGGCTTTATAATGGCATGTTTTCTCCCGCCATATAGCAGTGGGGCAAGTTTTTAAATATTGAAATTTTTTGGCTTTGATCAAGATCATTTATTCTTTGAACCAACACAACAAGCGCATTGCTTCAAAGAGGGGCAAAATGTAGACACGTAAAATATACCAATTGACATCATGCATCTGATGTTGACTTACTAACATCGCTTCTTCCTGAATCATCCCTCGGTCTAACCATTTAATCAAATTCCCTTATCTGATTAAATTCATCAATATTCATCTCTTAATTAAATAAATCATTTTATCTAATTAAGTCAATCTCTTTTGTTAATTAAATCAATCCATCTAATCTAATTATCCCTATTTAATTAAATAATCAATTTATTTGATTAAATCTCTAAAGTCTGTCCATTAAATTAAATAAATTAAAACCTTATTTGATTTAATCTAAAACCATCCCTTTTAATTAAATAAATCAAAATCCTTATTTAATTAGCCTCTTATCATAATCCTCTCTTATTTGATTTAAATAAATCCATAAATTTGAGTCAAACAAGGTCACATCATCTAATCTCTTGTTAAATTAATTAACCTTTGATTAATTTAATCTCATCTCACGTCACATCCTCTAGATAATGCAAGTTGCACATGAAAATATATTTAATTCATTTACTAAATCTCTATTTTCCTCATAAGGCATCTTTTGGAATATTCTCTCAATTTGAATTCAAAAATTCCAAGTCAACATGTACATCCAACAAGGCAATAACTTTCTCTTACATGTCCTTTTCCTTGAGTCAAGTGGCATTTATTGCATTTTCCCTTCCCTCTTGCATGTCATTTCAACAAATTTGAATTTCAAATATTGGCATTTATTGGCACAAATCCCAAATCTTGCACATCCATCATCCATTCATAACTTGACAAGTGGCATCATATCATTGGATGAATGCTAGTCCCACATTTTTCAAATTTGGACATTCATCCATCTTGGAATTCTATAAATAAAGGGTTCATATCCTCATTTCATCATCCACAAACATTGCAAAGTTATTATGCTAAAATATTTAGCCATTTCCATCCATCATTGAATTATTAGCTAAGCTTTTTGTAGATTTGGCTTGGAGTTCTCATCTTTCATCAAATTGGATCAGTATCATCTTCAACATATCAAGATTTCATCATAGGAATTGGGAAAGGGCCAATTTTCACATCAAATTGGCACCAATTCCCCCATGGGATCATGAGTTTGTACATCAAATTAAGATTTAATCTTTGTTTTATCTATTTCATTGTGTTCTTTGTTATTTTCATTCCTAGTTTGAGGTTGTAAATGGATTTCATGGGGAATCCTTGTTTTAGCTTGCAATTCCTTGTTTAACTTGTTTACTCATGTTGTTTTGCAGGTACTAGGAAAACGGTTCCCACACAAATGCATATAAATGATTGAAAATGACAACTGCAACTAATAGACAATTTAACAAAAAATTATCATGCAACCTACCCAAGCTGATATGAAGGTACAACTTGAAATTTTATCAAACAATTAGTGTGCAAACCCAAACTCCATTTTATTGCAAATATATGACCTCCAAACTAATTAATGATTATGACTAAGTTACAATATCAAGGCGCAATTGAACAACCACACTAGACTCCTCAAATGCTAGCTTGGTTTCATATGACATATGCCAAGAGTACAATAGAATATCGCTGTCCATGAAAATTTTGGACGAGCTAATATAATGATGCAACGAGCTGAAATATGCAAGAATACAATAGATATATAGAACTTGGAAAAATTATGCCAAATGTAGTAGTTGTAGCAAGACGAAATAAAATTGAATCCTTCATACAAGTCATCCCAAAGATGCAAGAGGGCAGAAAATATGCTCTTGGATGTCAAGCAACCCCTCTAGAGGTCAAGTTGAATGTTAATGTAACCTCCAAGACAAAAATGAACCAACTATTCATGCCATAAGCCATCCCCGTAAAGTATCCCAGAAATAAACAAAATCTACTTCTCTTGAAATTTGTCCTCCAACACAAAATCAAATTGCCTCTTAATTACAAAATCCCTTGGAAAAATTTACCAACGATCCTCAAATAGAATTCTCCAAATTTGGCCCTTGGCCACAAAATTCGTATCAATGAAGAAGACTAGAATATCTCCCTCTCTCAATTCCAGCTAGGATTGATATTTCATAATCAAAATCGGTACCTTAGAGTCTTCAAACCCTCAGGCAATCAAGCATTCAAGCTTCACCAATGCTGGTATGTGAATATGAAAAATCAAGATATGCCAATTAGTCTCTAATAAGCTCCTTATAAAGGATTCACAATCACCTCCAAGAAGCTTCTAGAATAAAATATTATTTTATTATTTTAAGTGACTTTTTGATATTATTTTATTTTTAGTCACTTTATTATTAAATTAATTAAATATAAAGTCATATTATGATATTATGATATTATATTTTTGAGATAACTTTAAAAATAATTAATTTAATATTTTATTCCCTTATTCCTCCTTTTATCCTTCAGGAATAAATAAAGGATAAAATAATATCCAGGTGGCTATTGAGAAGGGGACATTACAGTCCTCCCTTCCTGAAATTGCTTTTCCTCAAGCAATTGCAAGCTTGGGTGCTATAGAATTTTCTCATTTTCCCATGTGGCATCCTCGGTTGGAAAATATATCCATCTCACCAAATACTCCTTCACCACCCTATTCCTTAACCTCCTCTCTTGAGTGTCTACAATCTCCTCAAGGACTAGGACCAAATGTCCCTCCCCATCCAATGGTGGAAGCTTTGAAGAAGTAACCTATTGTCCTAGTTCCTTTTTAAGGCACGAAACTTGAAATACATTATGAATCTTGCTACTCTCTAGCAGCTCCAAGTCATATGCTACCTCTCCAACCCACCTGATAATCTTGTAAGGTCCATAGAATCTGGGCTTGAGCTTATCGACTCTGCTCTTCTTAAGAGAAGATTGTCTATAGAGCTGCAAGTAAAGGTATACCAAATCACCAACCTCAAAATTGTGCTCAACCCTATGTCTATCAGCATATGTCTTTTGCTAATTTTATGCCACCTAAAGGTTATCCTTGAGTGATCTCAAGGTATCTTGACTCTCCTAAATCCAATCCTTGGCCTTGGGAGCCCTGCTCTCTCCAAACACCAACTCCATGAATGATGGTACATAATAACCATACAAAGCCCAAAAAGGAGTCATCCTAATGGACATATGATAAGTGGTATTATAACAATACTTTCCCAAGTGCAACCACTTAATCCATTCCCACTGTTGCCCTGCAATGTAGTTGTGCAAGTACCCCTCAATCCATTTATTCACAATATTTGTTTGTCCATCTGTTTGAGGGTGATAACTCATGCTTGGAGTCAATTCAGTACCTTCCAATCTATAAAGCTCCTTCTAGAATGCACTCAAGAATCTACTATCCCTATCGCTAACTATGTATTGGGGTATCCCATGCAATCTGAAAATATCTCTAAAGAATAACTCAACTACCTGTGGATCCCTGTACTCTATCAAAATAGAAAAGAAGTGAGCGTACTTTGTCAACCAATCCACCACCACAAAAATGTTGGGTCTCCCATGCACCTTGGGTAGACCTATAATGAATTCCATGGAAATGTTCTCCCACTTTTTCTCTGGGATAGGTAATGGATACAACAATCATGTTGGATGCGTATGCTCTGACTTGTCCTACTAACAAGTCACACACTCCCTAACATGTATCAACACATCATCCTTGAGGCCCTTCCAAGAGAACCTCTCTTTGACCTACTTGTAAGTTTTGAAATAGCCTTGATGGCCTGCTAGGGGAGTGTTATGAGAAGCCTACAATATCTTCTCCTTCAATAGAGAATATAACACCAAGTAGATCTTATCCTTGTAGAAAATCACATCATCGACAACTCGATACCTGTTATCTTGGACAAATCAATCCATCACCTCACAAGAAAACTTATTCTTAGAGTACTCCACCAACAAGAGGGCTTTCCAATTTGTGGAAATCTTAGAAAGTGAGCAAGATGAAAGCCTCATAGAAAGGGAACCTGTCACAACATTCTTCTTCACCTTCACATACTCTATATCAAAGTCATATGCTTGTATCCTACCAACCCACTTCTGATGTATCTTAATCAAATCCCTCTGCTCTAAGAAGTATCTAGGACTATTATGCTTAGTCCTCACCATAAACTTCCCTCCAACTAGATATTATCTAAATTTCACCAAAGCATGCATAATGGTGAGCATCTCCTTATCATAGATGGAGTATAGTCTCTTTGGTCCCCTCATCTTATGGCTCTCAAAATATATGGGGTGTTGGTTCTACATCGACACTCCTCCTATACCCTCACTCAAGGACAAATAATTGTTTGAAATCTAGAAGCGCCAATACTGGACAACTACTCATGACCTTCTTGAGCTTATCAAAAGCTCACTATGCCTCCTTTGACCAAATGAATGCACCTTTCTTGGTCAAATCTGTCAAGGGTGCTCCCAACTGTGAGAATCCCCTCACAAACCATGAGTAATAACTACACAACCGAAAGAACCCTCACAACTCTGTGAGTGTCCTAGGTGGTGGCCAATCAAGTATCGCCTAAATCTTCTCTTGATGCACTTGTACACTCTATGCGTTGATCACATGTCCCAAGTATAATATCTCTCTAAGGCCAAACTCACATTTAGAGGCCTTAGAATACAATGACTGCTCCCCCATGATGGTAAAGACCTCATCAAGCTGTCTCAAGTGGTCCTCCTGATGGAACCCCTAAAAAAATTCTTGTTTCCATTTTAAATTTTTGCATCATTTGTCTTGGACTCTCGTTTTGGCTTAGGGATGTGTTCCTCATCATTGTGTGAAGGTTTTATTTTGTTAAAATCTTTCATAATTGACCTGTAAGTCCATAAACCCTTGGTTGTTCAAATTTTACATTGACTTGATGATCTTGGTATCTGGTCATTGGAGTTACCACTTATTCCATTAAAATCATTGTGTTTATTGACCCCTTGAGTTTAGGTTTTTCAGTCACCTTGATCATTTTCCAGTGTTAAATTTTTTAAGATTGGGCTTGATTTTCATGAATTTAGTCTATGGCCTACGTTCGCAAGGGTCAAGTTCCCGTTGGCCTAGTAGTGAGACCCTCTTTTAATTAACTTTTGTAGCATGTGCAAATCTCAATTTTACAATGACCGTTTGATCATCACGGGTTAATCTTAACCATTCCCCGCATGCCCATTTGATTTTAATTTTTATTAAAATAGTTAAACAGGCTAGCAGGTAGTCGCCATGTGTCATGTTAGGAAGTGGGACCAACATTTCCAAAAGGGCTGGTGGATATATCTTCAAGAAGGATCAATGATGGAAACTGTGACACATGTTCTCATCAGGATCATTCCCCACATGCCCGTCCATCATCTGCATTTAGGTAAAGTGATCATGCAGACTAGTGGGCATTGAACACGTGTAGCCTATGTATGGTGGGCCTGATGTCTCTTTGTGATCAGTGAATGGTACTTAAAAGAAATCAATGATAATTGTTGAAAAATGTGGCCACATCTTGGTAATCCCCCATGCACCTATTTGTTCTTCTTCATTAAAATATGCATACGAGCTAGTGGGTGGGGCAAAAACTGTCACTTTTGGGATCCACCAAGCTTTAGAGACAATGATTGCTTCATAAAGAAGGAAAATTGATGGCCAATTGTGAGTGATGTGGGTAAATCATGACTGCTCCTCGCCATCCTATAAGAGGCTCCCTTATGTCTCATAGTTTTTAGTGGGCAAGTGCCACATGGAAGGTTTCGAAGGATCAGATGGACTCTAGTGGAGTTAGAATGCTACTAAATTTGCTTGAGATAGTACTATGATAAAAATGACATTATTTTTGTGATTATTCTTTTGAGCACATGTTTGGGATTTTGGCCATCATTTTTGACAGTTATTAGTACATGTGGGAAGGTGATAATTAAGAAACGCAGGGTACGAACTGATATTCTGAGATCAAATCAAGATCAATCCCCATTTTTCTACTATGAAGAAATACAAGTGTATTAATTCCCATGGGTGAGTGGGTAACCATGGCACAACTAGTTTTAATTGATGCTAAGTATGTGGTTGAAATATGTGTACAGAGTGGATACATATCTACTTGGAACTTTTCTAATTAGGAAAAGGCATTAATATCATACAATTAAAGCTTTATTGGTTATATTGGTGATAACTATATGTTGATTTATTTTTAAAACATGATCAATGGTGGAGATATTAAAAAATCAAAGTAGACTATTGTCAACTTGTGCGCATAAGCTTTCCTTGAGTATGTTGGAACACAATGATCTACTAAGGGGGGTGGGGTGAATCAGTAGATATTAAAAATTTAGCTCTTAAAACCTTTTGTGCAAACTACTTTCTTTAACCCTTAATGTGTAGATATTAATCATGTGATACAAAAATATACATGCACACATAAATATCACATAACACCAGATATATGTGGAAAACCTGATATGGGAAAAACCACAGTGACAAAGCCTACTTGGGTCTACTGCTCAAATCCAGTGTCACAATCCAAATCTCTAGTATAATGCTTTTACAGTTACAAACCAAGGATGCAAAAACACCCTAATTTAGAAGCCACAACTTCAAGCAGACTGCAATCCTCTGCTCTAAGACACAACTCAGTATAATAAGAACAATATCAAATATGCATAGACTTGGTTCTACAAAACCTAAGATGCGTCAATACATACAATACATTGTTGCACTTATTGCAACTTACTTTATGCTGGTGAAGCTACACACCTCTGCTCTACACTCTCCTCTACACATAGAACAATCACTGTTCTATCTTGTTGTTCTACTCTTCTTTCCCTTTTTGCAGTGTCTCTTACATCTACACTATACAGTCTCTTCACTCTCTGCCTCTACTGCACCCACAATGTACATACTTTTGTTCAACACCCTATGCACTTGTAGACCTCACACACATATAAAAAATATAACTACTAGATATTATCTCTATTCATGCATACTTTCTACAAACCTCTTCCTTCAACGATATCTAATTGTCTTCTTTCTCCACCGGCCTACAATCTCTATGTTGAGATTATCTCAATTGTCTAGATCATCTCCAACTTACTATTAGGGTTTTCTTCATATGCTAACTTCACTAGCAAGCTACTTGTACATCGAGCTACACACCATCATCTAGCTTATCTTAAAGAAATATGATAAGGTTCTACATCGAGCCACACACCACTATCCTGCTCATCATTAATTCATCTGATAGGGTCTATCAGATGTCTTCATTATCACTCTACCTCAACATCAAGATGATTCCACATTTAATTCAATTACATAGAATTTTCCTCATTCTCTCTATCGAACCCTAAAATATGATTATGCATTCAATGCATTCTTATGTTCATCCAATTTGATTTGATCTCAATCACCTATTGGGGTTTACCACATATATTTCTCTACACCATACCTGTGCATCGAGCCTCACCATATTAAATTCTATCTCAGAAGGTTTTCTAAGAATAACAACCCGTGAAACCCTAGAATCAAATATGTATTAAATGTGTTCTTATGTTCAATCAATCTGATTCGATCTCAATCACCTATGTAGTTTTCTTTGCCACCTTGAAGATCAAATATTCATTTAATTGGTCACTTGGTGTAGCTAGACCAATTAGCTCATTCTTTTGTGTCAGTTAGTAGATAAAATCCTCTTCACACTGAGTTAGCCATTTGTGATTACTGCATTCAAATCTGGGTCGTCAATCTTCTTCATGCCATGATCCATTGGATCTTGTTCATCATCATATCTTTAAAATTTTTTGTTAGATTAAATACCTTTAATCATGTGCCATCGGTCTCCACCGAGTGATGATCACCATTGGATCTAACGCCTTTTGATCTCCATCATCGATCTCCTTCATACATGGCCTGCCATGTTATCTAACTGGGCCCACAACCTACATTTCATCACTACGCAACTCATAACAATGATGTGAGTTGGACTATCGAACAAATCTTCTGCCGCTTGTCATCATGAGCTATCATTCACCATCATCACCTTCACTTCTTTCTTTGTTGGGTCCCACCATCTTCATCGATGATCAATATCTAGCCACTGTGGATTAATCTCCACCATTCTTTGCTGACCCGATGGGACTTAGCCAAGATCCACCAAAATCTTAGCGAAACTGACGAGCACCTTTGGATCTTCTTGATCACAACCATTGAACATGCACCATTACTGATGGCCTTGATGCAATCATTCACTGCCATCTATTAACCATTGTCACAATGGGTCCCATAGTCAACAACATACTCCTATCGCCTAGTTGCTAAAAACTCAAACCTCAGAACCTCATGTCAGAGGTTATGAAGTTCTAAAAGACCGTGACACACTGACAATAAAGAGAACCTATGAAACTCCTTTCAAAATGACTAAGTCACTTCGATTGAAACAACAACACCTAATACATCATTCCAATGTGGGGCCCACATGCATCACATATCCACGTCATCGCCATGTTACAACTCTGTAATCCACAATAAGGATGTGGATTACCATTTACTCAATCTCATCATGCCATGTGTTTGCATTGTTATTATGGATGGGTCCCACATGGAGTGCTTCCTTACTCCTTATCGCTCCATCGCTTAATCACAAAAAATATAAAATTAAGAACCTCTTTGTCAGAGGTTGTGAAATTTTGAAAACCTATGAAATGTCAATAACAAAGAGATCATTATTCCTTCCTTCACACCATTAGCTAAGTCACCAAGTCAGGAGGTTACGAAACTCTAGAACCCCACGACTTAAGAAATATTATGGTTGCTAATATTTTGCTAGGCTGGTAAACATAGGGAAAAGGGGCCGGTCATACCCATGACTTCAAAGACATAAATTGTAACTTATGTGACCTGTAACTACTGATACATAGTTAACAACAAAAAATAATTTTTGTTCATGATGCCATGACTGTAAACACATTAGGGTTTGTCTGTAAACCCTAATATCATCTGAGAATAGAATTAATTCATTTTTGGGGATGTCCATCACTTTTTCAACCTGCAAAGCACATCACTGGAATGCTCTCAAAAAACCCATCATGAATCTGCCACTTAATTCACCATTAGGACCACTGCTCTCTCATCCATCTTCTATCATCATGCCAACAAACTCCTTTTCCTGATTTTCCCTTTTGACATCAGTGACAACTATATGCACTTCAACACAGGATCAACACACTTCTTCTCTGATCCCCTTTTGACATCAATGGAAATATATTCCAACAATATCCCCCTTTTTCATTGATGGAAAAACTTAAATGCTCAATGATACCAATTAACCAATTCAACATTTGTACTTGTATCATCTTTACTTTCTCCTTCTATTGATGCTTTCTCCAATGCTCCTCTTTGAGCATTTGCATTAATTTCTCACTCTTGCTTAGATACTTTAGCATTTTCATACTTTCTCCCCCTTTGACATCAATGGCAAAAGGATCACTCCTCTTGAAAGTATTCTTCTCCATTGACAAGCAGTGCAAAGGGTCTAGCTATATTCTAATATCCTTCTTGTACATTCATTCTCCTTTGCTCATCCTTATGAGCATCTTCATAGATGTCTCTCTTATGCTCTACTTTGAGAATTACTCATTTATTTTCCCTCATGCTCAATTATTTTGAGCACTTGCTCATCCTTTCTCCTCTTCACTATCTTAGGTCACCATACTGCTACAACCTTCACTTCTTCTTAGCATGGAAAAGGGACTTTTCTCCCCCTTTGACTAATACCAATTGAAAATATATTTTTTGTACTAATTGTTGCATTTGACCTTTTTACTACAATGGAAATACCATATGCTTCAACTTCTCTATACCAATAAAAAATATTTGATGCCAGTTGAAGTGCCATTACATACTCAATGCCAATCAGGTTTGATATCAATTGTAGATATTCGGATTCATGCTCTATGTCAATGGAATCATATACTTGACACCAATTGATGATATCATGTCCTAATACCAATTATGATTTTGATACCAATTGCGAATGTGTTCACTTTATGCTATGTACAAATTAATATCTTGGAATACACTATATCAAGTATAACATTGATTTGATACCTATAGAAACTCCCCCTCAGAGCTTGCTCCATAATCTTCTATTGGTCTACTCACGCATTTGCTTTATTCCAAGTTCTGCATTTCATTTGTACCAACTAAACTGATCATACAATTGATATGCTAGCTAAAGCAACTCCCCCTGATATCATGCAACACTTTCTTTTTAGCAAACTCCACCATTTGCTTCCTTTTGAGCTCTATATCAATTAAACTATTCTGAACAACTTTATAATGGTCTGATACCAATTTGAAAACAATATACACATAACAGTTTCCTCTTAGCAATAACTCTTCCTCTTGCAGGAAATAAGCATTTCTCTTGACAAAGCATCTATGCCTCCTTTTCTTCAATAACTGATACCAATGGTTGATATCAATTTCTGTAACAAACTCTCCACCATCTGCTAATTTTCTTACACCTTGACATGCATTTCAAGGAGCAAGAATGTGACCATAAATCTGCAACCATCAAGTCATTAGAAATTTGTAAAACATATTTTACCTAACTTGATCTCTCCTTCTTCATTTCTAAGGATGAATGAAACACCAATTTAGCTCCCCATGGACTCATGCCCCATCACTACAAATTAGTGATGTGAGGTAGAAGTAGTCTCATCGAGCGCTGCTTGCCAATATTTCTCTCTACAAACCATCTTGTGCTTCTTCTATGATATATTAGCTTTCTCAATAACATGCAAACACATGTTCACTTTAGAGGACATATTCTTCTTTGTATTCTTCCTCTTTCTCTATACTGCAGTTCTTACAAGATCTAGTCTACAGTCTCTAGCTATGTGACCCAAGTTGTCACCCTTGTAGCATACCACATGCATATTCCTTACATGAGCAAATGAATTTCTATTTCCATATTTAGTGCTCCTTCTAAGTGAAGCTCTACATTCTCTAGCCCTATGCCCAAATTGATTATAGGTATAATAGTAACTATTGATGCCAAAATTTGACAAGGTAACAATGCCTTATGGGAAACTCAGTTTATGGTGGACCTTTTGCTCTAAACTGAGTGACCTCCAGGTTTTTAAAGAAGCTATCTTCTTCTATAATGGGGTTTTGAAAAGGGAAAAGGAAATAGATATAATAAAATAAAGTCTAACCTAAGGCGATGTGTTGAGACTTAATGATAGGCATGATAAATAATAGATCTAAGGGCCTGATTGGTATTTGTAGTGTTCCAAAAAGGTAGAAACTAAAGATTAAAGCATAGATAATCCATTCATTGACATAAAATAGCATTGCATACATTTCTACTGCCAAGAAGAGTAATTAGACATGATCTAGATCAAAAAACTTGCATTCAATATATATAGAAGTTCTCAAATGAAATACCCAGACAAAAGCAACATAGTTTAAAGTTTAATCAAATAGCATGAAAGAACAGAAAGGCCAAACAATTGGCACAGTCTGAAAGTCTTTTACAATAAAAATAAAATAGTAATAAAGGCTTGGTGTATTTTCCTAAAATCAATGTTCCTTCAAAATTTGGACCCTTCCCTCAAAATAGAGAGAAATATATATAGCAGAAAACTCCCACCACCTGCAAAGGCATAACATAAAAGATTTTGTGATCTCTGGAAATGATCTAGAATTGAGTATATTCCCCAAGCCGTTGCAACAAAAAAGATTCAAAATCGAGCATCTGGTCCTTCCAGGCTCAGGTGCATCCCTTGGAAATGATGACAGTGGTCCTAGCAAGGTCAAACAAACAAGTGTCATCATCCCACAAAGTAATTATGACATGCGGTGGCTATTCACATCATTTGGTTTACTTGATTCATCGCCCGAATATGAAACCCACTGAAGATACACGTGGAAGCATAGCACTTCCCATGTGAACCTTTATCTTTAGTCATTGAAGACTTGTGCCAAGGTGACACGTGTCAAGTGTGTAGAGTTCTATCCAAAAGTGGAGGAAAGCGATCATCGGTTGGGAACAAAAGAGATGCATGGTAGCATTTCACTGCCCGTGGTCGTTATTTCATACTCTTACTAAAAGATTGTGCAGAGTAGACATGTAGAAAGAGTGCATTGTAGACGCTGACCGTGGGGCCTGCCAAACTTCTTTGGGAATGAGAGATACATGGTGCTTGAGCGGGGCCTAATGAGGAAGCAAAAAGGAATGATCGAAAATGTCCCGCAACTATGACACGTGGAAGCATAGTGGGGATTTCCAAAATGTGAAGGAAGGGCAACCTCCAAGGAGAGTAGAGAAGACACATGGAGGGAGCCACAAACTTTGGAAAAAAGGCCGAGGAGGAAACCTTGTGATGCACGAGTCGATACTTAGAGAAAAGATAAACCCAAAGGGAGCTTGTTGAATATTTATTTACAGCTTTTGGCGACTACTAGGGGCATTTCACTTGAGGAATGGAGAACTAAAAATTTCACTGGTCTACAGACCAGAGTGCCATTCACCAGATGGTAGAGTTAGAGTTTAGAAAGAGCCACCTGCAGAGGCGACCATTCATCCTCGGATGGCCTTACTATGTTGTGCAAATTCTCTTGCACTCCACCTAGGTCAATCATTTCCTTATGAGGCAGTGCATCAGGTAAGTCGACCCCTACTTCACGATGGAATAGTAGCTTGGCAAGTGGATGAATGACTCCTTCAATGTCTGCTATAGTAGGAGGATGATTAAAATCCTGGAAAGAATCTATATCATTTTCGTTCTCCTCTATTCTTTCCATGATTTTCTTGGTCATAGCAATTGAGCCATCTTCAAGGAACGAAGATGGCATACCCATCCCATTTAACCTGGAGAAACTCTCCCGCATGTTTTTTATTTTCTTGTTCAGAGTAGTAGCGGTCATTTTAGTGCACTGGAAGGTAGAGTGGCAATGGATAAACTTGTTTTCCATTTGGGCAGCAACATCCCTATCTTCAATTCCTACTTTGGCAAGTTCCTCATCAGAGACTGAATATAGCTCTGAGTAGATATTTTTCTTCCAAAACCTTTTCCAAGATAAATAGTGATAATTTCTCAATTGTATCATAAGCCTCTTGGCTCAGTCTTGTTGCTTTGGCGATGAACCGGAGGGTGGGCTATAGTGCTAGGAAAAAAGTTTTAATCTTTTCCCAATGAGAAATGTACAACTGCCTAACCAATGGAATAATATCTAGCTATGCAGGGGAGGACATGAGAGAGATTTTAAGAGAAGCAATCTCTACATCCTTTGAGTTAATGGCCTCAACCAACTCTACACTTTTTCTTTTTTCAGATGCCAGTTTCTCCACGGAGTTGTGCATCTCTTTATGGCAATTTTCCTCAGATTGGGAGTGATTTTCCAAGTGCATATCAAGAGAGGAATTTCTCTCCTGAAGTTCCTTTTCTAATTGGGCCTTTTGGTCCTTAAACTCAACATCTTTTTCTTGTAATTTCTGCTCATTTGAGCTTGTTGATGCTCTAAAGCCTCATTCTTTTGTGCTATCCCTTGATTATATTTAATGCAAAGCCGCTCTAGCTCCTCTTTCCTTAGCTGCAAATTTTGCTCCACCTCCAAATTCTTAGTATGCAACTCATTAACCATAGCAAGGTCGATAGTATGAACCCTTGCAAGTTCTCCCTGAAGTCTATTTCTTTCATTCTCTGTTGCCAGTTCCCTTTCTATCAAATGTGTAACATCTACTTCCAAGGATTTCTTCTTTTTCTCTAAAAAGCTAGCCTTTTCCTTTATTGATTTAAGCTGCTCATCTCTTTTCTTCAGTTGGCAACTAGTTTTAAGGAAGTCAGAGGTGATCACCCATTGTGTTTCCTTCATAAGCTCAACCTTATCCCATGGTTAGGCCACCTTCATTTCAAGCCCTACCGCATATATTTCATAGTCTTCTGGATGCATCTCCCCCTGTGGCTTGGTTATTATTGGGTACATGGTTGCAAACCTTAGCTCTTGTCAGGTCTCATCATAGAGAGTTTGCATTTTTGGCTCAGTAGAAGTACTATCATCCTTTGCCTTGTGATTTTTCATTCTATTTGTGTGTGCTTCCCTTCCGCAATCAATCTGCACCATGAATTGGGATGGAGACGAAACTAGCCCACTTGCAAAAGGAGCACTGGAAGGAAGGACATATGGATAGGTGATTTTGATAGGACTGATCATTTGGTTTTCCTAGAGAGAGTGAGATTTTGCGGGGAGAAGGGAGGCACATTCCAAAGCCTAGTTTGAGAACCAATAGGAGGGCTAGTCACTTGCGATGGCTTAATCGGTGAACTGGTGGGAGGACTCATGGGATGGAATGGTGAAGGAGTTGTCAAAGTGGAGTCAGCCTGTTGTGAGGGAAGGGGAGGATTTGCAACAATAGTGGAAGTAGGGGTGCTAGCAGAGGGTACACCTTAAGAAAGTGAAGCAAGGAGGGCTTGATTGGTAGAAATTGGTGTAAGGATTCGTGGAGGAGTAAATACAGGTGGAGTGATTTGTGAGAACTAGGTGAAACCTCCAGCATGCATTGAATCAAAGGTGGGAAACAAAGGGAAAACACTCATGGTGGGGATTGTCGTGGAGGCAATAGATGATACCAAGGATTGAGAAGAGAAGGAGTGAAATTTACCTGTTGGTTGGTTGATGGTGGCTCTAGAATCATTAGCGACTCTTCCTCTGCATCAGGCTCCTGGCTAGATACAAACACCTATCCTCCAGCGGGTTCTTGTGAACTCTCTCCGATAATTGTCTTCGTACACTGCCACTTTGCGAGCAGGGTTTCCCCAGCCTCGACAGTCACTGCTAGCTGCTGCTACAGTAGTCTAGCTACCTTAGTAGCCCAAGTAAGTGCATGCAAAGCCCTTGATACATTAAACCTCACATTTGTGTCTACATAGGTAGGCTATCTAGAGCTTCTCTCTAGCAGTGCAGAGGATGTGGAAGTAGCTGCCTCTTTCTCTTCTTGTTCTTCAGACTCACCTTCTGGGTCATCGCCTTTATTGGCACTAGAGTCAAGGCTAGGATGCTCCTTATCCCACCATTTTTCAAATTCTTTTTCCTCCTTCAAACTCTCATAAGGGGCATTCGATTGCCTCGTCTCCTAGCGATATTTATAGAAAGCTTCTATCTTCTCATCAATCCATTCCTCATCTTTCCACAACTAGTTGTACATGGTGCATTCCATCTAGACATTACCCTTAGCCACCACCACAACAAAGTAAAACTTGTGCCATGGCTCTTTATTATCCTATGTGGGAATACACGCTAGTTCAACAAAAAATTCATCCTTGTTCGCCTGTAGGTTGCGCCTCTTTTCCCAGTAGGGTCGAGGAACATGAGTAACCTTCATGTGCATCTCTAACAGGTCATTGAAAGGGTTATAATCACATTTATCACATAAAAAAACCAACCCTAAATGAGTCAGTTTATCCTGCAATAGCTGATTCGATTACTTCTTTAACAGAGTCACCATTTTAAAATTCTCTAGACAAGTGAAGAATCCTTTCTTCTTGACACTTGGGATGCTATAGAAGTTATAATCAATGATACATACATGCCAATACATTTCAAGCGTGAGCACCCTATTTGTGATGTAGGCTAGGAGTAGGAAAGGTTGACTGATGAAGCCCTGCATCCAGAGAATTGTGAAATCCACTCTAAAGAACTAGTCACAAGCAAAAGTGAAACTCTAAATATATCCATTTTGATCTATGTTGAGCCAGACTATGTCACCTCCTCCTTGTAAATATTGCAAGTTCGAAGTTATAAAATAATTTGAAAATGTATAGTAATCATATGTCATAGAAATAAAGGGTGTCCATGTGGATATTGGATTCCTCTTCTGCTCCTCATAAAAAATTGACAATTCAAAATATTTTCTGAAGAAATCAAGGTTTTGATGTAGGAACATGTGAACTAGGAAGGAGAGAAATCTGAACCTTCCTTCCACCTAGTAATTTTTGATTTGCTGTATCATTTCCTCCACTAGGAATTTGGCGAAATCATACCAGAATGTATTGTGTTGTTTGCAGAATTGGAAAGCCAGCCCTAGTTGAAAGGCTTCCACCATCTCATCGGAGTCCTGGCTGCACAGAAACGCTAGCATTAATGAGGCATCCTGAAAATCCTCATGAAATGAACCACGCGGAAATGAGATACTCGATAGCTTAGCACCTAGGATCCTCTCTCTACCAATTTCCTCCATTAGGAAATTTGAGCTCTTTTTCATCGCCTTCCACATTTTTTCTGCTTTAGCAAGAGAGGACTCAATTTTCTCCTTTCTGGTACTTGGGTCTGGGATACCTAGCATATGCCAAATCGCTTGTAGGCTGATGTGAACACTTAAGGTTCGACCCTCGATGCAATGGGTGCTAGGGTTATAACACCGAATGGTGGCATCAACTATCTTCAGGCAATAATGTACTAGTGGGACCATGTATTGTGGAAGACCACTATACCAAGCCTTTTTTTATGTCAATGTGTCTCCCTTAGGTGACCTCATCCTTGCATAGGCTACTTCTCTTAAGGTTTTAGGGTTTTCTACGAGGCATGGGTCATGAATATTATTCCATTTCTCTTCAACCCTTTTCTAGTTTATGTAATCTTTGGGCCTATCCAATTGTATTGTATTTTCCATCTCCGACTTGCTTGGTATACTAGGCATAGCATATGATAACTCTTCATAGATATACACATCTCTTGACAACCGTATAACATTAAGAAAATCTTGGCCAATCTCCTCTTGAATTTTCTATGATGAACTCTCCAACATTTTTCCTTCAGAGGAAAGCTTCTGCAGGTTTTGAATTCTTTGTAATTTTACTCGGCTTTGGGTATGCTAAAAACTTCTCTTCACTTGGCTTGGCATATCTCAAAAGACATTAAGCATTAAAAGCCTTTTCATGCAATAATTTAGCTATCTTTTCTCAAGGTGGTAGAAGAAAGTAGGCTTTTGGCATTTAATTCTGCATATACCATTAATTCCTTGGTTCGTGCAAAATGAATTACTTTCCATTTCAAAGTGGTGTTTGGTAACTGTGTGATATGCTGTGATTTCCTTGAAACTTGAACCAACAATTTTCCCTCTAGCCTTGCATTAGTATGTGTTGGCAATTAATATCTCAGATGAAATGATTAAGCCAAAGAAAACGACCATTGCCTGAAAAGATATGAATCCTTCCTTGGGCTCTGGGAAATGCCTGTGAAGTGACACAATAGCCTACGAACCATCCAGCTTACTACTGATGAGCACCACCATTTTAAAGTTAATTAATTATCTCTTATTAACTTAGCACGCATTGAGCCGTACTTTTGCAAATGCAACTGGTTAGGAAACACGAGCAAATGAAGGAACACCTTTCAAGATGGGCACTTGGTTATCATCACATTTTTTTGAAATAGATTAGCATGCTTTTTCTCATTTTTTCTATAAATAGGTTGCTAAGTAGTGAGGAAATCACACTTAGCATTTGAGAAAATTTTAGCAATAGGTTATTGGCGCAAGATTTAGCTTTAGTAAGTGAGTTTTCTCATAGGCTAGGAGGTAGGAAAGTTTCAGGAGTAGTTAGAAGGTAGTAGCATTATGTCAGTACCATGGACACTCCCATTAGGCTAGTTTCTTACAAGTCACTGATAGCTTTTCTAGGAGAGATTTCCACTAGGTGATTGAAAAGGATGACAAAAAATAAACACTCCCTAGTTTTGATAGCCATAAAATGGGTTTTGGGTAGGGACTGCATAGAGTATGAGGAAAAATACCATGGAAACACCAATATCTGCTCACGCTTTGTTGCATCAATGTTAGACATTGGTATCCCCTAGTCTCTAATTATGAAGTTGGTCAAGGATTTTTTTTTCAAAAAAGTACCTGAATGGTCTAGGTGAGGTCATTGCTCATGTTGCGTATGGGGTAGACCTGCCAATAGCCAGTGACCTCTGGCACTACATTGAGGAAGAAGCGGTCATTGTATGGCTTCCATTTCTTAATGGATTCCACCTCTAGACATGCGACGAGCATCAACAGAGGGTTACCAAGGCCTTGCACTTTTTTTTTTGTAGCTACAACATAGTTCCATTCTACAACATTGATTGGTACACTGACTTTAGGAACCTGGTGTTCCCTCTGCCAATGGTTGCTCCAAATGATTCTATGTTTGTTGTTGAAGTACTTGCTAGTGAAGACATGGTAGACACTGTTGTTAATGCATCGATTGTTGTTTCCCATGCTCTTGGATCAAATTCCTCCTTGTTTCTTTGTTTTCTGTTGTTAAGAATACACCACTCGTTTCCAGTTTTTGTATATAATCCTGAAAAAGGCTATAGATATAGAATATATGAAAAGAATAGCTTGTATAATCATATAATTTTTGAATTATGGCTCTCTCTTAGCCATTTTTTACATGTAAAAATGAAAGAATATATATATAATGACATATATCTTTATAAAATCCATGACTCTCTCTTCTTTTTGCATATCTGTTGTATGGGTTCTTTTTCATTAGCATATTTGCATATTTCCTTTACATATGGGTGTATTTCTTGATTATTTCTATAAAGAAATTCCATTTCTCTACTCTTTGCAATGATGGGTTGCTTTCTGCCAAAACACGAACTAATTTCTAAAAATACTGGCCAACACAAAGAGAAAGAAAATAAAAGCATTATTCACATATGTCCAATAATAAAATTTGGCACTTAATGGAATAGTTTAAGATGAATCTTGTTGATTGAGATTCCCAAGGGTTCTTGTCCCATGCTTTCTAACTCGAAAGTTTTATGCTCCTTGCACTAAATTATTTTAAAGGGGCCCTCCCATATGCTATCAAATTTTCCATGCTAACTAGCTTAGCAGCCATTTCATTATACTTCAACACTAAGTCTCTGCACTTTAGGTCTTGGTCAGAAGCCCTCTTGGAAAACCATCACTTGACCACTTGTTGGCGGTTTGTCATAGCTATTAGGGAATTCTCCCTTTTTTCTTGTACTTCTAACACTTCAGCAAGTCGAACCTCCATGGTGCCATTTTTTTCTATCTCGAGGGATTTCAACAGTTGAAGCGCTGGAATCTCCATAGATATAGGCAACAATGCCTCTTTCTCGTATACTAACTCATAAGGAAAAGTCTTAAGGACTTGTTTAGGAGTTATGCAGTTTACCCAAAGTGCCACTCAGAGATTTTTGTGCCATTCTCTCTAGTGCTCTGACCCAATTCTTTTAAAGATTCGGAGTAGGTTCTTGTTCATTGACTCCGCTAGGCCGTTTCCCTGTGGGTAATAATTTGATGATGTCTTCAGGAATATGCCATTTTTTAATGCAAAGTGACATACCTTTGCACCTAGGAAAGCTCTGGCATTATAAAAAATGATAGTCTTAAGAGGACCAAACCTTGTCACCAGTTCTTCGAGGAAATCCACTATCTCTGTCTCTGTTGCATTTTTAAGTGGAATGACATCTGTCCATCTTGTGAAGTAATCTGTGGTGGTCAAAATCCACTTGTTCCCAACACTAGAAACATGATTAATCATCCCAATGAAGTCCAAGCCCCATTTGCAAATAGTTCATCCACCACTATAGGCTTGAGAGGCATTGTAGAATTCTTCCTTCTGCTTGTAAAGAATTGGCATTCTTTTCAAGATTTTACCAAAGAGTGGGAGTCGTTGAAAAGTGTGGGCCAATAGTAACCTACGCACATCATTTTGATGGTGGTGGTCTTAGTGGAGAAGTGTCTTCCTGTAGCGCTATTATGGAAAGTGTTAAGGATTCTCTTCGCTTGCTCTGTAGTAATGCATCGTAGGAGGAGACCATTGAAATTTCTTTTGAAAAGGACCCCTTCCACTAGCACATATCTGCAATTTTGTAGCCAATAGTATCTCCTCTTTTGGGAGGAAAGACTTGGAAGATACTTTCTTGTTTGCATAAACCTCAGTCTATTTGTTAGCCAACAACCCTCAGATCTTGGCTCATTTCATAGAACAAGCTCCAGTTGCTCTTCCTCAGCGGGTATCTCTTCGTCATGTACCATGTATTCACATAGTCCTCTTCCTCAGAAGGTTTTAGTGGGTTTGACCTCAATGCCATATTCAAGGATCTTGTGATCCAATTAGCTCTTTTTTTTGTGATTTCTCCCTCCATGATATATTCACGCACACTAGAATGCACGACATATACAATCACTTTGTTGTAGGAAATTAGATGGAATTTTTTTTTAAGTCCCTTCACTATTGCAAAGGCTTTCCTTTGAATGAAATTATAATTCATCTCATATTCCTTTAGTGTCTGGGAGTAGAATGCTACCAAATTTTCTCCTTTTCCTTCATTATCCTTTTGAGTTAAGACAATAGCAATACTAGACTTTCTATTGAATGCATACATTATAAAATCCTTAGATAAGTCTGGATTAACTAGTACTAGAGTTGCGGAAATAGCACCCTTAAGTTTTTCAAAAGATTCTTAGGATTCCTTTGTCCACTTGAATGCTTGATCCTTTTTAAGCATCAAGGTGATTGGCCTAATTATTCTCACAAAGTCAGAAATAAACTTACTAACAAAATTTACCTTGCCCAGGAAGGACTAAATGCCTTTCTTGTTAACCAGAAGGGGAAGTTCCTTGATGTCTTTCACCCACTTAGGGCCTATTGAAACTCCTTCTTTGGACACCATGTGTCCTAATAGCTTGCCTTGTGACACTCTGAATACACATTTTTTTGGATTCAAGGAAACCCCAAAATCTTGGCATTTCTGAAAAACCATTTCTAAGTGATCAAAATGATCATTCTTAGACTTAGAAAAAATAGTAAGATCATCCAAATAAATTAGGATAATCTTATTGATCAGCTCTTTGAAAGTGATGTCCATTGCCTGCTGGAATGTTGCCCTTGCATTGGATAAACCAAAAGACATTTTAGCATATGCAAATGTTCCCCATTTTGTAGGGAATGTGGTTTTGTGTTGATCCTCCTTTTTAACTCAGATTTGATTATAACCAAAAAGTCTATCAAGCAGGGAAAACATTTCTAATCCTTCTACTGTTTGCAAGATTGTCTCCATAGAAGGTAGCAAATAGTGATCTTTCAGGGATGCTCTATTCAGGTCTTAGAAGTCCACACATAAGCAAGTATCTCCATTCTTCTTTCAGACTAGGACTATATTGTATACCCACATGCTATGCTTGATAGAGAATACAATACGTGACTCAATTAGCTTTGTTAGCTCTTGCGCCATTATTGCTTCAATTTTGGGGTTTACTGGCCTCTGCTTTTTCCAGACTAGTTTTGCACCCTCTGTTAGCTTGATGGTGTGCTAGATGATGTTGGGGTTGTATCCCTTTAGGTCATCATAAGACTAGGCCACTACCCCTTCATATTTCTTGTAGAAATTGATGAGCCTTTCTCTATCATGGTGTGAGAAATCTTTCCTGACTCGAATGTTTCTGCCATCTGAGACCCGAAGATCTATGTAGTCACTTTTGTCTACCACAAACTTCCGTCTATCATTTCTTATATCATCACAATCAAAAAAAAATTCGAGAGTAACCAATCCTTTCAGAAGCTTGTTGGATTTGACCTACAAGATTTTTCCTTCATAAGCCTCTGCAATCTTTGGTTTTAGCTGATCAGCAAATTCCCCTGACTGTTGGATGAACGAAGCAATGTGTTCATCACTTTCAAACACCTGCTAGCTTTGATAAGTATCAGGAACTACTAGTCAAAATATTACTCGTATAGAGTGTTTATTATGTATTAGGTCAAAGAGAGGATCAAATTGGGATCTGATTGCTGCCATACGATCCGCATCACCATTTTTGTCTCGGGAAATAGTCTGAATCTTGAAGGCTTCAAAACCATCAACCAGGTTCTAGACTCAATGCTAATAGGATCTCATGCAGACATTCCTTGCCGTGGAAATTCCCCAGACTTGGTTGACCATCATTTTAGAATCTCCGAACACCATTAATTGCTTAATGCACATTCACTTCGCAAGGCTTAAAGCCTAAACTAATCCTTCATCTTCGGCCTCATTTTTCAAACAAATGAATTGGAAGTGGAAAGGCCTTAATATATTTTCATTTTTTGGGGATATCAAACATATCCCCACTCTAGTGCCTACTTTGCATCTTGTTCTGTCAAAGTATAGTGTCCACAGCTCAGGTGCTTGGCCATCTTCGAACTCTTTAGCAACCTTTAGGAGCACTTGGTCTTCATCATAGATTACATAGGTATCCAATCCTGTAGCATGGTAATTTTTGAAAGGGTCTTTGTCCATCTGTTCACTTAACAGGGCATCCTCTTGATCATTCCGGTCTTTGGTCACCTTTTCCTCCTCTAATAATTCAATGTAATGCATTTCTTGCTTGGTGATGGAAGTATGCACGACTTCAAAATTGATCATGGCTTCATCTGCTACATGTTTAGAGTGTAACACTTTTGATTCTATCTTCATTTTTGTGCCATGCTTGGTTCTAAGAATTAGACGTGACCAATCTAGGGACAAGTATCCGCCCACCTTTGAAGTAAATTCTTGGGATAGGCAGAGGCCAAACATGGGAGGAACATCTATGATCACAGTGTCTTGCGACATAGTGATACTAGGGAAAGAAAATAGAGCTAAAGGAAGTTCCTTGATCACACCTATGATGTCAACTTTGTTCCCATCAAGTTGCATTACTCCCTTTTTCATAGGTTCATAGCCGAGTCCTAAAACTTCAACTATTTATTTAGGCATAACCATGGTGCTAGCACCAGAATCAATCATAATATTGTGCAATAACTTATTCTCTATAATGAGAGTTAAGAAGAAGGGTTGAGGCTTCAACTTTTCTCTGACTTTGATAGGGGATTCTTTTGTGTTGTTCATAAGGAATTTAGTAGGAGATAGTTGATTAATAGCCTTTGCATTAGCTAACTGCTCCATTGGTGTTGTGTTGATCTCTGTTTGAAGCACCTTATGTAATAGTATCTTCAACTTTGGGATAGCTAGAATGTCCCATAGAGACACATTAGTAGATGATTTCTTCAACTGTTCCACCATATTGAAAGGTGGCAAACTTGGAGGCTTCTACTCCTTTGCTCTCGTTATGATAATTTCCTTCTGCGGCCGATATTGTGTCGATGCAGTGGAAGTGCTATGTATCTAATCGGAAGCACCTTTAGGTTGTGGGCTGGCTAGTTGCAGAGCAATTGATTTTTTGGTAAATCTCCTCTTTGAGCAAGTGTTATAGTAATATTGCACTTGTAGTGTTTTGGATACGAACATATCATTAACAAACACCATTTCTTCTTCTTCCATCCATGAGAAGAGCACGTGATCAGGAGCAATGTCAGATTCTTGTTCTAGAGACATCCCTTGCATCTACATGGTAAGGACCACACTCTCCATTTGTGGTGAGGCATATACATAATCTTCGTGGTCTGGTGTCACACCTTGGCTGCATTGCTCCATCACCTTTTGTTGTAAGTTGCCACACAGACAGTTCCGGGGAATATGTGCATCACTGCAAGGGAAGCACCATAGATTGATGTCATCGATGAGGTTATTCTATCTCGCATTCAATTCCCTACTTGAGCTTGGTGAAGTGCTCATTAGTGGATTAGGCACCGACACCATTTGGTTGGCTGTCAAAGCTAGTGGCTTAGTGCGAGAACCGCCTTGGTAATGATTCTAGTGATATGAGGGTCATCCACCTTGATAGTTCTGATAGACAAGCTTCAAAGGAATTGATTGGTTCTACTTGAGGGTGGTTATATCATTTTCCATAGTTTTCAAAATTTCTTTAAGATCGCTCATCTCATCCTTAGAAGAACCGGATGTAGAGGCAACATTTTTTGGCACTGCCACATATGTGTACATTGACTTGGGATTTGCAAATGTGCTAGTTGACGTGACTTCTTGTGTAGGAATCGATATTTTAGGAAATATCGACATGATGGGCCGAGGTGACAACTTTCCACAATCTATCAAATGATTCTTGGCTTTGACGGTGACACCGTAAGCATCCAGTAGAGTAGCTCCTCCCAAAGACTTGATCATCATAGAAATGTCGAGGTTGATGGAATTCAGATAAAATATGAATTCCAACTCAGGATTTGGGCATATAGCAACATGGATCCTCTTTTAATTTGTGTGGAATCAAGCATTGAATTCCGTCATAGCCTCTTGGGGAGCTTGTTTTATGACAGATAATTGATGGTACAGTGAGGAGCGATCTCCGTCATTTGAAAATCTCTCATAAAATGGATCTTCGAGCTTGTCCTAGGTGCAGATAGTGCTAGGTGGCAGTGTTCAAAACCAATCTAGTGCCTTTCCTTTGAAAGATGCAACAAGGAGCCTTAGAGCTACATTATGTGTAGTGATCTCGTGCACTAGACACACATCTGCCACATCTTGCAGATGTTCTACGGCTGTTCTTGAGCCATCTCTGGTAAACTTGGGTATAGCTTTCATAGCTGAGACCGGGAAAGCACCCTAGATAGTAGGTGGTACTAGAGCTACTAGGGAACTATCGGCGTCCCATGCCACGTAATTTCTATTTGGGGTTGACAACATGTTTAGATGAATGGGTGGCGGGAGTGGAACAGTTACCAACTGACCTATGACTTGCACTACTCCTAATGGTGGTACTAGTAAACTGGGGTTGTTTGTGGTTTGGGATCTAGTTAGAGGCCGATGGCTCATACACCCTTTTAAAGCACAATTTCATTTAAGCTCTGCCCCACCAGGCATGCCAGAAAAAGAACAAACTGTTGATGCCACAATTTGACAAGGTAACAGTATCTTATAGGAAACTCAGTTTATGGGGGACCTTTTGTGCTAAACTAAGTGACCTCTGGGTTTTTAGAGAAGCTGACTTCTTCAATAATGGGGTTTTGGAAAGGGAAAAGGAAAATGAAACAAATATAATAAAATAAAGTCTAACCTAAGGTAATCCACCAAGACTTAATGATAGGCACGATAAATCATAGATCTAAGGGCTTGATTGGTATTTGTAGTGTTCCAGAAAGGTAGAAACTAAATATTAAAGCATAGATTATCCATTCATTGACATAAAATAACATTACATACATTCTTACTACCAAGAAGAGTCATTATACATGATCTAGATCAACAAACTTGCATTCAATATATATAGAAGTTCTCAAATGAAATATCTAAACAATAGCAACATAGTTTAAAGTTTAATCAAATAGCATGAAAGAACAAAAAGGATAAACAATTGGCATACTCTGAAAGTATTTTGCAATAAAAATAAAACAATAATAAAGGCTTGGTGTCTTTTCCTAAAATAAGTGTTCCTTCAAAATCTAGACCCTTCCCTCAAAATAGAGAGAAGTATATATAACAAAAAAAATCCCACCACCTGCAGAGGAATAACAAAAAAGATTTCGTGATCCCTATTAATGATGCAAAATTGAGTATATTCCCCAAGCCGTTGCAATAAGGTTTGAAACCAAGCATCTAGTCCTTCTAGGCTCAGGTACATCCCCTACAAATGATGGTGGTGGTCCCGAAAAGGTCAAATAGACAAGTGTCATCATCCCACAAAGTAATTATGACACATGGTGGCTAGTCGCAACATTTGGTTCACTTGATTCATTTCCTGAATACAAAACCCGTTGAAGAGACACGTGGAAGCATAACATTTCCCATGTGAACCTTTATCTTTTGTCATTGAATACTTGCGCTAAGGTGACATGTGTCGAGTGTGTAGAGCTCTATCCAAAAGTGGAGGAAAGCAATCATTGGTTGGGGAAAAAAGAGACGCGTGGCATCATTTCGCTGCCCATGGTCATTATTTCATCGTCTTGCCAAAAGATTGCGCAGAGTAGACATGTAGCAAGAATGCATCATAGATGCCAACTGTGGGGCCCACCAAACTTCTTTGGGAATGAGAGCTACGTGGCGCTTGAGCAGGGCCCGATGAGGAAGAAAAAAGGAATGATAAAAAATGGCCCGTAGCTACAACACATGGAAGCATAGCGAGGATTTCTGAAATGTGAAGGAAGGGAAACCTTCAGGAAGCATAGAGCAGACAGGTGGAGGGGAGCCACAGACTTTGAAAAAAAGGCCGAGGAGGAAACCTTGCGATGCACGAGCCAATACTTAGAGCAAAGATAAACTCGAAGGGAGCTTGTTGAATATTTATTCACAGTAACCATTAAAACATGGGGAGTACCTAGTCATAGTGTTCCTCTAAACAGAATGAGGAAGTCTTCTTTGATTTGGATTCTTCATGTATCTCATCCTAGTAAACCCTCTTGAATGAGCTCCCATAATGTTTTGTCTTTTTCATTGATGCCTTGGGACTGATTTCTCCATCTTCTTATCTACTGCGGGATCCTTCAACTTGATAGTAGTATTCATATTTGGTTTCTTCATCTTACTAGTGGTCCCTTTATATGATTTTCCATCTTGAAAGATATTTTATTTGGAACAACTCATGCAGGATTTCTCATTATTTGTGTAGCATCTTTCTTCTGCTCTAAATAATTTTACAGAGGCAAAAGGACTCTTCCCTTTTTCATCACCAAGGTCAATCTTCACCCTTGGTCTTTTTCTTGGTATAGATGGCTTTGATCTCACAAATTCATTTAGTGTCTTGGAGCCACTTTTCAACTCCAAGCCTTTAACAATCTACTCCTTGGCTTTTCTTTAATTTTTTTCCAAAGGCCACTATGTTTTCTTCTAGCTTAATGCACTCATCTGATTATACTGTAGTTCATATTTAACTACATCTTCTATCCTTTTAGCTTCCTCAACTTTTTTTTTCAAACTAACTATCATTTGGTTAGAATCTTCAAGGCTTTTAGTTAGTCTACCTATCTCTTTATGTGCATGCTACTTTTTTTCTTCATTTTCTTTCTTTAAACTTTTAATCTCATCAAGAGCACTGATGAGTTTACCCCTGAAATCAACTCCTTCTTGATCAGAGGTTTCAGCTTTTTCATTTTTATCAAACCTCTCAATCACTTCATCAAAGTTCATTGGAAATGGGTCAACCCCATAGAAACTTTCATGTTCATCATCTAATCTACCAGTAACATCAAATGACCAATTTTCTTCACTTGTGTGTAGATTATTTTTACTATCCTTTTCCTTATCATAATCATTTACTTCATCATAAAATCATTTAGAAAAAAAATGATTGTGATTACCTCTATGTTTCCTGAAGCCATTTCTTGATCTTCTAAAGTAATTAGCTTTCTCTTCACTGAGCTCTTGTGATACAAAGGTATCTATTTCTTCTTCATTATCTCTTATTGAAGCTTCACTTGTACTTAGATTTTCAAGTTCATTTTCATATTTTTGAGTCAATTCCTTCATTTCCTCTTTACCATTCTCTTCATACATTCTCTTCAACTTGTTCCAGAATTCATGTGTTGTTTGAAAATGCATGAATTTAACCAATACAGAACTTGACAGTCCATGAAGAATTATATCTCTTACTGTAACATTATCCTCATATGCCTTCTTTTCAACATCAATTATTGGAGGTATAGCAGGAACTGTATATCCATTTTCAATTGACATCCAAACATCAAATCCTATGGATCCCAAATATCCTTCCATTAATGAGATCCAATATATATCTCGATCCATCAAAGATAGGTCCATCATATGCAAGTAAACTTTCTTGATTAACGATTATGTTCACTCCACCAAGATCTACCCGAGCTGATTAAGCTTCTCCTAGGAAACCTAGGGCTCTGATACCAATTGTTGGAACAAAATGATCTACTGAGAGGGGGGTGAATCAATAGATATTAAAAATTTAGCTCTTAAAACCTTTTGTACAAACTACTTTCTTTAACCCTTAATGTGCATATATTAATCATGTGATACAAAAATATGCATGCACACAGAAACATCACATAACACCAGATATATGTGGAAAACATGATATGGTAAAAACCACAGTGACAAAACCTACTTGAGTCTACTGCTCAAATCTAGGGTCACAATCCAATCTTTGTTACAATGCTTTTAGGGCTACAACCCAAGGATGAAACAACACCCTAATTTAGAAGCCACAACTTGAAGGAGACTATAATCTCCTATTCTGAGCCACAACTCAGTATAATAAGAACAATCTTAAATATGTATAGACTTGGTTCTACAAAACCTAAGATGCATCAATACATACAATACATTGTTCCACTTACTACAAATTGCTTTATGTTGTTGAAGCTACAAAGTCAACAAAACACCTCTGTTTTTCACTCTCCTCTGCACATAGAAAAATCACTGTTCTATCTTGTTGTTCTACTCTTCTTTCCCTTTTTATAGTGTCTCATACATCTATACTATACACTCTCTTCACTCTCTACCTCTACTGCACACATAGTGAACATATTTCTATTCAACACCCTATGCACTTGCAGACCTCACACACATACAACAGATACAACTACTGGCAATTATCTCTATTTGTGCATACTTTCTACAGAACTCTTCCTTCAACAATAGTTAATTGTCTTCTTTCTCCACCGACTTGCAATCTCTACATCAAGATTCTCTCAACCATCCAGATCATCTCCAACTTACTATTAGGGTTTTCTTAATATTCTAACTCCACTAGTAAGCTACATGTAAATCGAGCTACACACACCATCATCTAGCTCATCATAAAGACATTTGATAAGGTTTTTCATTGACCCACACACTACTATCTAGCTCATCATTAATTCATCTAATAGGGTCTGTTAGATATATTCATTTTCACTCTACCTTTGCATCGAGATGATTCCACATTTAATTCAATTATAGAGAATTTTCCTCATTCTCTCTATCGAACCCTAAAATATGATTATGCATTCAATGCATTCTTCTGTTCATCTAATCTAATTTGATCTCAATCACCTATTAGGGTTTACCACATATATTTCTCTACACCATACCTGTGCATTGAGCCTCACCATATTAAATTCTATCTTAGAAGTTTTGCTAAGAATAGCAATTCGTGAAACCCTAGAATCAGATATGTATTAAAATCATTCTCCTATTCAATCCATCTAATTCAATCTTGATCACCTCTATAGTTTAATCCACCACCTTGAAGATCAAATCTTCATTTAATTGGTCACTTAGTGCAGCTAGACCAATTATCTCCTTCCTTTGTCTCGGTTACCAGATGAAAACCTCTTTACATTGAGTTAGCCATTTGTGATTACTGAATTCAAATTTGGGCCATTGATCTTCTTCACATGACAATACATTAGCTCTCGTTCATCATCATATCTTTAAACTTTTCCATTAGATAAAATACCTTTAATCATGCACCATTGATCTCCACCGATTGATGATCACCATTGGATCAATCGCCTTTTGATCTCCATCATCAATCTCCTTCATACATGGCTTTCCATGTTATCTAACTAGGCCAAGAACCTACATGTCATCCATGTCATTACCACACAACTCATAACAATGATGTGAGTTGGACTGTCAAACAAATCTTCTTCCGCCACTTGTTGTCACAAGTTATCATTCACCATTGTCACATTTACTTCTTTCTTTGCTAGGTCCTACCATCTTCATCGATGGTCAATATCCATCCATCATGGATTAATCTCCACCATTCTCCACTAACCCCATGGGACTTAGCCAGGATCCACCAAAAGCTCAGTGGAATTGACAAGCACCGTCAAATCTTCTTGATTGCAACTGTTGAACATTCACCATTACTGATGGCCTTGATGTAATCATTCATTGCCATCTGTTAACCATCATCACATTGGGTCCCATAATCGGCAACATACTCCTATTGCCGAGTTGCTAAAAAATTGAACCTCAAAACCACATGTCAGAGGTTACAAAGTTCTGAAAACCCTGACACAATGAAAATAAAGAGAACCTATGAATCTCCTTTCAAAATGACTGTCATGTCGATGAAAACAACCACCCAATACATCATTCCAATGTGGGGTCCACATGCTATCATCACATATCCACGCCATTGCCATGTCACAACTCCATAATCCACAACAAGGATGTGGATTACCATTTACTCAATCCCATCATGCCACATGTTTGCATCGTCATTATGGTTGGGTCCCACATGGAGTGCTTCCTTACTCCTTATCACTCCATCACTTAGTTGCCAAAAATTTGAATTTAAGAACCTCTTTGTCGGAGGTTGTGAACTTTTGAAAACCTGTGACATGTTGGTAATAAAGAGAGCCCTCTTCCTTCCTTCACACCATTAGCTAAGTTACCAAGTCGAGAGGTCACGAAACTATAGAACCCCTTGAAAAAGGTTAAAAAATATTGGAATCCTGCAACTTAAGAAATATTATGGCTGTTGAATATTTGTTAGGACGGTAAACATAGGGAAAAGGGGTTGGTCATACCCCTGACTTTAAAGACAAAAGTTGTAACTTATGTGACTTGCAACTGCCGATACATAGTCAACAACAAAATATAATTTTTGTTCATGACACCATGACTGTAAATACATTGGGGTTTGTCTATAAACCCTAATATCACCTAAAAATAGAATTAATTCATTTTTGGTGACGTCCATCACTTTCTCGACCTGCAAAGGACATCACTGGAATTCTCTCAAAAAACCCATCATGAATTTTCCACTCAATTCGCCATCAGGATCACTGCTCTCTCATCCATCTTCTGTCATCATGCCAACAAACTCCTTTGCCTAATTTTCCCTTTTAACATCAATGACAACTATATGCACTTCAGCACAGGATCAACACACTTCTCCTCTGATCCCCTTTTGACATCAATGACAACATATTCCAATAGATTATTAATGGTTGGAACACTTCTATGGCTTGATATAGTGAGGACCGATGGCCATATTTTTCATTCAAAATTTGTATTCAATGATTCACAATTGAGTTTAGTCCAATAGCAAAATTGGTGAGAGGTTTTTGAGTCTTCTTGTTTCGGTTCTAAAGAAGATGAGTAAGTTAGGTGAGTCTATGAAGCTAGTCTAGAGGTCTAGGAGATTGAGTTTTTTGGAGTCTAAGGAAAATGCTCCTAAAACACCAAAGGGTAGAAGGGCACACAGGAAATTCAAGAAATATGGTGTAAGGAGCAATTATCATTTGAGAAGCCAAATTGTTTTAGAAGAACTAGTCAAGTTTAGAGGGAAGGAGCAAGTTTAGAGGGAAGGAGCTGGTTGAATATGAAAAGAAGGAAAAGAAGAAATGCAAGTAGTATAAGGACTATCTAGGGAAAAATAATTCTCCTGGTGGGGTTTCTAATAGCCCTTCAGGTAGTGGAGGTGATACTGATCCAGAGGGTGATTATTATCCCCTCTCCCTAGTACCTTTGAATGACTCTAATGAGGAACTGGTGATGGTTCCTCTAGTTCCACCATGAACAAGATGTGGGCAAGTATCCTTTGAGGTTGATGACTTAGAGTGATGACTCTGCCCCATTTTTTTTTTGATGATACCATAGCCACCTTGTTAGGATTGTCCTATTCAACATTTTTGTGGTTTTTTGTTTCTAGTGATGATGTGGAAATTTTTTATGCGGCTATGTTGGAGAAGTGCCAGACTTCCTAACTTTGGTGGCATGTATTCTTTTTTTCGATGGTATACAAGTTTTTGCTTAGACTGCGAGTGGAGAATCTTCTTTTTTCAACAAGGACAAAGGATTCGATGTTGTTACTACAAAATTTTCCTTTTGGGGAGCTGGCATGTCTTCATTCAATGAATGTGGAGTTTAGTCTTTTACTCTTCCATTTTCCTCAATGATTACATATAACTAACTAAGGAGCGTCTCAAATTTTGGTGCAAATGATTTTTAAATGAAATGAAATGTAAATGTAATTGAGCCTGATACTTGTTGCTCCCTTGTTCTATAAAAGGGATTTCAGGGCTCATTACATGGGTCAGATTTTTAGGTCTCAAAAATGGTCTATATGGATGAATAGGACATAAAATTGTCTTGCGTATTGTTGACGATGATTTTACTCACAACAACAAGGTGAATAAATTCTTCATAGACAAACTATAAAGATCCTATCATTCTTGAGTGATATGGAATAAAGACAATCTAAAAGGGGAATCTAATTTAATAGGAAAATATTGACTCAGTTCAATTCCAAGTCTCTAGTAGTCAAGTCTTGACTATACTAGGTTCACTTGAGGGTGTGATGTGATATTGCTATTAATTAAAAGGGAATATGGTTGTTTAGAATCATATATATTAGACATTGAGTTTTCAATGGGATCGTAAGAACAAATGTCATGAAATCAAAATATTTGAAATAATATTTCATGAGCATCAACAATTTCTTTGCTATCACTTATGTAGATTTAGCATTAAGCATTCAACAATTTCATAGAAAATGAAATATTTTCAATAAATTTTCATTCATTTATCTATTTTTTGGAACATTTTCAAGAATTTAAACATCTATTCTAAAACAAAGCATAAAAAATACTAAAAATTGAAATTTCTCCTAGTTATTCTCCACGCATTCCCCAAATAACTAACCAAATCAAAATAAACCGTTGTATACTTCACCGGATTGCTTCATAGCTACATATAAAATGGTGCGAGCTTTTAAAGAGATGGTTTTTAGTTTGGACATCGAGTAGGCTCTATATGCACCCTTGAATGGCACAACACACAGCCTTGTTTGGATGAATTAACAAAACCAACTACAAAAGATTCATGAGATAGGTAGCTATCAAATTGGCTTTGATATTGATTAATGTCTATGTGCATACAAGTTTTTAGACCAAAATAATTCAGAAAATAGGAAAAAAGAATAAAACTTAGAGAAGATTTTTCTCTGTCGACATCCACAAATTTTGAACTTAAAATAAGAAAGGGTATCCTTTGGCCTTTTATAGAACACAAGTCACAAATAAGATAAGGCAAATACATAAGAGAAAATACAAGGGACAAATCACATCAAGGCATGTGGAACGTAGTGATTGATAAGAGAATTGCAATTGAAGTAAATGAAGGTCAACCCCAATTGCATATTGAAGCTCTTTGGGATTTAATCTTTAATCTTCCCTAGGATGATACTTCAAATTAGAATAGTGTGTAGGAACTTCCCATATATTCAGAATGATTACTTTATCACTTTTTTCCCACACTCGGTTCTGCTTTAGGTTTGCTACTCTTAGGAATGGGCTCTCCCGAAGATTGGCATTTGTCTCCACTACATGTACAATACCGGGATCTCCAACATTCCAGTGGACTCAAAGCCCTCTGCCTTATAACCTCTTAGAGTATGCAACCTGACTTGGATATAATTCTATTTGTGATTCAAGTTTTCCTAACCATCCATACTCGAACTATGCATCTCCTACAATCACAATTTCCACTCATTAAATTCCTTTTGAAAGAAAACATTTATAAATATCTCATGCAAATAAAACCATTCTTCAAATGTTATAACATAAATTTCTCATTTATAACACTTTCTAGCATATCATAAATCCTCGCATGATTATATTTTACATATACTGGGTTACCTGACTATCAGACTCATTAGATAACCACAAAATCTTAAAACTTCACTTTACATCACTACCCGGTACTCAGTATTCAGCTTTACCCATGAACTTTCCCTGGACTTCAGTTTTATCGGACTTCCATCTTATGAGACTCCAAATATCGGACAAGAACACTCTGATCATATTTGCATCACCTTTTTCCTTTTCAAATGTTCACAGTGTCTGGTATCCGATACTCATAACACTTATAGTACGAAGTACTCTTTGATTAAATATTTCTCTCTACTTTTCACTTCTAGTGATCTTTTCAACTTACTAGCTCCTGCCATAATAGTTATATATATATTTTTCACTTGGGTCCCCAAGTCTTACAATCTTGGGGCATGTTGTGAGACAACACAACAACTTGCAACCAATAAAACCAAATTTAAAATTAAATCACCAATTGTAAATTATAATTTATGCATATTTTAAAACAATAACTTTTACCTTTACCTAGATTATGGAATAAAAAGTAAAAATCCACCGGAAACATCCGTGTGTGCTTTGATTAATTCCAATTTTTGGAACTTAGTAAATAGAATTAGGTCATTGAAATTGACCTACATAATATGGTAATCCTCCAAAGCCAACCAGGGATAGAGTCTTGCTACCAATCAAGCATCCAGAGCCTCGACAAGGTTATCTCCATAATTTCCCCAAACATAGCTCTACTGCAAGCCAACCATCTATAGCCCCAGTAGAGTTATTTGGATAGCCTAAAGAGTTGATTTTTTTTATTTTTTTTAGATATAGCAATGATAGCTCATTTTCAACTTGCAGGCAATGAAGCCCACTATTAGGTTGGGAATTATAGTGGTAGCACAGGTTACCTTTTGATTTTTCATTAAATGCAAATCCCTTCATCAATTCACCGTTTCCCAAAAAATCATTTAATAATTCCCTGTTGGTGCATATTTCCACCTAAATTTCACCACTTTATGCCAAATCCTAGCTAACTGCAACTCACTATGTGTTAAAAATATGCATAAATTAAATTTTAGCAATGAACAATTTAATCACCAAATTTAAATCTAAATTTAAAAATATTAGTTACCACCCTTTTTGACTAAATTTTATGGCAAATGCTAAATACTTGGCTAGCACTCCTGATTTGATGGTGTTGAACCTCATTAATGGATCCGAAATGTCATGATTACACTGAAACATGATCACATTATTTTGCATTAAATTCACACACCTGAGCTCACACATATTACTTCTTTTAACTTCTCTAGGTGATGGCATGTACTTCCTTATCAACTTCATTTTCCTTTCTACTTCACACACATAAGGACCTCCATAATTAATATGGCTTAAGAAAAATATATGAAATGACCACTATTAACTTCAAAATCTTCAACCTGCTTGATTCACAATCATCGTACTACTCAAATTTGAAGTAATTTATCACCAACTATGTGTAAAGAATTAATTTTATTTAACATTCTGCTCTAAAGATAATTATCTAGTTGCCACCTTGCTTACGATTTCCAAGACTTCACTCGAGGCAACTATGTACCACAACTTCCTCACGACTTTCTATAAATTCCACACTTCTTGAAATTTTCACACTTTTTTCATAGCTTTCTTTTCTTGTTATGTATTTTTTTTGCTCTGTTTATTCTCACTTGCTTCTAGGCCATCGATACTCCAATTTTCTTAATTTTTTCTCGCTGCTAGAATGTTTTCTTAGGAAGTACCACACTGCAAAGGCTTGAAAAGGTTTTCTTCATTTAGACTTCGAGTTTCACTGTACCAAAATTCTGCTTAGTTATTGGGGAAAAGTATGTAGAATCCAACTGCTACTTTTGCTTTTACTTTGAAGTGGCTTCTCATTTTGTAGTGTCGCTTTTGGATATTGGACTACCTGTGGAAGATGTTCACTCGACTGTCAATTTGATAGTAAGGCTTGAATATTTGGAGAATTTGGATACTATTTTTTCTATTGCACACCCGACCATCATAATCCCTTCCATGGATGATATTCCTCAGTTCCTGGAACACAAGGAAGTGGTTCCACTCTGCCCTTTCCCCACTGTCCTCCATATTCATGACTTTGAAGTTCACTGGGAACTCACCTACATAGGGTATTTAGCCCTGATAGATGAGGTGTCCCATATCAACTGAATGGATACTACTACCTGTAGCTCAAATCACTCTTTTGACTTTTTGATATTTTGAAGCAAGAATTTTGATACTCATACATATATATGATATACACATTTATATATAAATATATAGATTTTAGTACATCTTAAAGTGTGTATTTATTATGCATGGTTTTATCATTTTAATTTCATGGCATAATTTTACAAAAGTTTGAATTATATCTCATGTGTAAGATAAGTTAAGCAAAATTCGCTAATGTAGAGGCCAAAAAAAAAAGAAAAGAAAAAAATAAAGAAAGAAAAGTGACAACAAAGAAAAGCAAACAAAACAAAACAAACCCTATGAAAAAAAGAAAAACTAACCCTAAGTAACCAAACTTCTGATCTAACAAGCGATTAACCCTAATAAGACAACTTATTTTAATTTCTATGACTATTTACATTGTCATTTTGGTACGAATTACAATAGGTTTATCCTTAAATTCATTCAAAAAAAATTCAACTCTATTACAACAATGAATTATTTTAAATTTTCTACATTTAATAATTGTAAATTCAAAAGTGTACTTACCAATGACTTGGCTTAATGTATGAAAGTGACCTCATTAAAGTTTGATTGCACACACTTCGTCTCATGTGACCATACTCTACCTTATTCTAGCGATAATTCATGGTTTGACTCTATACTTTATTCATTTCCATAAACGGGTGTGTCCATTTCTTGACTTTCTCCTTCGAAAATCTTCAAGTCTTTGGTCCTGCCTTCACTTTTCACTTTGTTAGACCAAGATATATCACAATTTATATTGTTATCAGAGAGAAAAATTAAAAGTTAAATGATACTTTGTATCTTGCATAAAATCAGGAAAATTTCCTTTTCAACTTGTAAATTTTTAATTTGGAGCAAAATACACACGTCTCCCACTTGATTTTCCTACTCATTTTCCTCATTTTTGTTTTCCACATATAAGGAGAATGATGAATCATCAATACCGTTTCCTCATTTCTAATGTGATGCCTCTGAATCTTGACATTCTCACCTATTTTCCTACAAAATTTTAGGATTTTCTTTATTTTTCTTTATAATAATTGTAGTTTTCAAACCATTTTGATGTATCAGTTAATTTTTTAATATTTCCAATTCCACTAGGGTTGAACATTTTTCATGCTAATAGTTCCTTTCTTGTAGCAATTAGAACTTCTTTTGTTAATGGAATCACTTTACACATGGCCAAGCTTACCCTAGTTAAAAAAAAATTACAATCAAGTTCAACATGATCAGTTGTATCATGAATTCTACACTCGATGACTCTACCAAAGGTGAATAAACTAGAAGGATGTAATCTCTGGTTAATTTTTTTTCCAAATTTTCTCAACTTCCATACTAAAATACTAGCTTCCACTCAATTTCACTTTACAAGCTTCCTTCTTAAACTCGAGACTAATATAAAATTCAAAATATGCCCTCCTTCTAGCACCAGTTCTTGTTGATGACGATTTTACTCATAGCAATAGGGTGAATAAATTCTTCACATAAAAACAATAAAGAGCCTATCCTTCTTGAAAGATATGGAACAAAGACAATATAGAAGGGGAATCTGCTTTAATAGGAAAAGATTGACTTAATTCAATCCCAAGTCTCCGGTAGTCAGGTCTTGACTTTACTAGGTTTACTCTAGGGTGTGATGTGATATTGTTGTTAATCTCAAAGGGAATATGGTTGTTTAGAATCATACATATTAAACACCGAGTTTTCAATTGGATTGTAAGAACAAATGTCATGAAATCAAAACATTTGAAATACTATTTCATGAACATCAACAATTTATTTGCTATCACTTAAGTAGATTTAGCATTAAGAACTCAACAATTTCATAGAAAATGAATTATTTTTAATAAATTTCCATTAATTTATCTATTTTTTAGAACATTTTTAAGAATTTAAACATCTATTCTAAAACAAAGCATAAAAAATACTAAAAATTAAAATTTCTCCTAGTTATTCTCCACGCATGCTCCAAAGAATTAACCAAATCAAAGCAAACCACTTTATACTTCACTAGATTGGTTTGCAGCTACAAATAAAATAGTGCAAGCTTTTAAAGAGGGGTTTTAGTTTGGACACTGAGTAGATTTTGTATCCACCCTTAAATAGCGCAACACATAGTCTTGTTCGGTTGAATTAACAAAACTAGCTACAAAAGATTCATGAGATATGTAGCTATCAAATTGGCTCTAATATTGATTAATGTCTATGTGCATACAAGTTTTTAGACCAAAATGATTCATAAAATAGGAAAAGAAAAAAAAACTTAGAGAGTTTATGGCTCTTCCGACATCCACAAATTCTGAACTTAAAATAAAAAGGGTATCCTCTAGAATTTTATAGAACACAAGGCATAGATAAGATAAGACAAATACATGAGAGGAAATCCAAGGGACAAATCACATCAAGGCATGTGGATTGTAGTGATTGATAAGATAATTTCAATAAAATTCAATAAAGGTCAACTCTAATTGCACATTGAAGCTCTCTGGGCTTTAATCTTTAATCTTCCCTAGGATGATACTTTGAATCAGGATAGTGTGTAGGAACTTCCCATATATTTAGAATGATTACTTTATCACTTTGTTCCCACACTCAGTTCTGCTTCAGGTTTGCTACTCCTGGGAATGGGCTCTCTTGAAGATTGGAATTTTTTTCCATTGCATGTACAATATCGAGATCTCTAGCATTCCGATGGACTCAAAGCCTGTTGCCTTATAACCTCTTAGAGTACGCAAATTGACTTGGATATAATTCTATTCATGATTCAAGTTTTCCTAATTTCCCATACCCGAACTTTGCATCTTTTACAATCACAAATTCCACTCATTAAATCCTTTTTAAAAGAAAACATTTATAAACATCTCATGTAAATAAAACCATTATTTAAATGTTATAACATAAATTTCTCATAAATAACATGCTTTCTAGCATATCATAAATCCTCACATGATTATCTTTTACATATACTGGGTTACCAGACTATCAGACTTATTAGATAACCAAAAAATCTTAAAACTTCACTTTACATCGCTACCCAGTACTTGATATTTAGCTTTACCCATGAACTTTCCCTGGACTTCGATTTTACCAAACTTCCATCTTACCAGACTCTAAATATCGCACCAGAACACTCTACTCATATTTGCATCACCTTTTTCCTTTTCAAACGTTCCTTGTTCCCGGTATCCAATACCTAGAACACTTATATTACAAAGCACTCTTTGATTAAATATTTCTCTCTACTTTTCACTTCCAGTGATCTTTTCAACATGCTAGCTCCTGCTATAAGAGTTATATATTTTTTTGCACTTGGGTCCCCAAGTCTTATAGTCTTGGGGTGTGTTGTGATACCACACAATAGGTATGAGTCCTATATGTAATAGTCTTAAATTAGTTTTATGGAAGCTACTAATATCAAAAAAAATATTATTTTAGAAACAAATACTCTCCTATAATGTATCTTTCTTACACATTATAAATGAAAATATTAATGGTATTCTCATTTATCTTCAATTGTTCCATTGAATGTATAATTTTGTTTTAGCTTTCACTCAAAGAGTTGATTAAATGCTTGAAGAGGGTTATAGATTTGTAAGGAATTGCATAGGATTTGATAAGAATTCATTGTTTCAGGCATTGTTAGTTTTCATAGTGCAAAGCATTATGGAAATAGTCCACAAACTTCTAAATAAAATAGCTTGCATATATATTATTGGTCCTTGCATATTTGACTCAACTGTCCTAATTGATGAAACAATGGTCTATTTTTTAGATAATCTTGCATGAAAATGAGCTATTAGCATACTTAGCCATGGATTTTAAAATGAGAACAACATTCATTTAAAAATCTTTTAAATTATAGTATACGGGTTAGGAATACCCCCAATTCTTAGAAAATAGATATTCATTCACTCATAGGTCTTCCAAATCATTAGTGATGTTTATTTGTAATAAATTGGAATCTATTTGTGTATAAATGTGTTACTAACTAGACACACCTCATGTGAGCACAATATGGAACACCCTCCTAGGCCCCATAGAGCCTAAAGTGTAGGAGTAAAGACCTAAAAATCCTTTACTCACTGTGTTGGCCACTAATCTTGCAGATTCTTAACCATAAGGGTTGGCTACTCTTTAGAGAATTGCAAGGTTTTATTGGAAAAATCACCAATAGAAATGGCGACTCTACTAGGGACAACTTTGAAAAAAAATTGATAGAAGATCATCTAGCCTTAAGAGTCAAGAATTTGGTGAGTCTGAATATCTAGTTCAGATATGGAGAAATTTTCAGACCTGGAAGGGATTCTGTGGCAGTGATGTCAAAGAATTTATGTGTGACTCTGCTATGGGAGAAGACCTAGAAGGAAATTTTATTCTTAAAAGGAACTTCATATTACTTGAAATTTAGTCCTCTATAAAGAGAGATGGTGACTCTATCAAAATAACCTATTGAAGATGAGAAGAAAGTTTCAAATCTACAATATTTCCAATTGGGAAGAAAAATTTATAGCAGCTGCAACATATCTAGGTATTCTCCATATTTTGGTTTTCAAGAAGCATACATTTTGTATATGAAAACCACATTTGAAAGTAGTGAAAAATTTGGTTCCCTATTGAGTGAATAAGCACTAAGAGAGGGAATAGTAATGATTGTTCTGCATACTTCTATATTATGAGATTATAAAATCTATTATGAGGTGAAGTATAAAATATTTTTCAATAAATTCATTTAGAAGATCTTAAGAAAATCAAGAAAAATAAAATCTAAATTTTAAAAGCTTAAGATTATGTTGTAAAAGAACTTGGAAGTACCATTTTCTAACTGCAATGTTGATATAAAAAGACTTGTAAGGGTATAAGAATGTATATCATCAATATATACATCTTTGTACGCTTCCTAGTGCAATCATGGTTTGTAATCAACTCCATTCGGGTGATGCAATATCAGATGCAAAAAACACACAAACTCAAGGTACTTCTAACCCAGCTTAATAGGAGAAGATCAAATTAAACAACCCTTCAATTTTCATCAAAAAAACATAACATTTCACTTGAAACTTCAAGGCTACCAACATCTTCAAACCAGACCTTTATCTGACTTAGAAACAATTTACTCATCAACCAAAAAGATTGAAACATTGCATAACTTGATTAGGAATACTGTTCCATTCAATTCCAAACTGTTCTTCATTCCACTTTACCACTACAAGGAAAATAAACCACCAACCATTCAATATTGCTACAAACTTATTCATAGTCTTCCAAGACACTGAATACATCATGATTTTCACTAGAATGAACCATATACATACTTACAAAGCACTAAAATAGCATAACTTTTTATTTCACAACCATTGCATCATTTTATACAAAGAGTTAACTTTTCTCAAAACAAAAAATTTCACAAGTTATCCCAATTGACTTCTACCAAGCATACATACATCTTTATCAACATCTTTCAGATAGGTTCCAACCTTAAACAATCCATTTAAATCACTATTTACTGAGAATTCACCTAGCTTGATCTTTTTGCTCACCAAGGCACTATCCTTCACCATGAAACATCAAACTTACAAGATTTACATCTAAACCTTTATCTAACATTTGATATATTTGTAACATCATTATTTAGGCTAGTACACAATATAATCAAACATTCTTTCACTGATTTCATCATATTCACTATTGTTAAGCAACCTAGCCATCAAAATACTAGTAGTGTTCGCAAGAGACACTGCAAATGTTTTTAGGTGTTGTCATTGATGGCAACCCTAGTTGGTGACTGGATCTGAACTTCATCATTTTCTCCCACCAGTAGATAGATTAAGGATAGTCAAGAAGAATAGAGCATCCAACAGTTTTGTGATCGTCGATTCACTTGCAGATTTTCAGTTATTATTTTGAGTTGCAAATCTCATGGGAGGTTTATCAATTTATTTCTTGTGTTATCTAGAAATCTCAGTGCCTCATACCAAGTTATGTGTAATTTTGGTGATCTGGTTGATATCTTTTTGTTCATCAGTGTTTTGTGGTCGACCCAGTTGATATAATGCATTGCGGATATTCAAAGAATCTTTATTCAAATATTTTTGTGTTTGATCATTTTTTTTTGGGTCTAAGTTAAGTTATGGATGACCATTGTGGATGTGCATTGGATATTAATCAAGATTTGAGCTGACAGTTGCTAGTATTTTCAAGCTTTATTGAAGCTGACTTGTAGTGACTAAATTCTTTGTTGCAGATATATATAATTGATCAGATATATCATTTCGTGTGTGTAAAAATTGTAGTAGTGTGTTGCAATTATCAGAAGGGCGATTAAGCGATTATGTACAATTTCACTTGTGCATTAAATATTTTGTAGTGCGAGTCTATGCAAAACAGAGCAAAAGTGCAGAGTTATTCAGAAGGACAAAAGATCGACTATAGAACTTAACTAGAATTGTAATCAAGCATTTGTAGATGCTAATATCTCAGTTCATTCTCTTCGATCTAATCCAAATCATTGTAAGGTAGTGTGCCTCTCTATTATGAGCTGTGAGCTCTAGGTAGTGTGCCTAAATGCAAGTGCATTCCCATTTTGTAATATTTCTTTTGGGTATACTCAGATTATATTGTGGATTGGTCATCCACCATGGTTTTTCCCCTAACAGGGTTTCCATGTAAAAATCCTAGTGTTATGGTGTTGTGATTATTTGCTTTCAACTCATGCATATTTATTTTGTTGAATGCTTAAGTGAGTTAAAGATCAGAATAGTAAATTTAATTTTTGCACAACACTGATTCACCCCCCCTCTCAGTGTTGCATGTTTCCAACAATTGGTATCAGAGCTAGTTCCTTAGAAGAAGTCTAACAACTTGGGGAGATCTTGGAAGGTTTTTTTCAATGGATGCAAGCAGTCTTCAAAAACAACTTATGGTGGCCCTGGATGATCTTAACTAGTCAAAGTCTAAGAACCAGGAATTACAAGAAAATCTTGAGAGTGAATAGAAATTCATTGAGTCTATGAAAGAAAAAATCAATGAATCAAGGGAGAAAAGAAAGGAATTATGTGATCAACTTAAGCAGAGGAATAGAAGCATGGAAGATGAACAACTCAGTCATGCCTTGAAGGAGAAAATAGAAGAATTTGAAAAGTTTTCCAGAGAAAATGCTGCCCTGAAGCAAGAGATGAAATCCATCATGATGAAAATGACCAAGGAGATTTAAGATAGAAAGAAGAATGAAGAAAAGCTTGAACAATCCTTGAAGGAAAAATTTGAACAATGCAGTCGATTGGACAATGAACTAAAGCAATCTAAAAAAAATGAAAAAGTGCTTGAAAAACAACTTGATGATCTCATAAATGAACTTACTGCTACAAATGAGTACAAGGAGAAATTCAAAGCAAGCTCAACCAAGCTTGATGAACTGATAAAAGGATAGAGGATTGATGGTGACAGGTGAGGTATTGGATATGATGAAGGAGAAAGTTCTAGATCTAGACAAAGGAAATTTGGACAAGGGAGATCCAGGAAAGGAAATCAACTAAATGGAGCAAGAAGGAATCTGGTAAGACAACCAAATGCTCAAATATTCAATGGCTATTGTTTTTCTTGCAAAAATATTGGTCATATGGCTTCTCAGTGTAGGAGTAGGATGAACACAAGTGAACCATCATTCTCAGGTCAGTACTTTAATTTCCATAAGTTTGGCCATAAGTCAAGTGAATGTAGAGTTTTGAAGAATAACTTTCATAGAGATGTCAGATGCTATGCATGCAATAGCTTTGGGCATATTGCTAACCAGTGCAGATCAAGGAAAAATCAGTGGAACAATTGGCCTAGATAGAGAAGTGTTGTGTGTTACAACTACAATAAATTTTTCCACACTGCTAAATTCTCTTGGAATAGAAGAGGTCTGGTAAAATAGAACATGCAACAAGATGCTAAGGGAAAAGGTAAAGTCACTACTAATGTGATCAAAAGGAAAATGTAGAAGAAATGGGTGAAGAAGAATCCCTCTGTTGAAGGAAATATGCTAGCACCAAAAGCATCCTCTGGTAATTCCTCTTGGAATTAGTTTTAGGCCTTTGGCCCAGGGGGAGCTGTCAAGAAGATCTTTTAACCCCCTATTGGTAATTGATACTGGAATGTGAAAAAGTCTAGTAATTGCATTGATGCTTTTCAAATGTTATTCAACCAATTGGAGGCAGTATTGTAGAGTCTTGGAGATCCGCAAAAGAATCATCTATCTCAGCACATGGGAACAGGGTAATCCAATGAGTTAGGATAAAGGAATTTATTGCGACAAAAAAGGGTTAGGTGTGCAGACGATAAAATAACATTTTCATCCTTCATTTGTCACTTTGGCATTTTGGAGGAAAGTAGTTTGGAGAGCTCTGGAGTGAACCTTGCTAAATTTTGGAGAGATTCAAGCATAAATAAGGTTCTTCATTCAAACTTCAATATGACGAAAAGGTATTTATTGAAAAACCTATGAATTTTTGAATTTGCAATCATGTGCACTCCTCTGGTAGTTGAAGTCAAGGAAAGACCCCTTCCAAAGTTCAAATGGCATCCTTATAAATTTTTTGAGACCGAGCCCCTAGGTACATTTTCGTCTATACCATATGGATTCTTGCACACTGAAGATATTAGGGCTTACATACATGCCAATATTGAACAATTAGGAAGCTCTCAAATGATGAATTTGTATTCCTAGCATATAATTGGAGGATTTTACTATAAAGCTAGAATACAAAACCCTAGAAGAAAAGAAGTTCACGCAATTTGTGAAATATCCCATATTTGAGGAAAATGAATGGGTACAATATATTTTAAGCCATGTTCATGCCAAATTCATGTGGTTGAATGTGCCCTTTAATATTTCGAAAGAAGCTATAAGCACGATCATGTGCCTGAATTCCACTAGTAGACTTCCAGTCTTGAAATCCATGAAGAATGAGAAGGTTACTAATGCAATAGGTGTACAATGAGATAAAAGGGAAATGACAATCAAAGATATTCCTGAAGTGGATGTGAAATTCACATCAATGGTCATTGGCTATAAGATCTACCACTCAAGCTGGGATAATTTAGTAACTGATATGACCATCTATGCGGCTTATGAGATGGTTAAAGAAAATGTAGATTATGACTTATGTGAGTTGCTCAGAAGTCAGTTAATGGAGATTTTGGGTAAAATTAAGAAATACAAGAAGAACACTTTTAAATATGGTAATCTTCTTTTGTGTTTGTTCTTCTATTTCATGAGTGAGGTTCTGGGTGTTGGAAGAGTTCATTGGAAAAATGATCAGCTTGTAGTTGTGCAAATAAGAGATATATTGTTCAGAAGTGATGATCGACAGACCAAAAATGCTGCTCTCTGGGGATACTTCAAAATTTTTTAGAATATGATGCATGCCAGAGAAAGAATTCCCACCTCAATTGTGGAAAAGTACAAAGATACAATCTGCTTCATGGTAGACATTGATCAATGCCATATGGAAGTTGTTGATCCTAGAACGATATGGATCATGCCCATGAGATATGAAGAAGAGGAAATTTTTTTGAAGATGTATGCAGAACACTTGGTGAGTATTCCCATGGACTTGACAGAAGAAAGGTTTGGAAACTATGCAAAAAAGAGCATGCAAGTCCATGATCAATTACAGAAGCCTAAGATAGTCAAAAGAGTAAGAAAAGAAGTAGAAATTTTTGAAGAAAGTATGAGCATACTGGTAGAAGCTTTGAGAGAAGCAAGAAGGAAGAGAGATGAGGCTAAAGAAGCAAAAGAGTCCGCAAAAATAGAGTCTTCTAGTCCGGGAGTATCTTCTACCTACACTAGATCTACTAGGAGTTCCCCATCCCTGTCCACTCCTGTAGCCATGCCAACCCAAGACAAGACTTCTGGTAAAAGGAAGCAAAATAAAAGCACAAGAACATATGAAGCAATTTTAGAAAGTGAGGAAACTAAGTCAGAAGAAGTTGTGAAAGAAATGAAGGCTACCAGAACTCAAGTTGTAAAGTTAACTAAGAGCAAATCTTCCAGTAAAGAAGAAGAGGAAAAGAAGAAGGAAAAATTTAACAAACTAGGTATGTCAGTTGATGAAGTTGAGAATGCTACTTTCAAGGATGGAAACCTCAAGCCCCTCTACCAATGGTTTGAAAGCTTTGATGAATCTAGTCAGAGAATTCTTCAAGAAGCCACAATTAAACATATGAATATTTCAATAAAGCTCTTATTGAAATTATATTTGGTTTATCGAAGAGTCTGTATGAGGCTTTGGAATCAAGAAGATTAAGTGCCAGAATAAAAGAAGAAAATTTGAGAAAGATAATTCTTGCAAACCTATGTCCGAAAATGTCAATTGAGGAGATGAATTCACTCCTTGAAAATGCCAAGAAGGAATTCAAAATCAAAACAAGGGTGAATAAACTTATGATCGGTGAAACTGATGCTGTTGTTGGTGAAACCAAGAAAATTCTAGAAGCATTTTTGTCAAAGAATAAGCTTAATGTTGAGGAATTATATGTTGAAGAAGTTGTATTTGATTCGACAAATGTGGTAGTGAATGTAGAGGATTCTTAAATTCCTCCTGATGTGGAAAATACAGAAGTACCTATAAAAACTAAAATTCCTAAGATGGTATTAGCTGAGGAGGAGGTGCAAAATGAAGAAGTTGAAGTTCCTAAAGGAAATCTAGAAATAGTCTTTGAAGAACCCAAGGTTGAAGAAGAAAAAGCTCAAGTTAAGGAAATTAGAGTGGATGCAAGAGACACTACTGAGATAGTGAAGAGATCTTTGATGGAGCAACATGAAGAATTTGATCCTAAATTGGATGAAAGGTCAATCAATCTATCCACTTTGTCCCCTATTCAGATGATGAAGATTGCATCAATTGCACAAGCTAAGGCCAGTGAGAAGATTTTGAAGTCTCACATAGAGGATAATGAATTGCTAAGTCTTGCATCTAGATTTCTAGAGAAATTAATGCCTACTCATGTCAAGGATCCGTCTGGTTCCTCTTCTGGTGAGCTAAAGAAGCTCATAAATTCTATAAGTACTCACTTTGAATCTTTTGAAAAATTAGCTATGATTAAAGTGCATATGGAGTTTAAGGAAAAGAGATTTGGTGGTTTGAGAGAACTGATTGCAAAAGATAAAACCTTGTTAGCCACCTACATGAGAAATATTCAAGATGCTCTATCTGAAGGTGGAAAAGTGCATAAGTCATGTTTGGTTTTGTCCAAATTCATTGAGGACAATGAGAAGAAGGTGAAGGATATTGAAAAGTAACTGGCTACTATTTCTAATGCTTTTGATCCATTAGCTGGTAATGCTGGTAAGCAAGAAGGTCAAGTAATGTCTTTGCTTGAAAAAATAAGGAATTTGAAGCATGAAAATGAAAGGATTGTAGGAAGAGCATGCAAGCTCAAAGGACTAATTGGTTTGAAGATTGGAATAGTGACAAATGCATTAAATGAGGCCAAAGATGCTATGGCAGCTCATGACCCAATAAATATTGAAACTATAAAAACTATGTCTTATTTAATTTGTGGTCACATAACAATTCTGGAGAGTCTCAAAAAGGTTTGGGACACAAATCTAAGTGTGTTGAAGAATGATCTTGCAGATGTCTTCAAATTTATGTAAGTCACAGGTTATGCTTGTACAGTTTTGAATTTTTTTCTTATGGATTCCCCAATTTTTGCCATTGATGTAAAAGGGGGAGTGTTGTATAGTGAAAAATGTTGATTCATCTTAGGGGGAGTTGCATTGTAGATCCTTTTGAAGTTTTGTGTAGTTCTTGTTGGTACTGATCTAACACTTAGTCATTTTTCACTAAGTGTTGCCATCAATTCCAAAGGGGGAGATTGTTGGCAAGAGACATTGCAAATGTTTTCAGGTGTTGTCATTGATGGAAACCCTATTCGGTGACTAGATCCACATGTCATCATTTTCTCCCACTGGTAGACAGATTGAGGACAGTTAGGAAGAACAAAGCATCTGACAGTTTTGTGATCGTCGAATCACTTGTAGATTTTCTGGTTATTATTTTGAGTTGTGAATCTCATGGGAGGTTTATCAATGTATTTCTTGTGTTATTGATAAATTTTAGTGCCTCATACCAAGATATGTGTTATTTGGTGTTTCGGTTGATATCTTTCTATTCATTAGTGTTTTGTGTCCAACCCAATTGATATAATGTGTTGTAGATATTCGAGGAATATTTATTCAAATATTTTTGTGTTTGATCATTTTTTTTTGGGTCCAAGTTAAGTTATGAACAACTGTTGTAGATGCACACTAGATATTAATCAAGATTTGAGCTGACAATTGCTAATATTTTTAAGCTTTATTGAAGCCGACTTGTAGCAACTAAATCCTTTGTTTCGGATATATATAATTGATCAATTATATCATTTCTTGTGTAAGAAGTGTAGTAGTGTGTTGCAATTAACAGAAGGGTGATTAAGTGATTATGCACAGTTTCACTTGTGCATTAATTTTTTTTTAGTGCGAGTTTGTGCAAAGCTAAGTAGAAGTGCAGAGTCAGTCAGAAGGACAAAAGATCGACTACAAAGCTTAACCAGAACTGTAATCAAGCATTTGTAGATGCTAATATCTTAGTTCATTCTCTTCGATCTAATCCAAATCATTGTAAGGTAGTGTCCCTCTCTATTTTGATTAGTGAGCTCTAGGGAGTGTGCCTGAATGCAAGTGCATTCCCATTTTGTAATCTTTCTTTTGGGTATACTTAGATTATATTGTGGATTGGCCATCCACCGTGGTTTTTTCCTAACAAGGTTTCCACATAAAAATCTTGGTGTTATGGTGTTGTGATTGTTTGCTTTCAGTTCATGCATACTTCTTTTTTTCAATGCTTAAGCTGGTTAAAGATCAGAATAGTAAATTTAATTTTTGCACAACACTGATTCACCCCCCCCCCCCCTCTTAGTGTTTCTTGTTTCCAACAAGTAGGGCACCAAACCCTTGAATTAGGTATTCATCATCCATGAAGCATCTTTACAAACCCCACACATATTTAGGGACCCATTTTGATGTAATTCAACATATCAAAAGAGCATCTACACTTGTTATGGAAAACGTGTGAGAAGCAATAGATAAACTACTGCTAACAACCCCTAATTAGGCCAAATTTACAAAGTGACTCCTATCTAATCATCTCCTTTTCTCCAAGTAACCAAAAAAATTCTTTAGCCATGTTCCAAATCACAAGATTCATTAACTTTTAGGAGCTAATAGGCCTAATAGAGCACTGAACAATCAAACCCTTAATTATAGGCTTAACCATGCACAAGAAATGAGGGCTTTTTGTTAAAATACCTTCTAGACCTCTAAAGGCTTTTCCACTATTACAAAAACTTAGGAATAAGCCTACACACACAAAATGAACCACCTTTCAACCTTTCCCAACATTATTTCATCCATTCCTAACTTGTAGGCTCTAATTTTGAAAGGAAAACTTAGAAATTGGCTTTGTATCAACAACAAGACTCCATATTCAAGTTACCCTTGCAACCACACAATAAAATTGAAAATACATTAAATAAAATCCATTCCACCAAACCACTAACCCGACATCAGTGGAATGGCCATTAATTTCTCAATGGAATCTCAAAACCACTGTATGAGGAACATAGATCGAGACTCAAATAATTAGCGTCAAACTCTTTATTCTTGAAAAGAACAACCTCACACCCTCCTAAATGAAATTTAACTCCTTCCTTGATGAAAAAAAAACAAAAACCAAGCCTATGAATTGCTTAAACTAATTGTACAAAACTAAAACAAGAATGGAAAAAGTTACTAAAACTGAAAGAGGGGTATCTTATTGATTATTTTGTCCAAGAATACAAAAATATACTCTTCACTTAGCCTTTTCAAGGCTTTTAAAGATGTTTCCCATCCAATAATTGTCTCTTCAACTTGCTTCATCGACCTATCCCTAAAAAACTCTTCATATTCCATTTTTTTTTTGTGCACTTTTACATTTTTACATCTTTTTGCATTTTTTGTCACTTTTTGTCACTTTTTTTTCTTGACCTCCTAGACACCTCTTAAGGGAATTAAGTACATTAGGATGACCTTTTTACAATTCCTTTCTTGGTGACATTACAATTTTTTACAAAATGTGTATGGAGACACAAAAGCATAAGGTGGCCCTGCACCATACAACCAACCAACAAAAATTTTCCAAGTCCCTTGGAAACATATTGCTTCAACTTTTCCTGTACCTACAAAACAATCTACAAAACTGTCTTGGATTGCTTCCTCTCTCTTTCTCTTCTCTTGTCTTCTAATTTTCTTTGTATTGGTTCCATCTTGTCTTCCAGTTTGTCTTCATCACTGCCTTCACTTTTTCTTTTCCTTTTATTTTTTCTCTGCTCATCAGGTTCACAAAATCTTCTTTCTTTTTCAAAGGACACATGACTGTCCTTTCCCAAATCTCATATTTCCTCTGAATCTTTCCTCAACCAAGGACACATGACTATCCTTGCAAACTTTTCTTGACCTTTTCTGACCAGTCACCTTTCATCTTCTCAAATTCTCATCTACTCCCATTAGTGGAGTACTCTCAACATGGCTGCAAACTCAGCTGCTTCATAGAAAACTATCCATCTAGTTCTAATTGCAACACAACACAACTCAGAACACTTCCTTGCCTCACCTAGGTGTCTTTGCTTTTCTCTCCCTAGTATTTTGGAAACCATCAACCAGGTTCTTTCTTAACCTGCACACACCCTCAAACTCACAAACAACAAACTTTCACTCCAGCTTAGATGGATCAAGCACCTGCAACCAAACTCAACAACTCATCATCATCAACAACAAATTCAGCAAACCATCAATTCAACCAATCAACAAAACCTTGCTAGCTCTAATACCAATTTGATGTAATATTAGATGCAAAAACTACACAAACTTGGGGTACTTCTGACCCAACTTAACAGGAGAAGATAAAATTAAACAATCCTTCAATTTTCATTAGAAAAACATAACATTTCATTTGAAACTTCAAGGCTACCAACAACATATTCAAACCGGACCTTTATCTAGCTTAGAAACCATTTAATCGTCAACCAAAGAGACTAAAACATTGCATAACCTAATTAGGAACATTGTTCCATTCAATTCCAAGTGTTCTCCATTCCACTTTACCACTACAAGGCAAATAAACCACCAACCATTCAATCTTGCTAAAAAATTATTCACAGTCTTCCAAGGCACTGAATACATCATGATTTTCACTGGAATGAACCATATACATACTTACAAAGCATTGAATTAGCATAACATTTGATTTTACAATCATTGCACCATTTTATACAAAGAGTTAACTTTGCTCAAAACAAAAAATTTCACAAGTTTTCCCAACTGTCTTTTACCAAGCATATAGACATTTTTATCAACATCTTTCAGATAGGTTCCAACCTTAAACAATCCATTTAAATCTTTTTTTTCTCAGAATTCACCCAACTTGATCTTTTTGCTCACCAAGGCACTATCCTTCACCATGAAACATCAAACTTACAAGATTTACATATACACCTTTATCTAACCTTTGATATATCAGTCACATCATTATTTAGGCTGCTACATAATATAATCAAACATTCTTTCACTGATTTCATCAGATTCACTCTTGTTAAGCAACCTAGCCATCAAAATACTAGTAGGGCACCAAACCCTTGAATCAGGTATTCATCATCCACGAAGCATCTTTAAAAACTCCACACATATTTAGGGACCCATTTTGATGTAATTCAACATATCAAAAGAGCATATACACTTGTTATGGAAAAATTGTGAGAAGCAATAGATAAACTACTGCTACCAGCCCCTAATTAGGCCAAATTTACAAAGTGACTCCTATCTAATCATCTCCTTTTCTCCAAGTAACCAAAAAAAGTCTTTATCCATGTTCCAAATCATAAGATTCATTAACTTTCAGGAGCTAATAGGCCCAATAGATCATTGAACAATCAAACTCTTAATTATAGGCTTAACCATGCACAAGAAATGAGGGTTTTTTGTTAAAATACCTTCCATACCTCTAAAGGATTTACCACTATTACAAAAAAATTAGGAATAAGCCTACACACACAAAATGAACCACCTTTCAACCTTTCCCAACATTATTTCATCCATTCCTAACTTGTAGGCTCCAATTTTGAAAGGAAAACTTAGAAATTGGCTTTGTATCAGCAACAAGACTCCATATTCTTGTTACCCCTACAACCACACACTCAATAAAATTGAAAAGACATTAAATACAATCCATTCCACTGACCCACTAACCCTACATCAGTGGAATGGCCATTAATTTCTTAATGGACTCTCAAAACCACTGTATGAAGAACATAGACCGAGACTTAAATAATTAGCCTCAAACTCTTTATTCTTGAAAAGAACAACCTCACACCCTCCTAAATGAAAGTTAACTCCTTCCTTGATGAAAACAAACAAAAACCAAGCCTATGAACTGCTTAAACTAATTGTACAAAACTGGAAGAAGAATGGAAAAAGTTACTAAAACTAAAACATGGGTATCTTATTGATTATTTTGTCCAAGAATACAAAAATATACTCTTCACTCGACCTTTTCAAGGATTTTAAAGATTTTTCCCATCCAATAATTGTCTCTTCAACTTCCTTCATCAACCTATCCCTACAAAAATGTTCATATTCCATTTTATTTTGTGCACTTTTACATTTTTACATCTTTTTGCATTTTTTGTCACTTTTGTAAAAAAAAAATTCTTGACCTCCTAGACACCTCTTAAGGGACTCAAATACATTAGGATTACCCTTTTACAATTCATTTCTTGGTGACATTACAAAATTTTATAAAATGCTTATGGAGACACAAAAGTATAAGGTGCTCCTGCACCATCAGGTTGTATGAGAAGTTTCAACTCTGTAAGATATAGAGCCACCAATTTCAGTGGATTTAATGGTTACCCAAATATTATTCTACCTAAAATCAAAGATCAGTTACCAAAATTTAGTGGTACAAAGAATGAAGCAGCAAATAAGCATTTGCAAGAATTCAACAATTTAATGGATGACTATGAGATAGATTATGAGGATGTAATTATGAGAATATTTGTTCAATCTCTAAAAGGAGATGTAAGGAACTAGTTCCCAGACTTTCCAACCTACTCTATTTATTCTTGGAGTGAGTTCAAAGTAGTGTTCATGGAGCAATTTGGTGAAAGAGTCAGTGCTAGTTCCATGCTTAATAAATTTATGAAAATTGAGAAAGAAGAAGATGAGTTGGTCCCAACATTTAACCAGAGATTTGCTAAAACATTAAGGGATATTCCTGAAGATATGAGACTAAGTGATGCAGTATGTTTAGTTTTTATTTGGGAGCCTTTGATGATGATATGAACTGTCTATTAAGAGATAAGGATCCTAAAACATTGCATCAGGCCTATGGGATGGCCATGAACATTGAAAACAACTTGAAATATGGAATTCCAAGGAGTTATTTGAATACAAGTGTTTGGTTGATGCAGAGGTGGTAGCAAATTAAAATGTATTCAAACTCCCAAAAACATAATTTTCCTCGAGAGAAACTTACTCCAACTAGCCAAACCACAAAACCTCATTTTAAGCCAATTTGAGGAGGGTTTAATGAAAATATGGGTTCCAAGACAAATCACAACATTCCAGTGCCTCACACCTTCATAAAATGACCTTAGAAAACTCAAAACACTATCACATATATAGTTCCAATCACATTTTTCCAAAACCTTACTTTAGTTCCTCAATTTCTCATGGAAACTCATGAAAACACCCTAGGGCATCACCCTAAAACCATAAAAGTTGCATTTCCTGTCTCCCAAACCATTGGTACATGTAAAATACCATGAAACAAGTCATTCCACCGAGTTACAGGGCTGGACAGTAGGTGGAATGGCTATAACATCACTTTTACACCAATCAAACCCTCAAATTAGTTAGAAACAGGCAGTCCCAGAAAAATGAAGAGATCTCCCTCAAAACTCAATATTAGAACCTCTAACTGGATTTAAATGAAAGCTATTTCATGCCCCTACAATATTATATAAGTCTCAGAGCATATGGTGGTGGTACAGATCCGTACAATGCTTGCAAAATTCAGGAAAATAGAAAAAACATGGGGTTTCAGACCACCCGGCAGTAAAATGAGGATATCTCACTCGATTCTCAATGAAATAACACCATTCAAATTCCAAAAGAAATCTTATTCAATTATCTATCCATCCATTATATGCTTAGAGTGTGGAACAATACGTACAGGTCGTACAATGCTCGTGATCAGCAATTTCTTAATGGAAAACACAAAAAACAGCAAATTTCTTATTAGAAACTCATTCCAAACTTCTTCAACAGCCTCCCCTTTGAGATATTACAACAATTTATTATTCTACCACCTGAAAACTACCTCTTGGGGCGTTCAACTTCCATAACCACCCTTTAATTAGATTCTAAAATGACAATTTTGCCAATTTTTTCCCTTAATCACTATCCCATTACAACTTGATCAACTTGATTTTTGCAAATACCACCTAACTGACCTATTAAGCCCTCCAATACATTGAAAATGGTCATTGAGACCTTATTTAACATGGAATAAGACCCTACTCCCCATGTCCCTTAAAACTCATGATTTCACATGGCTTTTGCATTATGAATCAAACTGACAAATTCAACTAAATGACTCAAAATCCTTTCAAATTACATTATGACTGGTCCTTTAGACCTTATTAAGCATAAAATAACAAAAGACACACCTAGGTATCAACTTAGACTTCACAAGGTGTAGGTGCTCCTGCACCATACACCCCCCCATAAAAAAGACTCTTGCCCCAAGAGTGGAAACTTGTTCTTGGCCTTCTCATTGCTGCTTCAAGCATCTTCAGACCTGGTACTAATCTCTTTAGTCCTGGATCAAAATTTGGTGTTGTTCTAGGCCTTAGACCTGTAGACAAACAAACATTAGAATCATATAAACCTGCTCTCTTCCTTGCTCCACCCATACATGGGTAGCTCCTCACCATTCCTTGCACATTCTGCCTTACTATCTCTGTGATCAGACCTGCATGCCTCTGCTTAATTTTATTTTTTTGTAATGCCCCTGGACCTGCCATGTCACCATCCTCTTGTACCCCTGCACTAACAACTTTATCCTCTTTCACATTACCAAATTTCACTTGTCTTGCACTCACTACCTCATCAAGTTGTTTTGTCACTGTCAAATCAGACTTAGACACTGTATTTTCTGCAAACTTTTTTTGTTTCTCAACCCTGCTCTTGACTACAGGGCATTCAATGGCTCCTATTAACACACTTTCATGCAAACTCACTGTCAACACTTCCTTTACCCCTGCATCAAACCTTATACCTGCATTTTCAGTCTTAAAATAGTGAACAACATCATAAAATTGGTTCTCCTTCATTACATTTATAGGTTCCTTCTTGCCACACATTATGACCTTTGATTTACCTTTAGCATCTTCTAGAAGATGAGTTAACACAAAAGAATGACCATCTTGAACTATGGTGTAAGTATTTTCCCTACCATCATACAATGCCCTCTTGTCATATTGCCAAGATATGCCTAATAAGAGATGACAACAGTCCATTGGAAGAACATCACACACAACACTATCATGATAACCACCAATTTGAAAATCCACTATAGCCTTTTCATTCACCAACAAAGATTGATCATCAGTTAACCATGAGATTTTATAGGGACATTCATGAGGAATTTTTTCAATCCTAACTTATTGACCATTTCACATGACACCATGTTTTCAGTTGAGCCAGAATCAATGACCACTCTACATACCTTGTCCTTGCACTTACAATTTGTCTTGAAGAGACTTTTCCTTTGCAAAGGTGCTTCCTCTTTTGCTGCCTTCAAGATTGTTTTTCTCACCATCAACATTTCCCCAACCTCAGGATCTGCATTCCTACTTGGAGAACAATTACTTTCACACTCCTCTTCTTGTACCAATTGTGCTCTTCTATCAATCTTCTTGTCTCCACTAGAAGAATTACCAACCCTCTCAGGACACTTCCATGAAGGATGGCCAAACTCATTGCATGTGTAGCATCTTCCTGCAAAATCATTAGAACCTCTACCAATACCAAACCTTCCTCTACCTCTAAAACCAAAACCACCTCTAGAATCATTGTGATCTTTACCTTTGTTTGCTCCTTGATCTTCATTTGGCTGCTTTGATGTAGAAGGTATTCCTCTTCCTCTTGCACTAGGACCACCTCTTCCTCTTACTGCTTTCTCTTGTCTCCTTTTAAGCTTCTCCTCCACCCTGATTGCCATTTGATAACAATCCTCTACACTCCTAGGGTTAGCCAAAACCAATTCATCCTGTATATTAAGCCTCAAACCACCAATATATCTAGCAATTTTTTCATCTTCATTCTCATGATGACCAGACCTCAAACTTAATTTATAAAACTCCTCAGTATAGGACTTAATATCCATTTCCCTTTGCCTCAAACTTTGCAATTTTTTAAACATTTGAATTTGGTGATCTTTGGGTAAGAATTTACCTTTGAGTTTAGATATCATCTTGTCCCATGATGTGATCTTAGACTTTCCTTGTTTCCTCCTCTCAGACTGAAAGTAATTCCACCATACCAAAGCATGACCCTGCAACTTAGTCTTTGCAATCCTTATTCTTTGCTCCTCAGGAACTTCTTCACATTCAAAATGGTTATCTAATGCAGCAATCCAATCAAGTAGTTCTTCATCATTTAGACTACCACCATATTTAGAAACATCAAGTTTTACCTTAGGCTTGTCACCTTTCACTGCCTTCAACAGCTTTGCCATTCTTTGGTCTTCTGGATCAAGTTCTTCTTCCATGTCTTCAAACTCCTCATCTTCCTCTTCTTCTGGCTCACTCTCTTCAGCATCTCTTCTCTTGTTTGTCTCCAGGGCTATGACTCTCTCTTCCAACTCTTTGAGTTCTCTTGCATGCCTTTCCTTCATCTCCCTCATCTCTTTAGCCATATCTTTGCTCTTTGGAGGCATCTTGTCAACCTTTCCTTTTCTTCAACCTGCAAAATGCAAACCAAAACCTACTCCCTGCTCTGATACCACTATGATGCAGAGGTGGCAGCAAATTAAAATGTATTCAAACTCCCAAAAACATAGTTTTCCTCGAGAGAAACTTACTCCAAGTAGCCAAACCACAAAACCTCATTTTAAGCCAATTTGAGGAGGGTTTAATGAAAATATGGGTTCCAAGACAAATCACAACATTCTAGTGCCTCACACCTTCATAAAATGACCTTAGAAAACTCAAAACACTATCACATATATAGTTCCAATCACATTTTTCCAAAACCTTACTTTAGTTCCTCAATTTCTCATGGAAACTCATGAAAACACCCTAGGGCATCACCCTAAAACCATAAAAGTTGCATTTCCTGTCTCCCAAACCATTGGTACATGTAAAATACCATGAAACAAGTCATTCCACCGAGTTACAGGGCTGGACAGTAGGTGGAATGGCTATAACATCACTTTTACACCAATCAAACCCTCAAATTAGTTAGAAATAGGCAGTCCCAGAAAAATGAAGAGATCTCCCTCAAAAATCAATATTAGAACCTCTAAATGGATTTAAATGAAAGCTATTTCATGCCCCTACAATATTATATAAGTCTCAGAGCATATGGTGGTGGTACAGATCCGTACAATGCTTGCAAAGTTCAGGAAAATAGAAAAAACATGGGGTTTCAGACCACCCGGCAGTAAAATGAGGATATCTCACTCGATTCTCAATGAAATAACACCATTCAAATGCCAAAAGAAATTTATTCAATTATCTATCCATCCATTATATGCTTGGAGTGTGGAACAATACGTACAGGTCGTACAATGCTCGTGATCAGCAATTTCTTAATGGAAAACACAAAAAACAGCAAATTTCTTATTAGAAACTCATTCCAAACTTCTTCAACAGCCTCCCCTTCGAGATATTACAACAATTTATTATGCTACCACCTGAAAACTACCTCTTGGGGCGTTCAACTTCCATAACCACCCTTTAATTAGATTCTAAAATGACAATTTTGCCAATTTTTTCCCTTAATCACTATCCCATTACAACTTGATCAACTTGATTTTTGCAAATACCACCTAACTGACCTATTAAGCCCTCCAATACATTGAAAATGGTCATTGAGACCTTATTTAACATGGAATAAGACCCTACTCCCCATGTCCCTTAAAACTCATGATTTCACATGGCTTTTGCATTATGAATCAAACTGACAAATTCAACTAAATGACTCAAAATCCTTTCAAATTACATTATGACTGGTCCTTTAGACCTTATTAAGCATAAAATAACAAAAGACACACCTAGGTATCAACTTATACTTCACAAGGTGTAGGTGCTCCTGCACCATTGGTTCCCTGAAACACTAAATATAGATGAAAGGTGTAAGGTAGAGGGTAGAGATGAATGTCAAAGCACCTACACTACTATAGTTTCATCTTTCATATTATTCCATGATGTGGGTCACATAGAATTCCAAATAAATGGTCAATAAGTGGCATGCATTTGTGATCCTATAGTCTTTGTCCAAGCCCTCTCTTGTGTAAGAAGACATGAAGGAGAATCATCATATGATCTCTATGCAAGGTTTTATGGGAACTTTGTCTTCAATTTTTGAGTTTCACAAACCTGAAAATTTAGTGTGCATTAATTTACTTTATGAATCCTATGAACCAAGTTTGAGTACTCTACAAAAGGAGTTGAAGCTAGTTAGGCTTCACCAAGCATGTGAATACTTTTCTCTTTTTGAAAGTATTAGAGATGATCATCAGGAAACTATCATGCTTTCGACCTATGATAACAATGATTTTTCTACACCAGGTGAGTTAAGAAATAAGATATCACATAAAGAAGAGGAGAATAGAGCCAAGGTTGAGAATGCATACCTTATGGAAGCAATTGAAATGTGTGGTTTCAAGTCTTTTGAAGATTCCAACACTTCGATGGAAAACATAACACTATGAAATCAATTTGAAAATTATGAAAAAAGTCTTAGTATTGATGAATCCCCTTTCCATAATAATAATGAGGATGACATTGAGTATGACCACTCGTCTGATATTCAAGGTTTTCCTCATAAGAAATAAATTGAACTCTTCACTACAAATTAAAAATATGATAATAGTGGAAACATGGTTTTTCTTCAGAAGGAACAAATTTCTCCTTGTGAAGAGTTTTTAGAGTATGAATCAAAAATATTACTTATAGGAGATATGAATAAAGTTGAAAATATATCTGTATGCTCTTCTAGTGATTTTAATAACTCTGAAAACATAAAGGATATGGAAGATTTAGATCTTCATGATAAGGATGCTGAGGCTTTTAAGTCAAAAATGAGTGTAATGGAAAATCCCTTATTTGATAAGCAACCATCTTCACTAGAAATAAGAAATGATGATCTTTATTGGTGCAGAAATAATCAACTTTCTGTTGAGAATTCTGATGATGCATCTCATGTAGGGTCAGAATGTGGCCTTAAGAAAATAGAGCAACACATTGATGAGCTCCTTGAAGGCATTACATATGAATGTTTCACATTTGATACTAATGTTGCAGACAACGTTGAGTATCATGATGCCAAATATGGATGCTTTCAGTTTCTAGTTCAGTTGGAAGATATTTTGATGGAGTATAAAAATGAGATGAATAACAAGGAATTTTATTCTTAATATGAGAATCTTTCATGTGATAACATATGTGTGTCATATGATGATGAAATTTTTTAGTTTATGTCTAGTTATACAATGCAAAATGATAGAAACTACATTAGCAATGATATGCTCAAAAAAATTTAGAGAAGTGCTAATGACAATGTTTGTAATCAGGAAAATTTCAAGGGTATCCACATATTTCTTGTAAGAAAAGGGATATGCATGTTGTAGTGGTATGGAAGAGGTAAACGTGGATGGAGTAAAATCAACTCTTTTAATAGATTAGTTTTTGACAGGGGAAATAATCAACCCTAAGTTTAATGGCCTGGGGCTACCAAGAAGAGTTGAAGTCTAGTTAAATTGTAGGGTGCATACAAAATTTTCACCTTAGGAGAAGGATTTAGACAAAATGGATATTGGATCTCCTACTTTGGGTCTTTTGGCCAATGTAAAAATTGTATATATCTTTTGGTTGCTTTGGTTTTTGTCTTCTATGCTTGGTTTGGTTCACCCATGATTCCAGGATCTCACCATGCCCACAAGAGGCATGTGTCCCCAATAGGAGCCACTGATGAACCCCTCAAAAAATTCTTGGTTCCATTTTAAATTTTTGCATCATTTGGCTTGGACTCTTGTTTTGGCTTAAGGATGTGTTCCTCATCACTATGCTATGGTTTTATGTTGTTAAAACCTTTCAAAATTGACCTATGATTCCATAAACCCTTGGTTGTTTTAATTTTACATTGACCTAATGATCTTGGTATCCAATCATTTGAGTTACCACTTATTCCATTAAAATAGTTTTGTTTACCGACCCCTTAAGTTTAGGTTTGTTGATCACCTTGATCATTTTTCAGCATTAAAATTTTCATGATCGGGCTTGATTTTCATGACTTAAGTCTATGCCCTATGTTCCTAAGGGTCAAATTCTCATTGGCCTAGTAGTGGCCCCCTCTTTTAATTAAATTTTTGTAAAATGTCTATATCTCAATTTTACAATGATTGTTTGATCACCATGTTGGCTCTCAGTTGTTTTTTAATTTTTGGTTTGTCCTTGATGTCAAAAGTGGTTCGCTGATATGAGGATATATGTGATGATATGCTATGCATTCTCAGATTGGTGGATATATGATATGTAGTTACATTGATTGGTGTTATAATATGCAGTTGGATGATTTTGGATTTATATATGATGATGTTGATAGTGTCTATCATTTTGACAGGATGTTTTTCAGTTTGATCCTTCAAGGTTACAAGTCATATGTATATTTAGTTGATTATTATCAGTTTTTCTTTGAATGATATATTAGTGCATTATTAATCTCATATTATTGCACTATTGTATTGTTTTAAGGCATTCATGGTATTTATACTTGATTTGTATGATGGTGTTTACATATGGCTTCTTGAGATGACTTTGGATTAGTTTGGTCACATTGGCATCATTGACATCACAGTGGTCTTTGTACTTGAAGTAATTCAGGTTGATCAAATAAAGTGATTCAAGTATATACATTGTTGCTAAGGATTCTTAAGCTTCCTTTTTATATTTAAGTGTAATGATATTGTTTAAGGAAGTTGATACACACATTTCTTTGTGGTATTGTCAATAATCAACATTTAATATGATTATAAGAATCTTGGTTTATTATTGACTATCATCGGCATATGAATTTTGGGAAGGTATTTATACCATGTATTACATGGTCAACATCTCTTGTAAAAGGAATTTGTTTACTTTATACTCCTAGTGAGTATCGGGCATAGTAAATATGTGTTAAAGTTATCCTAAGCCATCAGGTTTATTAAAGGATTAAAAGATTATTTTCAAAGCTTGGTAAAAGGAATTTGATGTTTCATTTTTCAAAAGCCCTCATTAGGGCACGAGAGGCAAAGGATCACATGGAAAATGCTAGGTTTTTCTATGATGTTTGATAAAACCAGGTTGAATGTTGTTAGAAGTTTTGAATGATGATGGTGTCAGCAACTTGAAGTGACAAATCTTGAATATACTGGAAAAGATTGGTTGGCGTCTACCAGCTAGATAGTTATGAAACCTGTAGACACCGAAATCTGGTCTAGGCCTGTGACTTCAATATTCTTCATAATTCCTATTCTTCAAGGTCATGATTAAATAATCTTAATTATTTAATTAATTCATCTTAACATTAATTCTTCTATTAATTAAATAATCTTAATTATTTAATTAATTCACCTTAACATTAATTCTTTTATTGATTAAATAATCTTAATTATTTAATTAATTCATCTTAACATTAATTCTTCATTGATTAAAAATCTTAATTATTTAATTAATTCATCTTAACATTAATTATTCTATTGATTAAATAATCTTAATTATTTAATTAATTCATCTTAATTAATTCTTCTATTAATTAAATAATCTTAATTATTTTATTAATTCACACTTTTCTTTATTCTATCCGGATTAATTAAATAAACACTTTTTATTTAATTATGTTACTGATTAACCTTATCCTTCTTGTCAAATTAAATAAATTCTTATTTAATTTACTCTTTTATCATACTTCAACTATAATTAAATAAATTCTTTATTTATTTAATTATTCATTTAAATCCCTTCATCACTTAATTAAATAAATCTTATTTATTTAATTATTCTTCAAATATCGATCTTGAATTAAATGAATTATTTAATTCATTAATTCTATTTTAACGCATTCTATATTTTAGATAATTATGTGAGTTATCTAAGTATTCACTTTTACTCGAATTACATCTATTTTAATCAGTTAACTCTTGATTTGATGTCCGAGTGGTGTTCTCGAAGTAATCTCTTCGTCAAATCATTCAATCCTCCAGTTCTAACTCATTTGCGTGTACATGCAGATTAATTAAATATTCCTATTTAATTAATTAAACTTTGTGCGTGCATTCAAACATGAGTTGCTTTAATCAATCTTTATCTTTGTCATGCAAAGATATTTCTTCTATTTTTGAATACTGAATTGAAGATTAAATCATTTATTTAATCTTTAATCCTATTTCTAGTTTGTATCACTCATGTCACTACTAACAGTTATCAGAATGCATGTCTAATATGTCGATCTCAACCGTTCGTTAATCTTTCAATCTTGGCCTATCATTCGAATAATCAATATTCTATAAATTGATTTGTCATTCTTCATTCCAATCTCTCTCGAAATCTCTCTCGAAATTGAAATCTCTTTTCGAATATTGCGAGCACTTAATCTTGAATCTTTGATATTTTGCTAATCATTATCTTAGGCTATACTTGCACAAACTTACGAGAAATCTGAGGGAAATTATACTACACAAGCAAAATGGAGAAGGGCAATCGAGATGAATCATGGAAATACGTTCGAAATTGGTGAGATTGTTTCAGTTTGTTTACGTTTTACTTTCCTTTGTTCTTTGTTGCTTAACATTAGATTTACATTTTTTAGATTTTAGTATTGCATGTTTGCTTCTAATATGTTTCTTTGTGCACTTTCTTGGTGTTACAAAACCATTTGACAAGTTTTTGAGGTATTCTTTCAGTTGTTTTTTCACTGAATCAGGTATTTGCAAAAAAAAATTATTACAAGCCACATTTTGTTAAGGAAAGGATTAGTTTTAAAAAAAAAGCATGAAAGAGTTGTTTTGTATATCATTTCTTTTAGTTATAGTAGGATTATTGCAACTAGTTTTATAAACAAATTCTTTGTGTTTGAAATGGTGTTGTTAAGGATCTTTATGGGTTTAACCTGTGTTGGTTATAATAGAAACCCTTTTAGGGTTTCTGGATATTTCTTGCAGGGATTAGTAACATACTCTTAAAATAATTCATTTAGGATTTCTACAACCCTAATCCGGTTGGTTTTGGTTTTACAGTTTTTAAAACTGCATTTGAAGGAAGTGGCTATAAAAGATAACTATCAGTTTTTTTGTTGGGTTACTCTCGAGAAGAATGAAAAGAGATTTCATGACTATTCTTTAAAGACTTTGTGCAGAGATTGTTTGATATTGAAAAACTGATTATCATTCTAGAAGATGTCATTTTTATACAACATTCTTTAATGTGCTTATTGAATATATATATATATATATATAGTCTTCTATTGAGATTCTAGGACTACAAATTGCACTTCTAGGGTATTGATAGAATGCTATAATTGTTATGCATTGTAAAGGAGTTGGTGCTCCTGAACTTTGTGGAGTTTTTGCTCCCAAATTTTTTGTAGTTGGTCCTCTTGAACTTTGTAGAGTTGGTGCTCTAAGTGAATAAAGAGAAATATTTTTTCGAGTGGTTTTTATTCCCCAAGAGGGTTTTCCACTCAGGACATATAATGTGTTATGTGATGAGTCTTGGTGTGATTTTTTTTCATGTCTATCTATTTTTCATAAGTTATTAGATGCATTAATGTCTATTATCAATTCTTATTTCTGTAATTTTCATGTGATCTGTTGTTACAAGTACTTTCACAGTCATATGTTGCAAACTGGTTTAAAAGCTTTGTTTAACCAAATATGCTTTGCATGTTGTGATGAAAAGTAATTAGTCTATCACATCACATGTTCATTCATTGATTCATAGTTCAAGATTGTTATGTTTCAATCTGTCGTAATGTACTAAAGCTCTTTGTTGTCTCAATGCTTATCATATGTCATTCAATTGCACAGTTGTTATAGTGTCTCATAAAGCCACATTGAAAGTTGATGGTTAAAGTGATTCAAAGATGTTGGTCTTCATGTACATAGTCTTATGAGTTGCACCTATTTTGTCATCATGCTCTGATTGTTAAACAGTGCTAGTCACATCTTTGGCAAGTGCAAGATATCTCACAAAATTTATATTGGCATAAGTTGTCTAAATGAATTGAGTTAATGTTGTCACATATTTGTTTACCTCTTTTCATGAATGCTCTCAAAGTAATTATTCTACTCTGTTATCAATAGAAAGGATATTTGAACTAAAATTCTTTGTCAAAGTTTAAAAGGTTTAATTTTTAGGTATGTCTACTAGACACTAATTCACCCCCCCTCTCAGTGTTTTTCCATACTCCAACACATCAGAAGCTAATGTCGACCATTCCCTACACTTCATTCATTTTTTATTTTTATTAAAATATTTAAACGGGCTAACAGGTGGTTGCCATGTGTCATGTCAAGAAGTGAGACCAGTGTTTCCAAAAGGGTTGGTGGACATATCTTTGAGAAGGATCAATGATGGAAACTGTGACATGTGTTCTCAATAGGATCATTCCCTACACACCCATCCATCATCTGCATTGAGGTAAAGTGATTGTGTAGGCTAGCGAGCATTGAACACGTGCAATATATGTATGTTGGGCCCGATGTCTCTTTGTGATTGGTGGATGGTACTTAAAAGAAATAAATGGTAATTGTTGAACAATGTGGCCACATCTTGGTTGTCGCTCATGCACCCATTTTTTCTTCTTCATTAAAATATGCACACGAGCTAGTGGGTGGGGCGACATCTATCACTTTTGGGACCCACCAAGCTTTGGAGATGGTGATTGCTTCATAAAGAAGGAAGATTGATGACTGATGGCAGGTGATGTGGGTAAATCCTGATCGCTCCCTACCATCCTCTAAGGGGCCCCCTTGTGTCTCATATTTTTCAGTGGGCAAGTGGGAAAGTGCCATGTGGAAGCTTTTGAAGGATCAGATGGACTCTAGTGGAGTTAGAATGCTGCTAAATTTGGCTGAGATAGCATTGTGATAAAAATGGAATTATTTTTGTGATTATTCCTTTGAGCACATGTTTGAGATTTCAACCATCAATTCTGATAGTTATGGTATGTGTGGGAAGGTGATAATTAAGAAAGGAAGGGTACAAACCAATATTTTGAGATCAAATCAAGATAAATCCCTACTATTTTTCTATGAAGAAATACAAGTGTATTAATTCCCATGAGTGAGCAGGTAACCATGGCACAACTAGTTTTAATTGATGCTAAGTATGTGTTTGAAATATGCGTACAAAGTGGATGTATATCTACTTGGAGCTTTTCTAATTAGGAAAAGGAATTAATATCATACAATTAAAGCTTTATAGGTTACGCTAGTGATAACTATCCATTGATTTATTTTTAAAATGTGATCAATGGTGGAGATATTTAAAAAATCAAATCAGACCGCTGTCAACTTATGTGCATAAGCTTTCCTTGAGTACTAATGGTTGGCACACTTGCATGGATTGATATAAAGAGTAACGATGGCCATATTTTTTATTTAGAATTTGCATTCAGTGATTGACAATTTAGTTTAGCCCAAGAGCAGAATTGGTGAGAGTTTTTCGAGTCTTCTTGTTCTAGTTCTTAAGAAAATGAGTAAGTCAACTGAGTCCATTAAGCTACTCTAGAGGTCTAGGAGATTGAGTTTGCTGGATTCTAAGGAAAATGCTACTGGGGAAGAAATTAAGACAAATGGAGGTCTTGAAACACCAAAGGGTAGAAGGGCATGCAGGAAATTCAAGAAATATGGTGTAAGGAGCAATTATCATCTAAGAAGCTAGACTGTTTCAGAAGAACTGGTCAATTTTAGAGGGAAGGAGTTGGTTGAATATGAAAAGAAGGCAAAGAAGAAGTGCAAGTACCATAAGGCCTATCTGGGGAAAAATAATTCTCTCATTGAGGTTTTTGATAGCCCTACAACTAGTGGAAGTGATACTGATCTCGAGGGTGACTATTATCCCCTCTCCCTAGTATCTTCTAAAGAATTTGATGAGGAAGTGGTGACGGTTCCTCTAGTTCCACCATGAACAAGATGTGGGTGAGTATTATCTAAGGATGATGACTCAGAGTGATGACTTTGCCCCATTTTTTTTTTGATGATACCATAGCCACCTTGTCAGGATTGCCCTATTCAACATTTTTGTGGTTTTTTATTTCTAGCATTGATGTGGAAATTTTCCAGGCTGGTATGTTGGAGAAGTGCCAGACTTCCTAACTTTGGTGGCATGTATGATTTTTCAATATGGTATACAATTTTTTTCTCAAACAGTGAGTGGAGAATCTTCTTTGGTCAGCAAGGATAAGGATTTGATGCTGCTACTGCAAACTTTTCCTTTTGGGGAGCTGGTGTGTCTTCATTCAAGGAATGCGGAGTTTGGTCTTTTACTCTTCCATTTTCCTCAATGATTACATGTAACTAACTAAGGAGCATCTCAAATTTTGGTGCAAATTATCTTCAAATGAAATGAAATCTAAATGTAATTGAGCCTAATTCTTGTTGCTTCCTTGTTTTATAACAGGGATTTCAGGGCTCATTACATGGGCCATATTTTTAGGTCTCAAAAATGGTCTGGTTAAAAAGCTAATTTTAGAAAAGGAATTTTGTAGAGAATATGGATGAATAGGACAAAAAATTGTCTTAGGCATGAATCATGTATGTACTAGTCTTAAATTAGTTTTATAGAAGCTACTAATATTGAAAAAAATATTAGTTCAGAAACAAATATTCTCCTATGTATCTTTCATAAACATTATAAATGAAAATATTAATGGTATCATCATTTATCTTCAATTGTTCCATTGAATGTATACTTATGTTTTAGCTTTAACTCAAAGAGTTGATTAAATGCTTGAAGAGGGTTATAAATTTGTAAGAAATTGCATAGGATTTGATAAGAATTCATTGTTTCAGGCATTGTGAGTTTTCCTAGTGCAAAGCATTATGGAAATAGTCCACCAACTTCTAAATAAAATAGCTTGCATATATTTTATTGGTCCTTGCATATTTTACTCAATTGTCCCAATTGATGAAACACTAGTCTATTTGTTAGATAATCTTGCATGAAAATGAGCTATAAGCATACCTGTCCATGGATTTAAAATGAGAACAACACTCATTTAATTTTGTTTTCAATTATACTATATGGGTTATGAATACCCCTGATTCTTAGCAAACAGGTATTCATTCACGCATAGGTTTTCCAAATCTTTAGTGAAGTACATTTATTTGAAATAAATTGGAATCTATATATGTATAAATGTGTTACTAACTAGACACACCTCATGTAAGAAAAATATGGAACACCCTCCTAGGTCCCACAGAGCCTAAAGTATAGGAGTAAAGACCTAAAAATTCTTTACTCATTGTGTTGGCCACTAATCTTGCAGATTCTTAACCATAAGGGTTGGCTACGCTTTAGATAATTGCAAGGTTCTGCTGGAAAAATCACCAACACCTCCCAAGTCTTGCTATATATGAGAAATTCATCAAATAACGCCAAAAGGAACTTACACAACTACTTATTGGAAATATGATTCATACATGACTAGAATGTGGCAGGTGTGTTAGTTAACCCAAATGGCATGGACAAGCACTCATAATTCCCATAGTTACATTGGAATGTAGTCTTATGTATGTCTTTCTCTCGAACTCTAATATGATGGTACCCCAAATGAAGATCAATCTTTGAAAAGTAAACTGCCCCATGAAGCTCGTCCAACAGCTCATCTATCCTGGGTATCGAGTACCTATTTTTGATGGTATTTTTGTTGAGAGCTCGGTATTCAATGCACATCCTCATTGTTCCATCCTTCTTCTTCACCAAAACTACTAAAGAAGAAAAGGGATTGGAACTCGGGCGTATATGTCCCATCTCAAGCAATTCCTTGATTACTCTCTCTATCTCATCCTTGAACTTCTTAGGATGACAATAGGGGGTAGCGATCACTGGCTTGGACCCCTCCAACTCAATGGAATGATCAAAACCATGATCAGGTGGTCTCCCTAGAAGTATCTCTCCAAAAACCCTATCATGCTTACCCAATAGCTCTGGAATTTCAACATGATGTGGCTGCCCTAAATCTGTAGACTTCTTTGTGGTGATAAAACACTCTACTACCTAAGCTATGTCATCATGTCGAAAGATACTCTCCATACACTTAGTCTATACTACCTTGAATGCTTATATCACCATGCCTCTAAGCACCACTCCCCGTCCATTTGTTGTCTTGAACTTGAGTTCCATGGTCTAAAAATTTTGTGTAAATTTCCCTAATGAATGTAAACATTAAACTCCAAGTATAGCATGAGTGTCACCCAAATACACCACATAGAATTCATCTATGACCATGTAATTTCCCAAAGTGATACCAAATTGTGGGACCCTTCGAGTACATGTCATCTTATAGCTATCTTCCACCATCACACTGAATCCCTCAAAATCTTTTGTTGGTAGCTTCTACTTTGCCACTAGGGTTGCATCAATGAATTTTTGGGTGGCCCCACTATCAATCAACACTACAATGCGTTGACCCTGTAAAACTCCCCTAACCTTGAAGGAGTTGAATCTAGGAGTGCTTTATAAGGTAGCAATGGTACTACTCTTACCTTCCTCCTAAGGCTACTCCTCATCCAAAATATTGTTATCACTATCTTGAGAATGCTTATCATCACTACTCTCATCCTCAGACACTACCTCAATAAGGTGAGCCTTGCCTTTGCCTAGGAAATAGTGTCTTGGCTCCCAGCATTCCTTGCAATGGTAACAAATTCTCTTCATTCTACATTCCTTGCAATACTCCTCATCTGGATCACTTTTCTTGTTTCCCTTCTTCTAAAATGACTTCTTTCCCTTGTTCTTTTGAGGAACAAAGCATTTAGAAGGAGTTTTAATGCCAGGTGTGGAATACTCCATGTCTTTATCTCTAGTGATAGCATCCTATAGGGAATCAGGTTTGAAAAATTTGATCCAACCATGAAGTGGTTCGGATAGACCCTCAATGAAGAGCATAGCCAACCATTGCTTTGATATATCTGTCACCATTACTGCCAACCGTTGAAACTCTGAAATGTATGCATCTATTGAGCTAGTCTGCTTAAGTTTTACTAACTCCCTGAAATGAAGTTCAGGATCCTTCTGATCAAATCTATCTATTTTTTTTTTTGTGAACTCCAAATAGGATGTGATATTGGCATGTCTTAATGTGACAAGCCCATGGTACCACCATTCATGTGCTTCACTATCCAAATGTAGAGTAGCATACTTAATGGTTTATGATTCCAACATAGGGTTAAATTGAAGATAGGTATCCAAATTTTATACACATGCTATGGATGTGCATTTGCTAGACCCATCAAAGGAATGGATTGAACGTTTCCCAACCTTTCACTATAAATCTTGATTTTACTACCCTCTGTTGTTGTTTCTAGGTTTGTTCTTGAGTTTGATTTTACAAAATTTTACTAATGACATGGCAACACGAAATTCATCTCCCAAGGAATTGTATTACCTCAAATAGTTTGTGAAGCCTTCCCCTTGTGCTTGTTGCTCTTGATTTCCAAAAGCTTTTTCTCCCAAGAATTGAGGTATGAGAGGCCTTGGTGCCACCCTGCTAGCTTCCCTAGCATTGCTCTGATCTGTATTAGTATTATCATGATCACCATTATGACCGTTTTTCCCATTATTCCCATTGTTGATTCCGTTATTCAAAAGTTGTGTTAGAATCTATGTCATCCCTTGTCGTCCTCTAGCCATCTCTTCAATAATTTGTTGTTGACCTCTAGCAAGGTCATTAAGCATATGTTGAGTGCTACTCTCCTCCATGAGATGAAATGGAATCAAATTTTTTTTCAATTTTTTTATATTATGTAAGGAAATCAGAGGTGTGGAAACACTTTCCTAATGCTAATTCTAAGAAGAAAATGTAGACATATGGTTCAATTTCAAATTATAGTTCATTAAAGATGCACATTAGTAGAAAATAAATTAGAATAAATTTAATGCAACCACAAAATAGACACTAGATTTAATGTTGGAAAAACCTTTCAGGAGAAAAACCCACACATCAAGCAAAAACACTTTGTATTATAGTGAACAAAGTCCACATACAGAGTTATAGATTGTTGCTTCTAGATGTCTATTCACACTCTCAATACAAATATCATTACAATTCCTAATCAATCTCATTCTCTCTCATTGAACTCAACAACATGATCACTCTTACAGTGCATTACACATTACAACATTTTACTTCAAAGAGAATTCCAACCAATCTACATCACCAGACCCATGCAAGAAACATACCAAATTGATGACAATGCAAGAGCACAAAACTCTCAACCAAACTCAACTTATCAAACACTGAACCAAATATTTCTTTCCCTTTCAATTAGGACTCTTCCTTCATCACAAAACCCTTGTTTTCAAGACACCAAACTAAGTTCAAAACACAAAACCACTTGTTTATTCCTTAAACACTTTAAACAACTTCCAAATGATTGAGTCAAATTCAATCTTCAACACAGGAAACTCAAACATATGGACCTTCTAAGTAGACTATCCCCAAAACAACATGTAGGCCTATTTAGACCACATAAACCACCAACTTCAGATTCCCAAGTCCATTTCTCTTTTTGGATACCTCAAGAATGTTCAAATACATCTATACAAATCAATAAAACCATCTCCCACATTTATTCAAGACATTTTCTCCAACCCCTATACTAGGCCTTCCATTTAGACTCCCAAGAAGTGACTGTCATAGAATTTTAAACCACCAAACCCTAATAGGAAAAGGTTCCAAACACACCCATACAACCATTTAAGTCACTGTCACCTAAAAGGAGTACATTGTATGTCATCAAAACAAAGAATCTTGACTATTGTAACTCTGTATTCACAATACAATATACACAATACATTCAACTACTCATAGTTTCATCAAAACTAATTTAGGAAAGATTTACAACACCTTCTAGCAACCTTTTACAAAAAATTGCAACCAAAAAAGGACCCTCACAACATAATTAAATCTCTTAAAACAACATTGTACACAGTTTACTAGTCATTTACCATAATTTGTAGAGCTAGGGCTTCGTGATAACTACCGTAAACCATTTAATCGACCCATTAAACTTTGAAATAATTTAAAATACACATAAAACATACTTCATACAAATTTATATGGAGATCCACCAACAAATTAATGAGAAACATAATTTTCAATGTTCACTAATTCAGGGTTTTACTTGCCTAGAGAAAAACTTCAATATCTTTTACAATTCTAAATGGATTTAAATGAAATTAAATGCATCATAAAGTAGACTCATAGGTCTATCATGAAAAATGGAGGATGTGAGGTTTTATACCTAGAATATGGCCGTACAATGGCCTGAAATAGAAAAAATGCAGGAAAATAACTGAAAAACAAAGTATCTCATTGATTTTTCCACTCCTACATCATCCCTCTACCTACCTCAAAGTTTGTGATGCTTAAAAATGTTTTAAATAACCAAAAAAAATTCCTAAACTAACTCTTCAACTACTTTATCCCTTCAACTTCCAACTTCTTACAATTTGTTGCATTTTAACAATTTTGTATTGACAACATTTTGTCAATTTGTGCAACTTTTACACTTTATGCCCAATGAACCTAAAATTACTAACTAGTACCTATTACATGCTCAAAGTTTCCATTTAGACCTTATTACAACATTATGACATCAAACTTAAACAAAAAATTTGAATTTTCCTCATGGAGGCCTATTCATGCTTGGGTGTACCTGCACCATTCTCCCGACCAAATAAAACCTTCCAAGTCCTCTTGGATCATAAAATTATCCTCCTTGTAGTCTTCTATGCCCTGCAACCTTCATCTTTACCTTTGGTTTGAGTTGGTCAATGCCAACATTCTTCCATCTTGTCTTGTCTCTGTGAATCTGCTCATTCATGCCATGCAATGTTCCAATCTCCTTTTGTCCCTCTTCAATCTACTGCATCTTGATCTGCAAGTTATTCTCTATCCAAAACATTAGCATAACAAAGAAATTATACACTATTGCTACCACAATACCTCCATATTTCTTTAAATTTTTGTAAGTTTCCAAGATTAATTCATCCTTGATCATTTCTTCATCCAATCTTGACACCAACTCAATATGTCCTTCTGAGATCGGGTCCTTTATCTCTGCTTTATCTTCAAGTTCATTCTTGGGAATATCTACACTATTTTCATATTTTAATTCTTCTTCTGCATCTTGAAACTATTCTTATTCTTTCTCTTTCATCTTCATTTGTCTTCTTCTCCTTTTGACTATCTTTTGAATGGGCCATACCACTTTCCTTTTCATTGTCAAATGCCAACTTGTGGCTTCCCTATACAACTACTTCATCTCAACCTCAAATCTTTCTATCCTCACACTGAATTCCTCTAGTGCTTGCCTCAATTCTTGATCCTTCTTCTTTTGCTTCATCTTGTCCTATTTTCTTTTCCTCTCTTTTTCTTCTTTCTTCTATAACTTTTCTACTTGTAAATTCCTTCTCAATATATCCATCTTCACAAGAATGTCTCTCCTTGCTTCCACTTCACTTTTCCTCACCTATGAAATCAAGTTCTCTCTTCAACCTACACAACACAACACAAAACCACTAACACAACCACACACACAAACTCTTTCTCTGCCTAGACCTTTCTGAGCTATGATACCATACTGATGACAATGCAAGAGCACAAAACTCTCAACCAAACTCAACTTATCAAAAATTGAACCAAATATTCCTTGTCCTTTCAATTAGGACTCTTCCTTCATCACAAAACCCTTGTTTTCAAGACACCAAACTGATTTCAAAGAAAAAACCACTTGTACATTCATTAAACAATTTAAGCAACTTCCAAATTATTGACTCAAATTCAATCTTCAACACATGCAACTCAAACATATGGACCTTCTAAGTAGATTGTCCCAAAAAAACATTTAGGCCTATTTAGACCACATAAACCACCAAATTAAAATTCCCAAACCCATTTCTCTTTTTAGATACTTCAAGCATGTTCAAATACATTTTTACATATCAATAAAACCATCTCCCACATTTATTCAAGACATTTTCTCCAACCCCTATACTAGGCCTTCAATTTAGACTCCCAAGAAGTGGTTGTCATAGATTGTCATGCAAGATCAGTAAAAAAAAGTACACAAAGACTTTTAATCCACTAGACCCTGATAGGAAAGAGTTCTAAACACACCCATACAACCATTTAAGTCACTGTCACCCAAAAGGAATGCATTTTATATCATCAAAACAAAGAATCTTGACTGTCCTAACTCTGTATTCACAAGACAGTATACACAATACATTCAACTACTCACAGTTTCATAAAACCTCATTTAGGAAAGAGTTAAAACACCTTCTAGCAACCTTCTACAAAAAATGACAACCAAAAAAGGACCCTCACAACACAATTAAATCTCTTAAAACAACATTGTACATAGTTTACCGAACATTTACCCTAATTTGTAGACCTAGGGCTTCGTGATAACTGCCCCAAACCATTTCATCAACCCCTAAAACTTTGAAATACTTTAGAATACACATAAAAAATACTTCATACCAATTTATAGGGATATCCACTAACAAACTGATGAGAAACACAATTTTCAATGTTCATTGTTACCCTAATTTAGGGTTTTACCCGCCTAGAGAAAAACTTCAATATCTTTTACAATTCTAAATGGATTTAAATGAAATAAAATGCATCATAATTTAGAATCATAGGGATATAATTTAAAAATTATGAGGAGAGGTTTAATACCTATAAGATGGCCATACAATGGCTTGAAACATAGAAAATGAAGGAAAATAACTGAAAAATAGAGTATCTCATTGATTTTTCCACTCTTATGGTGTAGGAGCACCTATTTGATCACATGCCTCCATGAGTAAATATTGAGTCATTTGTTTCATTTGATGTTTTTATATTATAAAAAGGCCCAAGAGGCCACCTTTGTGGTGTTATAGGTCCTAGGATGTTGTTCATTTCTCATATATTGTAAAAATTGTCAAAAATGCAAAATTAGGTAGATGAAGTGTCATTAAGGTGTTTTGTCAACAAACTAATCAAAAGGTCATTGAAATAGTTGGTTTTGGTTGAAAATTTATAAATACACCCTAAAAAACTCGAATTGGGGGTTGGAGATATCATTTTTGAAGTTTGATAAATGGCAACCTCAAGTTTTGTGTGCATTTTCTGATTTTTACATTGTTACCAGGCTGAAGTTGTGTTTTGTATGGAATTTTATGGGTTAAAATAATAGATTATCATATATGGATGGAAAAATATCTGTTTCTAATTTCCAAATATTTTTTTCGCATTCAATTTTATTGAGTTTTGTGGAAGATATAACTATTTTGGTGAGACTGCCTATTCTAACAATATTGTGCAGAATTTACAGTCTAAAAAAGTGTGATGGTACGGAATGTAAAGTCTATATTTTGGATCTAAAACCCATTTTATTTTGTTTCCATATGAATCTAATTTCATTTGATTCAAGTCTCATTAAATTTAATTAATATTTGAATAAGTTATGACCATTTTTGTGAGGGTAGGTCTGAACCCTACCTAGGGTTTGCAATTTTGGGAAAAAAACAATAACTTTCATTTCCACTATTGGATCTTCATAAAAATTGGAGGAAAAGTCTATAGATATGTTTTATTCAATATCACCAGAGTTATTGGCTTCATTATTGGTTTTGTAGAAGTTATTAATAATTTTTCATTGCACTAAATTGTGGGCTGCCATAGTTATGTTTCCAATGTGATATACAATGCCTAATAGCATGTGTTATACAAAGATTGTTTTGGATTATTATTGAAGGTTTGTGTGATGTGTTGTTGAATCCTCATATATCTACATGAAATTGGTATCAGAGCTTAGAAAATATATGGTCTGGTGAAGTTTGTTGGTTTTGTGTTGGTGTTTGTGGTTGTGTGTTGTGCAGGTTGAGGAAGGAACCTGATTGTCTAGGTGTGGAAAAGTGAAGTGGAAGCAAGGAGAGACTTTCTTGTGAAGATGGATTTGTTGAGAAGATTTGAAAGATGTTTTTAGGCTGAGGATTCATGAAGGAAGAAGGAAAGAGAGGAAAAAGAGTTGAGAAAGATGGAGAGAAAGAAGGCAAGACAAATAGAGTTTGAGAAAGCCATGGAAGAGATAAGCCAAAGGTTGGAAATATTAGACAAAGAACACCAAATTCTTAAGAAAGCACTAAGGATTTTGCATATACCAATGTCAGAGAGGTTAAGATGGCATCTAAAAAAAATTATGATGAAGCAAAGAAAACAAAATAAGGCAGCAAATTCAGTCAAAGATGAAGAAGAAGACTTATGGGCACACTATGTAACTATTGAAAAAGAATGGGATAGTAAAGTTGGTGATGTGAATGTCAAACAAGAGGAAGAGGAACTCATCAAGGTAGAACAAGACAAGGAAATTGAGGTTGCAAGTGAATTGGTGTCAAGATTGGATAAGTTGTTTATGGGTGAAGAGGAATTTCAAGTACAAGAAGACAAGGAGGAGACCTCAAGGTCTCTATATTGTGTTTCTATTTTTTTTTTGGACTATGTATGTGCAGGTTGTGATGGAAAAAGTGAAGGATATGATGATTTGATAGAGTTTTGGGACTTCCAAGTTGCAAGGATGATTGATAAAAGAAGGCATAATAAGAAAAAAAGGAAGAAAATACAAAATATGATTGAAAATACAAAGGACAAGGTGCAAAGTAACTGGAAGACCAGGAAAAAGACAATTCAAAGGGGCTTGAATTCTTTTGACCTCAGGAGTTTGGTGCAAGAGCACCTATTTGATCACATGCCTCCATGAGGCCATATTGATTCATTTGTTTCATTTTTATGTTTTTATATTTTAATAAGGCCCAAGAGGCCACCTTTGTGGTGTTATAGGTCTTAGGATGTTGTTCATTTCTCATATATTGTAAAAATTGTCAAAAGTGCAAAATTAGGTAGATGAAGTGTCATTAAGGTGTTTTGTCAAAAAACTAATCAAAAGGTGGTTAAAATAGTTGGTTTTTGTTGCAAATGTATAAAGACACCCTAAAAAACTCGAATTGGGGGTTGGAGACATCATTTTTGAAGTTTGATAAATGACAACCTCAAGTTTTGTGTGCATTTTCTGATTTTTACATTGTTACCAGGCTGAAGTTGTTTTTTGTACGGACTTTTATGGGATAAAATAATGAATTATCATATATGGATGGAAATATATCTGTTTCGAATTTCCAATTATTTTTTGTCTCATTCAATTTTATTGAGTTTTGTGGCAGATATGGTTGTTTTGGTGAGACTACCTATTCTAACAATATTGTGCAGAATTTATAGTCTAAAAAAGTGTGGTGGTACAAAATGTAAAGTCTATATTTTGGATCTGAACCCCATTTTATTTTGTTTCCATGTGAATCTACTTTCACTTTCTTCAAGTCTCATCAAATTTCATTAATATTTGAATAAGTTATGACCATTTCTGTGAAGGCAGGTCTGAACCCTACCTAGGGTTTGCAGTTTTGGGAAAAATACAATAACTTTCATTTCCACCATTGGATCTTCATAAAAGTTTGAGGAAAAGTCTATAACTAATTTTTCTTCAATATCACCAGAGAGATTGGCTTCATTATTTGTTTTGTAGAAGTTATTAATGACTGTTCATTGCACTAAATTGTGGGCTGCCATAGTTATGTTTCCAATGTGATATACAATGCCTAATAGCATGTGTTATACAAAGATTGTTTTGGATTATTATTGAAGGTTTGTGTGATGTGTTGTTGAATCTTCCTAGCTCTTCATCATATTACATCATCCCTCTACCTGTCTCAAATTTTTTGATGCTTCAAAAGGATTTAAATAACCAAAACCAATGACTAAACTAACTCTTCAACTACTTTTTCCCTTCACCTTCCAACTTCTTACAAATTGTTGCATTTTTACAATTTTGTATTGACAACATTTTGTGAATTCTTGCAAATTTTACACTTTATGCCCAATGAACCTAAAATTATTAACTAGGACCTATTACATGCTCAAAGTTGCCATTTAGACCTTATTACAACATTATGACATCAAAATTAAATCAAAAATTTGAAGTTGCCTCATGGAGGCCTATTCGTGCTAGGGTGCACCTGTACCACAAATTAGTTCCCATTCGTAATAGTAGACAAAATATCACTCAGCAAATACCACAAACCTCTCATCAATCTATTCCAATCCTATCAACAATTGTAATACCTGCCAAACCAGAAGTCATTAGAGTATTGATGAGACAAGAGACCATGTCTGACCAATCACTCATCATCACACCGATATGAACTTCTCATGGTACACTGTCAACCAACCTTATCACCATATTTGGGAGACTTCACATTGTTTTCCACTGATACAAGAAATTCTTGTTGATAAAGTAATGTCCCTTTGATGCAAGCATATCAAATCATTGAAGAGACCTGGCTATGTGTTTCACTGATGTCCCCAAATCCTATTGATGCCATCATATTGTTCTATCATTGGGACTCAAAAAAAATGTCACACCAACGACATAGTTTCCCACCGATGAAAGAAATTTATCGAGCTATCAGTTGGACTATCATTAGGGTCCCACTGATAGAATCAAGTCATGTTGATAGAACAAGTCACTAATTCCACAAACTATCAGATCATTATGGAGACATCAGGTGAGGTCTCATCAACCACGCAATATCTCACCAATGAAGAACCATTGGATCATCATTGGGACAAAGAACAAGGTCCCATTGATAGAGCACATTTTGGCCAATCAAGGAGATAGGAGAACACAATGTTTCCAATATTAATCCAGTAAGTTACACATTTCCAACATGCTCACACTTGACGAAGACTTACTTGCTTATTCCAAACTCGAGATTACTAAATGTCATAGGCCCCAAGGCCCATCAAACTAGAACACCACCTAAAAATTTTTGTCCTCACTGGTTTCATTAACACATCTACAAAATTTTCTAGAGTATCCACCTTTTCTAGACTAACCTTTCCATCATCCACCATATCTCGTACAAAATTATACCGCACATCAATATGTTTCATCCTAGCATGGAAATTCAGGTTCTTCACCAAACAAATAACACTTTGACTATCACAAAAAATGGTAATTTTTCCTACATTGAACCCAATATCAGAACAAAAATGTCTAAGCCAAATGGCTTCTCTACAGGTGTGTGTTACTGCCATATATTCTACTTTTGTAGTAGATAAAGTGACTACAACCTACTGCTTTCAAATCCAAATAATTGCACCACCAAATAATGTGAAGATGTATCCATTGGTGGATCTCCTACTATTAATGTACCCTTCCCAATCATAATCCACATAACCTCGAATGCTGATGGATCTTTGTGACCCAACAGAGTTACCATGATAGCACAAAGTGTACTGAGAGGTACCTTTTGAATATCTAAAAACTCTTTTCACAACATCCCAGTGTGGTCTACCTAGATTTTCCATAAAATGACTAAGAACTCCCACTATTGGGAAATGTTTGGCCTTGTACAAACCATTACATACAATAAACTACCAACTACACTTGCATAAGGCACTCTAGTCATGTCCTCCATCTCGGTAGGAGATTTTGGACAATCTTCAATAGATAGCTTCATTCCCTGCAACACTAGAACAACTAGCTGCTTGTAATCAGTCATACCAAATCTCTCCAGGATAGTATTGATATACTTACTCTAGCTAAGCCAAAGCTTTCTACTTCCTCTATCCCTTTTTATTTCCATCCCCATAATTTACCTTGCTGCACCTAGATCTTTTTTCAAACTTTGCTGACAATTGAGATTTTAGATAAGAAATCACAGTCTTACTATTTCCTATGAACAACATGTCATCAACATACAAGCAAATAATAAGAACTCAATGATTTTTAGTTTTGAAGTATACACAATGATCATATTTTGATCTTACAAGTCCCAATGACAATACAAATGTGTCAAACTTCTGGTAACACATTCTAGGCAATTGTTTTAAACCATACAAAGATTTCTTTAAATTGTAAACCAGATTTTCTTTACCCTTTTCCACAAAGTGCTCAAGTTGGGACATATAAATTTCTTCTTCAAGATCTCCATGAAGAAATGTTGTCTTCACATCCATTTGTTCAATATCTAAGTCATACCCTACTGCAAGTGACAAAAGAAATTTGATAGATGTTAGCTTAGCTATAGGAGAAAATATTTCACCATAATCAATTCCCTTTACCTGGGAATATCCTTTTGCAACCAACCTAGATTTATACTTTTCAACACTGCCATCCAAACCAATTTTCTTCTTGAATACCCATTTACAGCCAATAGGTTTTCTACCTTCAAGCAAGGGCACCAAACTCCAAGTTTCACTCTTTTTTAATGATGCCATTTCCTCATTCATGGCTTCCAACCAAGAATTTGAATCAAACATTTCAATTGCCTCTTTCATAGCCCTGGGCTCACCAGTGCTTGTAATCAAAGCATAGGAATAATTTACATCCAACATGGAAAAACCATACCTTTTAGGTTGCCACCTTTCATGTGTAGACCTCCTCAAGGCTGAGGCTAAGGTTGTGGTTCTTCTTCTTTAGAACTCTCAGAGCTGTTGGAACTCTCCTCAGCTTCAGGTACACTTCACAATTCCTCCTTATCTAGAGTTTTAGGAATTTCAACTACTTTTTCTTTCTTTTCTTCTTTCATCTCTAACTATAGATCCACTTAAGAGGGTTTCAGCTCACGAAAGATTACACTTTTATTGTATACAACTTTTTTCAGTCATAGGATTCCAAAGCTTGTATCCTTTCACACCAATGTTGTAGCCAATGAAGAAACCTTTTACAACTTTATTTTCCAATTTAGATCTTTTCTCATTCAACACATAAGCATATGCCTCATAGTCAAAGACTCTTACATGTCTAGAAGAGGGCTTCTTACCATAAGAAGCTTCCATAGGGTTTTTTTCAACAAGTGCCAAAGAGGGAGATCAATTTATTAAATAACATGTTGTAGCCACAACCTCAGCCTAAAATTTTTGCTCTAGACTAGCATTGCTCAACATACTTCTCACCCTTTCCATCAGTATCTTTTTTAACCTTTAAGAAACTCTATTTTTCTATGGAGTGTAAGGTGTTGTTTTATGCCTTTTTATTGGACCATGGTCTTTGCAATACCTTTCGAAATATGTAGAAAAAAAATCACTACCATTGTCTATCCTCAAGCATTTAATTTTCTTCTAGTCTAATTTTCAACCAAGTTTTTAAACTCTTTAAATCAACTGAACACTTCTAATTTACTTTTTAGAAAATACACAAATTCCCTTCTCAAATAATCATCAATAAAAGAAACATAATATCTTTATGTTGATAAAAAAGGAGCATTTATTGGACCAAAAACATCAGAGTGAATATAATCCAAAACACCAGAAGATCTATGAGGACTAGAATAAAATGAACACAATGTTGTTTTCCATATATACAATGTTCACAAAAATCAAACTCAAGGTTACAATCATCAAGCCCTTCAATTAGGTTTTTATTTTTCAAATATTTTAAGCCTTTCTCACCAATGTGGTCAAGCCTTTGATGCCAGACCATGGTCTTTTTTGCTGGGATTTTCACCTCCAAAGATTTTGCACCTAAAGGAACTTCGTTCTCCTTCTCTACACGAGCAACCTTTTTTGACTTTATAGAGACACTATTGCATTGAACAACATGTGTGTTCAACTTTTACAAAGTACCAATTCGAGCACCCCTTTCCAACACCACTTAGCCTCTAGTCATTTTGTATCCATCACTAGAGAATGAAACTTTCATGCCAACATCATTCAACTTACTAACAAAAAGTAAATTTCAAGCCAGACCTGGTATGTGTATTACAACATCAATTCCTTTGATTCCTCCATCAAGAAATTGAGTTTTGACTCTTCCATAACCAACAATTTCAAGAGATGAGTCACTTGCCAAATACACCTTTCTGCCAACATACTTTTCGTACTTTGTAAGCCAATCTTTGTGAGATTTCATGTGAAAAGATGCACTTGATTCAATCATCTAGACAACATCTATTGCTTGAGTCATCAAGGCTGCAATGAAGGCATTTTCTTTGCTCTAAGAAGAATCATTATCCAAAAAATTGTTTTTCTTCTTCTTTTTCTCCTCTTGGCAATCCTTGCAAACACGACTAGGCTGCCCACAATTCCAACATTTCACTTTAGACTTCTTTCCAGGAGACTTTGATCTCCCTTCAAACATAGATTTAGACTTCTTGTCTTTCTTCTTGCCTTTCTCCTTCGATCTGCCTTGAACAACAAGGGCCTTCTTTTCCATCTTAGAAGATTTCCTTCGCATCTCTTCTAGTAGAAATGAAGCAACCACATCTTCCATTTTGAAAGTGGTTGTCGTATTCCCAATAGCCATCACTAAATGACCCCACAAGTTGAGCAAAGAACATAAAAAATCATATAGTGATCCTCATCATCTATCTTCACACCTACTATAGATAGGGAAAAATCAATCAGGTTTAATGTGTTGAAAACAATAAACTAATTAAATCCTATCAAGCACAATGAAGCACAAACTAGAATGAAAATTCAAATAAATGAAAGACATGCAAACCAATTTTCAAACTAGACTTGATTGACCTCCATGGCTCTTTTCCACCTACATAAGAATGCAAGATTTTGAAGGTTGATTGTTGGAGGAATGTTGGTTGCTCAATTTAGTAGCATAACGATGCGACGAAGGTGATAGATGAAGATGGATGGAAGATTGAAGACTAATTTTGATAGAGTGAGAATCCTAGAAGAATTTGATACAAATGGCCTATGAAAGGTTAGATTTATAGAGTTTCGATGCGGACAGAGATAAGTTTTGATAAGATTCGATAAGGATTTGATTTTTGACAAAAGAGGAAATACAACGAGATGAGATAAGATTTCAAAAAGATAGAAGGATTTTGATTTTCTCTTAAAGGAGATAAATCCTGATAAGATAAGATGTGAAAAGATAAAAAGATTTTGATTCTCTTTTAAAGGAAATAAATCCTGAAAAAGATAAGAAGGATAATTGATGAATTATCTAATTAAATAAATTAATTAGATACACATTAGTTTCAATTTTGGAAAGAAAGCGAAAAGATCTTTTTAAGATTTTATTAATTAAATAAATATTTGATTTATTTAATTAATGTTATATTTATGATTTAATCAATTAAATAATATAAAATATTTAATTAACATTAGAAGAATTAATAGAAATGATTTAATTAATTAAATAATATAAATTATTTTACTAACATTAGAGGAATGGATGGAAATGATTTAATTAATTAAATAATATAAATTATTTAATTAACATTAGAGGAATGGATGAATTATGCATAGGAAGAGAATAAATGAAATTAGTCAAATAAATAAGATTTATTTAACTAATTAGATGATGACATGGGTACCTAGGGCAAAACATACTCAAGGTGTCTAAATGATGCGATGTTGTGACAAGGTATCGTAAGAGGACATTTTTAGGTGTCTACACCTACAAATGTTAACAAAGCAATGAGCATATTGAATTTTTTCAAATGTTTAGCCATAGATTCCCTTTCCTCGATTTTCAAAGAGTACAACTTCTTCCTCAAGAATAACTTATTCACCAAGGACTTGAACTGATAAATGTCACCAAGTTTCTTCCACAAAGAAGATGCAGACTTCTCTTCATGAACGTTTAGGAGAAAAAATTCTGCTAGACAGAGTCTTATCAACCCTTTGGATTTTCTATCTATGAGGTCCCAATCTTCTTGCTTCATGCCTGAAGGTTTAGTTCTAAATCACAAATTTGTGTAGGGGCTTCTCTCGTACTTCTAGGGTTTTTCACCTAAAAGGAGAAAGGTACATCCCACAAAAACTTTGGGGTTCACTCAAGAATAATGCTAGTATGATTGAAATATGTCTAAATGCAATGTCCCAAATGCAATGAACTGATAAAAGATAATGATTAAATAAATAATGCAAAACTTGAGAAATGCAAGTTGTTTGAAAACACATTGTGATATGAAGAAAGATAGATTGAATGCAATATAAGACAAAATAAAGATGCTAAATAGAAATTGTGCACCTAGAAACTGATGAAGGACATAATAAAGAATGTAAAGGCCTTTGAAATTCTAGAAAATATGATTTTCTAACCAACTGGGACACTTACGCCAAGCTGGGTGACTTAGTCCCAGATTGGGGAAATTACTTAGGAGCTTGTTTCTGCCAAATGGGTATCTAGATCTATAGAAATTTTTTATGGACATGTTGGCATATGATGGTTGTGGACATGATTTTTGGTTGCCTATGTTGTCATTGATGGAAAATAAAGTCTTTAGTTTGGTCCACAGTATTAGTTATGATCGTACCGACAAAAGTTCTATGTTTTCGTAGTTTACCAACTGAACAGAACATCCAGTTAGTTTGTTGATTCGGTCACCTCACCAGATCATCATTTTTTTATGTGGATCTACAAGGAAGGTTTCCCAACATGTATCTTACTCTGCTAAAGAAGTTTTGTGGAATTATCACTATCATAGCTCAAATTAAGAGGTTCAATGGTATAACTCATTTTCTATTCTTCTCTTGTGGCCGACATGTTCAATATCACAGATCATGAATGTATATAGAGTAAATGTTTTGTTATTTTCTTATGTTTGAACCTTTTTTTGGGTCCCTACTATGAGTTTAGTCAACTTATGTAGGTAAGCACTACATTGTGATTTATGATTCTGGGCCAACACAAGGAAAGCTATTATATTTTGCTTCATGCCAACATAAAGTGAAATTGATGATGGTGGATATATAAAGAAGATTGGTATTTCATCTTTGGCAATGCAAGAATGTAAAAAAATGTGTGTATGGAAAGTGTGCATGGTATTTATGCAAAAAAATTGTATAGTACTATGAGCCTACATCAGAAAATCATCAAGCAAGTTACTATATGTGTTGCAGGAAGACTTACATGTTGAAGTGCAGAATAGAGCATGCAAAGAGTGTGATCAAAGAGAAGATTGTGTGCTTCATTGGAACTGAACTCTAGCATTTGAAGATGTTGTCCCATGAGTTCAAATTTTGTAGAAACATTCTATCATATGTATTTTAGGTAGTGAGCCTCTATTTTGTTGAGCAGTGAGATCTAGGTAGTGAGCCTGAATGCAAGTGCATTCCCCTTTTATATTTACTTTTAATAGAGTAAAAACTTTGTGGATTAATCTCCACTATGGTTTTTCCCCTATAGGGTTTCCATGTAAAAATATCTAGTGTTATGGTGCTCATTATTGTGTGTGCATGTTCTTATCTATCTTATGCTACTAATACTACACAAAGTTCTTACATTGTTGTAGATGGTTTTAAATTTAATATGAATAGTAAAATTTGTTGAACACTAATTCATCCACCCCTCTCAGTGTTCCCTGCATCCAACAATTGGTATTAGAGCAAGGTTCCTCTTTTAAAGCCTAACAACTTGAGGTGGATCCAATTATTACAATGGATGCTAGTGGTCTTCAACAACAACTGATGGTGACACTTGATGAGCTTGATCAATCCAAAGAAGAAGTCATGGAACTCAAAGCAAGTCTTGTAGATGCTGAAAAATTCATTCAATCATTGAAAAATAAGATAAGTGATTCAAGAGAAAAGAGAAAGGAACTACATGATCAGTTGAAGCAAAAATAAAATAAAGGATCATATGATGTGCATTTAAATCAAACCCTAAAAGAGATAACAGGAGAATGTGAGAAGCTGGCTAAGGATAATGCAGCCCTAAAAATTGAAATGGAATCAGTGATGATGAGGTTCACCATAGAAATTGAGCAAAGAAAGAAGAATGAGGAAAATCTAGCCCAATCCTTGAAGGATAAAATTGAGGAATACATCAAAATTAATAGTGGATTCATTCAACTGGAAATGGAACTACTATAATCTAGAAGCAATGAGAAAGAGCTTGAGATATAGTTAGTAATTCTTACAAATGAGCTAGCTACTGCAAATGAATTCAAAGAAAAATTTAAGATGAGCTCCACCAAGCTTGAAGAAATAACTAAAAGTCAAAAAAACATAAGTGATAAGTGGGGTCTTGGATATGAAGAAGGAGAATGTTCCAAATCTAATCAGAAGAATCTTGAAAAGAAGAATATAGGAAGAATATATCTGGTAAGGCAACCTAATTCTCAAAGATTTAATGGATATTGCTTTTCTTGTAATAAATTTGGACACATGGCTTCTCAGTATAGAAAGATAAGTCCTAGCATTTTATCATTTCCTGGTCAATGTTTTCAATGCAAGAAGTTTGGTCATAAAGCATTAGAATGCAGAAGAATAACTATTAATACAAGTAACATTAGATGCTATGCCTATGGAAGATTTGGGAATATTGGTAATTAGTGCAGGGTAAGTGGAAATCAATGGAGAGGTCCGGTATGCTTTAATTGTAACAATCCTAGTCATACAATGAAATTCTGCCAAAATAGAAATATGAATAAAAGAAGTTTGGATTATCAGAGAAATATTTCACAGAAAGACAACAAAGGTAAGACAAAAGCTTATGTGGAAGAGATAAAAGATCAGATGAAAAATACATGGGTGAGACAAACTGAATCTGATGATGGGAATAAGCCTGCATTGGAAGCCTCCACTAGTAGCCCTTCCGGTAATTGATATTAGGCCAATGGCCTAGGGGGAGTTTTTTCATGAAAAATATATTTTACCCCCTTGTATTGCAAGTGTTAGATTAGTGGATGTTGTTAGTCGTTAAGTCTCTTTCAAAAGGAAGTATTGGAATTCATATGATGAACTGGAAGAAATTGGAATAATCTATAGCCAAATCTTTCACTTGTTGTCTGAGTCCGTAGTCTCATAAAAACTTATAGGGCAATGCAATTAATGCATCAAAAGTGAAAGATTGCAAAGTTATATAAGTGAATTTTGAACTTCATTTTCTGCACATTATATTAAAGAAGAACAAGCTCGTTGGCATTTTTTTGCTTGTCTTAAAGGATCAAAAGGATTTTAGGTAGAGAATCTTAAGGTATTTCTATCAATCATTATCTTTGTGGATTATGTGGTTGTCTGTTTGGAATATAATCATGAAACAAATCAAAGATGTTGTAACCCTAGATGAGTATAATAGTCAGAAGATTAGGGATGAGATTTTTTTTTGTTTCTCTCGGATTGCAAAAGGCTTGAAGGATCTAAACATAGAAATATTGATATCTGGTGTGAGTTCCCTCATTTTGTTAATACATATATTGTTTGACTTTTCTTGAATAAATTGGATGGTGACACCATTACATTGGACAAACCATATCAAATCACTAAGGACGTGATTGAGAATCCAACTGGATTGTGTAAAGATGGTGACATTCTGAAGAAAAAGTCAATTAGAAATGTAGAAGTTGAAACCCTAACCAGAATTGGGGGAGATCAAAGGGAATTGATAAACTCATCAATCAAGGACCGCCTGACCAAGTATGTGGCTTATGTGATCTCATATAAGATCTATTTTAGGAACCATGAGGGATAAACTTCGGCTGGTGCTGCTTATATTGCTCATAAGATGATAATTGAAGGTGAGAACTTTCACTTGTGTAGCCTGTTGAAAGAATAGTTGATGGAAAATGTCTAGTTGACTAGGGACATTGACCATTCTTTCAGGTTTGGTACTTTGGCAACATGCATTTTAATGTATTTTTTGAATTGTTTGCCATTAAAAGATAATGTGGTATGGAAAAGGAATATACCTATTTGCAAACAAATATTCAATCATTACAACTCCTTTGAGAATTGTGAACAAGTATATGTTAGTTTCTTTAGAAAAGTATTAATGAGATTTGGAGAAGGTGGTGCTTCACTCCCAACAAGAATAACTAATATTGGATCATCTTCTGGGAAGGGAGAGAAAGAGCATAAAAGGAAAAGAGTTTCAGATGATGTGACTCCTTCTGCACTCAAGCCTGGAGAGAAATAAAAGCAATAAATAATTCAAGTGGTTGTGGACATAAAGGGTGAATCTTTTGAAGAGTATATTCTATGATCTATCCTCCAAAACTAGTTGAACGGAAAGTTGTTGCTGATTTAGACAGTGATGAGGAAGAAGCTTTGTTTAAATCTAAAATATTAGAGATCATTCACAGAGAGAATGGTGTGCAAAAGGTGTCTGAAACGTGGTTAGACATACCATCTTTTGAGTAGGACCTTATTGAAAACATTTTAGCAAGATTTTTTGTGGAAAATAATGTGGAGTTGGGAAGCTTACAAAATATTCTCCTAGATGAAATGCTTGAGTGTGTGAAGATATCTATAGAATCTGTACCCTTGGAAAGAAAAGAAGAGATAATTTCTCACCTAAAAATTCAATTTAGGTTATCTCTCTCAAAATTGAAGAAGAGGATGAGTGAATTAAGACAGTGCATTGATTCTGCAAATAACATCTTCAACTAATGCCTGAAGTGGCCCCATGTGATCGGGAAGTACAAAGATAAACTTGAGGAAATAGAGAGTGAGCTAGTTAAGATTGGATAGGACTATAGTATGCTCTTGGACTCAAATGGAGACATGAAGAAGAAGGTTAGAAATTTATAGGCTGAGCACGCAAAATTTCTTCATACTAAGAATGTTCTCACTGACACATTCTGGAAGGTTAAGGATATAACTGAAGGTAGACTGGAACATATGGTTGAGATTCTCAGATCAAGAGAGCAACTGCAACAGGAAATCACTATTCCTAAGCACCTTAATCAAATCATCAACAGGAAATTTGATAACAATAGCCTAATTATTTCCATTGGATTTGATGTGGATTCTGGGAAGAAATTCTTTCAAGAAATGAAAGCTAAATATAATATAATCTTCTAATTTATTTTTTTTGCAACAGTTGTAAATTTTTTGAAGAATGAAGTAAACGTTGGTACAATATTTTAAAGAAGTTAAGGAAAGAAGCGTAGAGCAGATGCTATAATTTTTTTTCATTGATGTCAAAGGGGGAGAGAATGGAGTGGAAAATTTCCTTGCATCTTTAGGGGGAGTAGCAATTTTGATATAATACTTTTTGAGTTTTGGGCACTTACTAAATTTTTCACAAAGTGTTGCCATCAATGCCAAAGGGGGAGATTATAAGCATATGATGGTTGTGAACATTATTTTTGTCTTCCTATATTGTCATTGATGGAAACTAAAGTCTTTAGTTTGGTCCACAGTATCAGTTATGATCGTACTGGAAAAGGATCTACTTTTTTTTGTAGTTTACCGGTTGAACAAGACATCTGGTTAGTCTACTTATTCGGTCACCTCACCAAATCATCATTTTGTTATGTGGATCTACAAGGAAGGTTTCCCAGCACGTATCTTACTCTTTTGAAGAATTTTTGTGGCATTACTGCTATCATAGCTCAAATTAAGAGGTTTAGTGGTATAACTCATTGTCTATTCTTCTCTTGTGGCTGACATGTTTAATATCACGGATCGCGGATGTATATGGAGTAATTTTTTTGTTATTTTCTTATGTTTGAACCTTTTTTTGGGTCCCTATTATGATTTTAGCTGACTTATGTAGGTAAGCACTAAATTGTGATTTATGATTTTGGGCCGACACAAGGAAAGCTATTATATTTTGCTTCAAGCCAACATATAGTGAAATTGATGATAGTGGATATATAAAGAAGATCAGTATTTCATCTTTGGAAATGCAAGAATGTGAAAAAATGTGTGTATGGAAAGTGTGTATGGTATTTATGTGAAAATTTTGTATAGTACTATGAGCCTACATCAGAAAATCATCAAGTGAGTTACTGTATGTGTTGCAGGAAGACTTCTATTGAAGTGCAAAACAGAGCATGAAAAGAGTGTGATTAGAGAGAAGATTTTGGCTTTATTGGAATTGAACTCTGGCATTTGAAGATGTTGTCCCATTAGTTCAATTTTTGTAGCAACATTCTATCATATGTATTGTAGGTAGTGAGCCTCTATTTTGTTGAGCCGTGAGCTCTAGGCAATGAGCCTGAATGTAAGTGCATTCCCCTTTTATCTTTACTTTTAACAGAGTAAAAACTTTGTGGATTAATCTCCACTATTTTTTTTCCCCTAACAGGGTTTCCACATAAAAATATATGGTGTTATTGTTCTCATTATTGTGTGTGCATGTTCTTATCTATCTTATGCTGGTAATACTGCACAAATTTCTTACATTGTTGTAGATAGTTTTAAATTTAATATGAATAGTAAAATTTTTTGAACGTTGATTCACCCCCCCTCTTAGTGTTCCCTACATCCAACAGGACAAGCGTAGTGGGACTAAGTCACCATTGTTGGTGACTTAGTCCACTTTGGCTTTTCTGCAAATCCAAAAATGGAAACAAAAGCCCTCGATCTGCATTCTATTTTTTGAAGGAAACTCAAATCTGAATATGTGAAAATACCTGCAAAATAAAATATAATTTGGTTTCTAATGGGGGGTTTTACCTTGTTCAAACCCCTAGTTGGTATTTAAACCTTGAAAGAGATAATGAAATATGAAAAACCCCTAGCCCTAAGTGTGTCGAAGACTAGGAAGTATGAAAATAAGATGCAACCCTATTCTAATATGCGAGAATAAGATGCATAAATGAAACTAGAAAGATGCAAGACTCATTCCAAGAGACCCTAAATTAGATTAGAAATGAATCTTAAGAACATGCAAACCTTCCTTAGGCTGAAGATGGAGAGAAAATGGAAGATGGAATAACTTTGAAAACAAATCCTTCAGCTCGATTTGATGGCTAGTTGCATCTCCTCAACCTAGATTTCTCCATGATTCTCCATAGGCCTCCATAATCAATCCTTTGCAATGTGAGATATTGGACAAAAGGTGAGCTTGAATACTTGGAAAAACCCTAACTTGCTTCCCTAAAGCTTCAAATTTTTTGTAGATAGACTAATAAATCATCTTGTGGAAGATAATCAACACTTGACTCTTGAATTTGTTTGCTAAAAATGACTTAATGTTGTGAAAAATGACCTAAAAAAATGATATATTTATAGGCATCAATACCTAATTATTCATTATTTTAACTTCACAGGCTGACATTCATCAAGAATTTGAATTAAGTCAGTGATTTTCTTGCTCAAAAGTGAAAAATACGCCAAAAGGTCGACTAAGTCGCCACCTTGGGCGACTTAGTCCCAATAGGGGTTTTTCAGGTGGGTTTTCTATAATTTGAATGATTTGAATTTTTTTGTTAGTATTTGTATGATTTGTGAGTAGAATAGGCCTTAAAGTCCAAAATAATGAGTCGTAGGGGTCTATAAATGTTGTTTTTAAAGGGTGATTAATGCAAGGTGTCTAAAATAGGACCAAATTAAGTGCAAAATTGCCTCTTTCTTCAAGAGTATACAATTTTTGGTGACACAAGTTCTAGAAACAAAAATATAGAGATATCTATCTACTAACAGTTCTTCCATTTTGAGTTTCCACAACTCAAAATTGTCACCATTGAATTTTTCAATTTCTATCTTCCCTAATGTGCTTTCCATCTTAATATGCAATCAAGATTACCAGATTCCTCTACAAGAATCCTACCTTAGAATTGGCACAAAAAACCCATCCAACCCATAATTATAACACAACTGACCAGGATCTGATACCACTTGTAAGGAAAGCAGAGGTGTGGAAATACTTTCCTAATGCTAATTCTAAGAAGAAAGTGCAGACATATGGTTCGATTTTGAATTATAGTTCATTAAAGATGCACATTAGCAGAAAACATATTAGAACAAATTTAACACAACCACAAAATAGACACCAAATTTAATGTGGGAAAACCCATTCAGGAGAAAAACCCACACACCAAGAAAAAACACTTTGTATTAAATTGAACAAAGTCCTCATATAGAGTTACAATTTGTTGCTTCCAGATGTCTATTCACACTCTCAATATAGGCAACATACAATTCCTGATCAATATCATTCTCTCTCATCAAACTCAAAAACATGGTCACTGTTACAATGCATTACACATTACAAAATTTTCTTTCTAAGATAATTCCAACCAATCTAAATCACTAGACCCATGCAGGAAACATACCAAATTAGTTCCCATTCGTAACAATAGACAATCCGTCACTCAATAGTTACCATATCGGGCCATCGATGAGACAACCACAAACCCCTCACCAATATGTTCAAGTCTTGTCGATGAGTGTAATACCTACAAAACCAAAATAGTCATCAAAGTATCGGTGAGGCAAGAGACCATGTCTCACCGATCACTCATCATCACATCAATATGAGCTTCTCATGCTACACTGTTGACCAACCTTATCGCCATATCAGGGAGACTTCATATCGTTTCCCACCAATACAAGCAAGTCCTGTCGATAAAGTAGCATCCCTTTGATGTAAGCCTATTGGCTCATTGAAGAGACTAGATATGTGTCCCGTCGATGTCCCCAACTCCTATTGATGTCGTCATATCATTCTATCAATTGGAATAAAAATAGAGTCACACTAACGACATAGTGTCCCATCGATGAAAGAACTTTATCGGGCTGTCGTTGGGACTATTGTTAGGGTCTTGTCGATAGAGCCAAGTCATGCCAATAGAACAATCTCCAACACAAAGAATTGTCAGACCATCATGGAGACATCAGGTGAGGTCTCATTGACCATGAAATGTCTCACTAATGAGGAACCATCAGATCATCATTGGGATAGAGAGCAAGGTCTTGCCAATAGAGCATATTCTGGTCGATCAAGGAGATAGGAGAACACAATGCTGCCAATATTAAGCCAGTAAGTTGAGGCACATTTCCAACATAATAGGTGTCAAGAGGATTGATGTCTAGAATATTTGGATTCTCTTCATTCATAACCCACACAGGCTGGCAGGAATGCTAGCTTTGATACCATAGTAAAGTGCCTTGCAAAAAGTAATAAAAAACCTCTTAATTTCTTCCTTGGGAATTTTGAAAAACACTTATCTTGCAACCTTATAACTACTAGTAATGAATTTCAGTTTTCTTTGTTTTTATTTTGAAAGATGCCAATTTTGTCTTGAATGTTTTTCCACTAATACAAGCTAACTACTAATGAAATATAAATGATATGCAATTTTTTTTTGTATTTTCAAATGCATATAAATGATTGAAAATGACAACTATAGCTAATAGATAATTTAACAAACATTTAGCATGCAACCTACCCAAGCTGATATGAAGGTACAACAACTTGAAATTTTATCAAACAATTAGTGTGCAAACCCAAACTCCATTTTATTTCAAATAGATGACCTACAAACTAATTAATGATTATGACTAATTTGTAATATCAAGGTGGAATTGGACAACACTAGACTCCTCAAATGCTAGCTTGGTTTCATATGGCATATGCGAAGAGTACAATAGAATATCACTATTCATGATAGTGTTGGACCAGCTAATATAATGATGCAACAAACTGAAATATGCAAGATTACAATAGATATATAGAACCTAGAAAAATGATGCCAAATGTAGTAGTTGCAACAAGATGAAATAAAATAAAATCCTTCATACAAGTCATCCCAAAGATGCAAGAGGGAAATGAATATGCTCTTTGACGTCAAGCGACCCTTCTCAAGGCCAAGCCAAATTTTCATGTGACCTCCAAGATAAAAATTGAACCAGTTGTTCATGCCATAAGTTGTCCTTGTCAAGTGTCCCAGCAATGAAAAAAATTGACTTCTCTTGCAATTCATCCTCCTCCAATACGAAATCAAATTGCCTCTTAATTATAAAATCCCTTGAATTTTTTTCCCAGTGATCCTCAAATTGAATTCTCCAAATTTAGCCCTTGGACACAAAATTTGCATCAATGAAGAAGATTGGAATATCTCCCTCTCTCAACTCCAACTAGAATTGATATTTCATAATCAAAATCGGTACCTTAGAGTCTTCAAACCCTTAGGAAATCAAGCATTCAAGCTTCACCAATGCTAGTACGTGAATATGCAAACTGAAGATCAGTCAATTAGTCTCTCATAAGCTCCTTGTTGATGATGTTTTCTGCACAACAACTTAGACAAAATATGAAATCCTATCTCTCTTGAAAGGTAAATCTCTATTAGCAAGCCTCAAGAGATAACCCCAAAGTCTCTAATGTCAGGTCTTGAAAATGCATAAAAAACTCAGTGATCAATGTTAAAATGTTGGTAATCACAAAGGAACCTTACTACAAGGAAAGACTGAATCTTGAATTTATCAAATCTGGCAATGTAATGATACTTCAATCCTAAATCTAATCCAAATAATAGAGACATAACAAAAGGTTAGGGTTTCAAAGAGATATATAAATTTAACTACTCCTAAGATTAACAATGCAAATAATGAAATACTTTAAATGGACAATTCCCTCATAAACTAATTCCTGATTAACCAAGATAAATCTACAATTTCACAAAAATAGTGCAATCTTCTAAGGTATTAAAATTTTTAGATCATGAACATTCATCCAAGACAACCCATTGCAATTGAAATGAATAAACTTCACAATTAAACTAAGCACAATGAATATAAAGTATAGGCTAACTTTTCAAAGCAACTAACAATCAGCTAGCTACAACACTTCAAACATTAAATCATGAACATCATTGAATAAAATCTAAATCTAAATCCAATAACCTTGATCAATTTGATAGATAGAATCATAAGAACCATGCAAGATAAGTCAACACAAAAGAGATCACCAAAAAATTACAATGTCTACAATTGTATTGAATCACCATATTTTAGCAACAATTCCAATGTTTTGTCACAACACTTGCTCAGAAATTGACTAACTTCTACTTCTCCTCTACTAGTAAATTCACTTGTATCAAATTAGCTATTTGTGTATCTATCTATATGTTACAAATGAGGCAAAGTGCCCAATTTATAGAGAACCCCAAAGCATGTTGGCCCAATAAGGGTTTTACAATAATAAAACAACCAAAACAAGTCGGCCCAAGGAGAATTCAAAAAATAAATTGACATTAAATACATGAACTCAATCCAAGGTTGGCCTAGAATCCTCAACAACATTAGAACCAAGGCACAAGTTTCAATGTAGCCATAAATTAACTTCCTTCTCCAAGTTGGCCAAGGGGTGGAGCAACTAGAGAAAAGTATGCAGCTCTTCCTCTTCAGCCAGTCTATGAGGTAAAACCTTTTGCACAGTGGGGGATGGACTTCATAGGTCCCATCAATCCACCCTCTTCTACTAGTCACATGTATATTCTCACCATTACTGATTATTTTACATGATGGACTAAAGCTCTTGCATGAAATAAATGTACTTCTGAGGTAGTAATTGATTTCATTGAATCAGGTATTATCAATCACTTTGGATGTCCTTTATCTTTAGTTTGTGATAATGGTCCTACATTTGCATCATTGAAATTTTCCAATTGGTCCTTTGATCATGGGATTATAATAAAATTTGCATCCAATTACTATCCATAGGGTAATGGGTTGGCTGAGTCTTCCAATAAAAAACTTTTAATAGTCATCCGTAAGTTACTAGAGAAGAATCCCAAGGATTGGCACACTCAACTTAGGTTTGCTCTATGGGAAGATTGCACAAGACAAAATACTTCCATAGGGATCTCCCCTTATCACCTTGTATATGGTCAGGAACCTGTATTTTCCAATCCAATTGAGGATCCCCACTTTACAGTTCATTAATGAGTACTATGATGAAGAAAACAGGCGTGAGGCCCACCTACAGGAGTTGTTACACCTTGAAGAAAAAAGAGATGAAGCCTTAGAGAAATTTTCTAAGCATCAGGGTGTAGTCAAAAGATGGTTTGACAAAAGAGCCAAGGTAAAAGCCTTTCAGATTTCTAACTTGGTTCTATACTAGGATAAAGCCCATGACCGTAAGGGGGAGCATGGAAAATTTGACAAACTTTGGCTGGGCCCTTACCAGATTTCAGAAATCCTGGGAGATAATGCTTTCCTTTTGAAAACTCTCTTGAAGCATTATTTCCAGTCTTGAGTTGTTTTCAGCTCTTTTCTTGTATATAGTTAGAGGAGGTTTCCTTTCTGTTTTGTTTGCTTTGCTTTGGTTAGAGTAGGTTTTCCTTTTCTTTTTTTTTTGTTTGTTTTGGTTAGTTTAGGTTTGCTTTCGGTTTGGTTTGTTTTGCTCTGCTTTTTCTTTGGAGGTCTTCTTGTTTTCTTCGGAATGTGTTGCACCTGTATAGAAAATGTTCTTTTTTCTGGGACTATTCTGAGTATTTGCTTGATGAACTTTAATCCTATGTCTTGAAAGGATGGTTGAGGTCTTTGTTATCATCACACATTTTGAATGTCTGATTTAAAGAGGATGGGTCACTGGTTTGATTTGAATTTGAAGTATTCTAAAATATTATATCTTTTATACATCTTAAAAATCCTGAGGTTGTTGTAGGATCCTTGTGAGGTCTTGTCAGGTGAAAAATCCTATTTCTGCTTCAGTGCCACTGTGGTTCTAAGCCCTAAGTGTGAACTTCATTGTTCACAGATTGAAATGAAAAAATGAAAAGAAAAGAATATCAAAAGAAGAAAAGAGAAAATAATGAAAATAAAAAGAATGACTTCAACTTATCAGGGGTATCCAAATATCTCTATCGGGGCTATGGATGCCTGACTGGCAGTAGAGCTATGTTTGGGAAAGTCACAATGGTAACCTTGTCAGGGCTATGGATGCTTGACTGGCAGTGAGGCTCTATCCAGGTTTCTTTTAAAGTTAGAATCTTTATGTATCCTGCCCTGACTGAACTTGGTTTTTGCAGTAGCTCAAGGAGGGAAATGAACTCATATGCACACACTTGGATTTTCAGTCTATGGAAGGTTCAGTCTGCCTTTGGTTCTGATTCTTTGATCTTGCATTTGATTTGTGTGTTTGATAGTGGGATCGAAACCAAATATTCTGGGTTCATGATTCTTGTTCATCATCAAATGCTCTGGAGCATTTCCCCAACAGAGTTGCCATTTGTTGTGCAGTTTTTGCACACATGCCCCACTGAAAGTAGGGACCCTCTTTTTTGTTCACTTTTGTGCTTTTGGCCCTTTGATTTTTGGGGAGTTGTATGTTGAAAATTTCCTTGGCATGTGCTTAATATGTTTATCTTTCCTTCCCAGGTGTTTTCCCTAGGTTGCATTTTGAAAATCTTATGTTTTTGGCCAAATCCAAGTTTTCACCCAAGTTCAGGATTTTTCGGTTCGTCCGGTTTTTCCCAGATTTCATTCTAACTCCGGTTTCATGCTGCAGTTCAAATTTTTTTGGTCCCTCTGGATTTTCCCAGATTGCATTCAGAGTCTAGCTCATTCGGTTTCAACACTGTTGTTTGGGAATTTTCAGTTTGCGCGGAAATCCGCCTGGGCTAGATTTTTTGAAATTCTGTCGTCCTGTCGGGTTTCTGGATTTCGTCTGGATATCTTGTCTGCTTCATTGATGCTATTTCTGAGGGTTGTATTTAGTCAATATTTGGGGATTTTCTTTCCATTATGCTTTATCATTGGCGTCTTGTTGTGCTTTGGCATTTTGGCTTTCCTTGTGCATTCTTGGTTAAGATCTAGGGTTTCATGCCTAGGCGTCCCTATTTCATCTTAATTTGCTTTCGATTGAACCTACTTTATTTAAACAAAATCTATTGAAGGTTCTGAGTTAACTGATTTCGTGCCTAGCTCCTCAAATTCGTGGCCTTCAGTCAATTTGAGTGATTTCGTGTTGGATTTCCGGGGTTTTTGTTGACTTCGAGATTTTTCGGTCCAGCCGGATTTTCCTGGATTTTCTAGGAGGCCTGTTGACACTTGAAAATTCGATGAAATGAATTATTTTCATGATGAATTCTTGTCATTCCATGATTTTTATTGATAAATTACATGGTTATCTACAATTGTTATACATTTTGATGATTTAATGGTGGATTTTGTGCCTTCTTCGCCGGAATCCGCCTGGGTTGGATTTTTCTAGAATTTCCCTTTTGGCCCAGATTCCGCAACTAGCTCAAGATTCTGGATTATGTGTTGATTCCACTCGAATGAAATTTCTATGTTGATTTCGATTTGTGTTTGTGTTTATATGGATGATGAATGTGTTGTTGATGATATACTAATCTAGATCTTCATGTTTTAATGGTGTTATAATGAATATTTATGTTGTTTTTTGCTGAGTGCAGATTGAGTTTGGCTTGGCGGCGGCTGGAAGGAGATAACATTTAATGAAGAAATTTGAAATACTGGTTGCTCCACCCCTTGGCTGACTTGGAGAAGGTAGTTAATTTGGGGCTACATTGAAACTTGTGCCTTGGTTCAAACTGTGTTGAGGATCCTAGGTCGACCTTGGATTGAGTTCATGTATTTAATGTCAATTTATTTTTTGAATTCTCCTTGGGTCAACTTGTTTTGGTTGTTTTATTATTGTAAAACCCTTATTGGGATGACATGCTTTGGGGTTATCTATAAATTGGTCACTTTGCCTCATTTGTAACATATAGATAGATACACAAATAACTAGTTTGATACAAGCAAATTTAGTAGTAAAGCAGAAGTAGAAGTTAGTCAATTTCTGAGCAAGTGTTGTAACAAAACATTGGAATTGTTGTTGAAATCTGGTGATTCAATACAATTGCAGACATTGTGATTTTTTTGTGATCTCTTTTGTGTTGAATTATCTTGCATGGTTCTTATGATTCTATCTTTCAAATTGTTCAAGGTTATTGGATTTAGATTTAGATCTAATTCAATGATGTTCATGATTTAATGTTTGAAGTGTTGCAGCAATCCCTAGTCCATACTTTTTGCAGCTAGCTGATTGTTAGTTTCTTTGCAATGTTAGCTTGGACTTTATATTCATTGTGCTTAGTTCAATTGTTAAGTTTATTCATTTCAATTGCAATTGGGTTGTCTTGGATGAATGCTCATCATCTAAAAAATCTTAATACCTTAGAAGATTGCACTGTTTCTGTGAGATTGTAGATTTATATTGGTTAAGCAGGAATTAGTTTATGAGGGATTGGTCCATTTCAATTATTTCATTATTTTCATTGTTAATCTTAGGAGTAGTTAAATTTAGATATCTCTTTCAAACCCTACCCTTTTGTTATTTATTTATTATTTGGATTAGATTTAGGATTGAAGTATCATTACATTGCTAGATCTGATAAATTCAAGATTCAGTCTTTGCTTGTAATAGGGTCCCTTTGTGATTACCAACATTTTCACATTTATCACTAAGTTGTTTATGCATTGTCAAGACCTGACATTAGAGACCTTGGGGTTATCTCTTGAGGCTTGCTGATAGAGATTTACCTTTCAAGAGAGATAAGATTTCCTATTCTATTTGAGTTGTTGCTATGTAGAAAACATCATCAACAGATTGGTGCTAGGAGGGCCTGAATAAGCTAAGCAAGATTAGTTTCTGTACGCTATCTCTCCTAAAAGATTTAGAAGAAGAACTAGATCTACTCTAGGAGAGGAGGAATTTCAAGAGTTATCAGTCCCTACCAGGTGAAGAAGGACCAGTATAAAGGGAGAATCATCATCCACCCAACCACCTCCATTATCTCCATTATCTCCATCATCTCCATCACTCTCACCTTCACCTGAGTCTTAGGACATTCCCATTCCACAACCTCAGGTAGCCATAAATCAGCCATTACCAGCCCCACCTCCACCAATGGCTTTCCTAGCCAGTAACCTATCTCCATTGAGTTTTGCCAATTACAATGTCATGCCCAAGAATCCTGAGCACTTTTGTTCAAAATTCCATGTTAATGATCCCAATAGAACTGTTGAGGAACACATCAAGATCTTTCAAACTAGCCTTACAGATAGAGGAATCAATCATGAAGATGTAGCATGTAGGCTCTTTCCTTATTCCTTAGGAGAAGATGCATTCTATTAGTATAATCACTTACCTGCCAGGTCTATCCAGCATTGGATTGAGCTTGAGACTACATTTCTATAGAAGTTCAGGTTTCCCATTAGTTCCAATGCACTCTATTTTCAGTTCACTAATGTTAAGAGAGAAGTCAATGAGCCCATAGGGTCCTTTAACAATAGTTTCATCGTGCCTATACCCGACTGTAGGCCCCTTATGCTATTGATGATGTCACTGCTTTAGAAGTCTATTATGAGGGACTTGATAGTCTAACAACTACCTTCATGAAATGGAGAAACAATCCTCCTAATACTTTTCTTGATGCATATGCAGAGGCTGTAAAGGTTAGCACTTCCTTAAGACAACATTTTTCTGGACCTTTACCATCATTAGGACCCGCTTCTCACCCTGGACAAGTCCTAGCTCTCAATCAGGCTCTCACCAACCATACTCCCATCATGAATCCAGTTCCTCAGTTGCCTATGGTCCCTCACCCAAGGCCTCCAGTTAATCAAATGCCACCCATAGTCATCTATCCCCAACAAAATGCAAATCAACCTCTTCATCCACAATCTCATGCTAGCCATCCCCCATATCTATAGAATTCTAAAGTTTTGAACTAGTCATTAAGTACCAGCACTACAGTAGGGATATTCCCAAAATAATGTGAGCCAACCTCCTTATAGAAGTTCTGACAAGGAGAGACTGGATGAATTGTCTAAACAAGTGAAGAAGCTAAATATGGAGATGACTTACTTGAGGAACCAAAATAGTCAGTTGCAAGTTGCTTAGAGGAATATGCAGTCCAATCAAAATAGAGAAAGTCGAGAAAATCAACAGGGACAACATTTTGAAAGAGGATACAACAATGAAAATGGATACAACAATGACAGAGGATATAACAACAATAGGGGATATAACAATGACAGAGGACAAAATTATGATAAAGGACAATCCTCAGGCCAGAACTTTGATAGAGGACAAGGTGGTGGACAAGGGTCTAATAGGAGACAACTACCATGACAAAACATGACTTGGAACATGAGGCCTAACAATGGAGGAGTCCCTACCCCATTGGATCAACCGATCAATCAAGAGAAGCCTCCTAGTGGTGTATTTTTAGCTAAAGCTTCTTTGTCAGGATGGTGTAGGCTCCATAAAACAAGTCAACATTCTGAGTTAGATTGTCAAGAATTCCAGACAGCAACTTCAATTTTCTAGTATGAAGTGGAGAACAATTCAAGTAGTCAGGAAATGGTGCCATCTACCCCTTATGATTCACCAGTGTTGGTCCTAAATCATGCTCCTTTTCCATAGAGCAAAGACAATGTGCCTAAAGAAGAATTAAACCAACTCAAGGAAGAGTCAGACCAGGTAATGGAGATGAAATTTCACAGTTGTTTGATGAAAATCTAGTAAATGACAATGGCCCCCTAGATGAAGAAGAAGCTTATGTTGAGGAGGTACAGAATTTCTAGAGGCCTGTTAAGAAGTATGATTTGAGAGACATGCCACATAGACATCCACCGGCTGGAGGTCCCTTCACCACTTCCATTCCACTGAACAACTTCACCACTCCTCCATATCCTAATGCCAACAATAATCCATCACATCCTCATGTTTCTAAGCAGTATCTCTCAAAGGAAGGACAAGCATAGATGGACATGTCAAAAGGAAGGAGTATTGAAGCAAGCAAAGACAGGGTGGTGGACTATCTAAAGGAGACTCCTGCTAATCTAAGTGAAGAACAATTGGCTATATATGTTGAAGAAGAACTCAAGAAACTAAAGGCAAGTCTCTCTACATTTGAGTTATTGAGAGTTCCAACCATTAGGAATGCAGTTTTAGAAGCTTACAATGCAAATTCCATATCACAAGACAGATCAGTTAGTGAAGGTATCAATAAAGTATCTAGCTCTCAAACAATGGGAAGGAAAAATTAGACTCATAATCAAGTTCATGTGCCTCCTGGAGATAAGGGAAAAGAGAAAGATAGAACTCAAGTTGCTCAAGTAGATACTCCCTTAACTATATTTCAAGGGAAAACAAAGACTCCTCCATTCTTTATTTTTGTCTGCATATTTGGTAAGCACTTGCACAATTGCTTGTTAGATTCTGGTGCCTCGACCAATGTAATGCCCTTTGGTGTCTATCGAGCTTTGGGTATTACTCCTACTGATTCTCAGAAGAAATTTACACAATTGGATAGGACTGAAGTTAATGTTGTAGGAGAATCAAATATGATTCATATGCAAGTTGCTTCTAATCCTAGGATTTAGTAGGTTATCAATATACAAGTGGCTGACATACCTGATGCTTATGGCTTGATTCTGGGAAGAGACTTTACCAGGGCCTTGAATGGATATGTATCAACTGATAACTCTCGTATGTGGATTCCTTGGAAGGGGGTGCCAAACCAGATTAGAACTCAAAGAGAACCTAGAATGAAGTATATGATCACAAAATATCAAAACACCTGCAGTAAAATTTTGATATCTAAGGTAAGTATGGGTAATTATGTGCTTGAAGCCCCTTTTGAGGATTCAAATGCAGAGGAAGTCCTTATGTTTCACACAACACCTATTGATCTCATAGTAGAATCCAGTGGTACTGAAACCTTGGTGGAACAAGTTGAAAATGAAGATGATCTTGAAAACAGTCAGCTCAGTTTACTAGATAATTTCTAGGAATTCATTTAGAAATGCATTGAGGATTAGACTCAGTTGGGTAGGAAGATGAATTTCAGATATCTTCTCTTTCCAAATTGGTGTAGGGTTCATAATGCCTCCCATTCTGAACTGGATTGTTGCTTATGTTAGACTACAGTGGAACAAGTGCAGAAGTGTATCAACCCTACTCGAGTAGTCAAAGCTGATATCCAGAATATTCAAGAGGACCCTAAGGAGAAGAGAGTGATGCTTTCTGAAGAACCTTCAAGCAGCAACAATGCAAGAGATACAACAAGGAAATCTGCAGTTGCTGACAGTTGGACTTTAAGATTTGATGGGTCCATATCAAAGCAAGGAGTTGGGGTAGGATTTGAGCTAATCAATCCAAAAGGTAAGACATTCTTTGCTGCTCATAGAATTCAATTTCATTTTATGAATAATGTAGTAGAATATGAGGTCTTAGTCCATGGGTTGTTAGTGGCATTAAAGAAAAAGGTCAAGATCTTGCAAGTTTTTGGAGATTCTAAGTTAGTGGTTAAGCAAGTTAGGAGATAGTATTCTTGTCATGATAGAAGAATGACCAATTATAGACATAGAGTATGGGACCTTATTGAAGGATTTGATGCCTTCAACATTCAGCTGATACCATGAAGTAAAAATCAAACAACTGACTCCCTTGCTGATGCAGAGGGTCAGGGATCTCAAAAGATACACAAAGATTTAAGATTAACAAAGTTTTGTTCTTCAATCTCTCAACTAGACACCAACTTAGAAATAAGGCCTTCACCTTGCACTTAAGACCTATCTACCTCCCTTGTGATTCCTAATCATTGAAATGATCTCAAAAGACTTGAACAAACTTGATTCAAATGGGTTTCAAGCCCTAACCCTCCATTTTATACAAAACTCTCTTTTGCTGCTCACATAGCCATCTAGCCTATTAGGCCTTTGGCAATGGAGTTTTGACTTCTTCCTCAAATTTTGCAAATGAACCTCTAATATAATGATGGTTTCAGATGTGGATTGTGATGACAAACATCATGTCAACTCCTTGGCATCAATTGTTTCAGACAACCTCACTTCAAACCCTATTGTTTCCTTAAAATTAGGCCTAATTAGCCCTATTTTACAAAGCAAACCCTCTTTAAATTTGTCCCTTGACCATGAAACTTTCAGCAGTCTCCTAAAATGACCCAAAACCAAGGAATCCAAGTTTCTAGCCCTCTATGACACCTCTATCACACTCCAGCACAAAACCCTCCTCAGCTTGCCTCAAAAACTAGGGCTTCTTGAAAACTAACCCTCCAATCACTTCCAGAACTTTCTCATTGACTCTACACCATTATGAAAACATATTTAGTTGATCCAAACTCAAAAAAATTCCCCTCATTAAGGCAGATCTTCTGCTGCTACACCCTAGCCTCCATCTTCAAGCACTTTTTCCTTTGACAACTTGGTGTACACCTTGATATTCTTCCTTCCTGCACATTATTTGGTTAAATATGTATGATAAATGTTAGGAATGATCCATTTCATAGGTCACAACAGCATTCTACCTTGAAATGGATCAATCATCCATGAAAATCACCAAAATTAGTGAAAAATCTGCACTTTTTTTAGGACAGTCAGCAATATAATGCAAAGAACTGATTATAAACGTGTATCAGATCATTCAAGAGGTTAATTGAAAGTAAATACAGGTTCTTGAACCATCCAATTGATTATAAATTCAAAAGGAATCAATAGATCATCAAAAAGACTCAAGAAAATGCAAGAAAACTATGTTTTTTCACTATTTTCTGTAGCAGTCCGTACAGTCACTTCTCCAAATGCCCAACCTCCATAAAAATGACCATTTTGGGGTTATAGAACCATCCCCCAACTGATCCAACTGATTGGAATTGATTACAATGCATAATTACCTCTAAAACACCTAAAACTCCTTTTCCCGCCTAAACTAAAATTTAAAAATTTGAAATTACAAACTAGAGATTTATTAAAATCTATCACCTAAAAACCATTGGATATTCACTATCCAAGTTTATTTGACCTATTTAAGCATAATATCATTAATCAAAACCCCTAGAACCTAATTTTCCCTTACATTGCATTTTTAATCCAAATTCCTTATCAGGAACCTTGAAACTTTGAACATTCTCATTACACTCATTCAACCCAAATGCCATTATAGGCTCCAATACATCATAATTGATGCTTTGACATGATTGGAAGGTCCTCTTGACCCTTGCACTCTCCTGGTTCTTGACATGATCCTTGAATGCCCTGGGTGCTCCTGCACCATTCTCCCCAGGAAAGAAAGAACTCTTGTCCCAAGAAGTGTCCCATGTGGTGCCACCAAGAAACCTCTTGCTCACATGTGCTTTCATCTTCCAATGAGAAGGAAGGTAGTCTCCTAAAGTTACTGTCTTTCTCTTCTGCCAATCTGCATTCTTGACAGAACCAAAATAAGGATTAGTGTGTCCTCTTTGCTGCTTGAAAACAGTGAGTTCTTGTGCCCTGCTGCTGCCCTCATTCCAATGCCTCCTTTGTGGATTAACTTCACCACTATTACCCTCATTGATAGGGCATTCAATGCCACCAATCTTGATACTATTCAGATCCCACAAGGACTGATTTGGAGGACTGTCCATCTCATAACCTTGCTGCAACTTATCACTTTTCAGCTTGCCAATGCCTTCCTCTGTTTCACCCTGCTTATTCACCTGCAAACTCTTCTCAAAATAGATTACAAAACTATCATTATTCTGCTCCAAAGGTAAAGGAACCAACTGATATCTAACATCTCCCTTGTGAACCAAATAGGTGTTAAGAAACCCATCATGCAAAGTTCTTCTAACATACTGCCATGGCCTTCCCAAGATAATATGACCACAAGTCATTGGAATAACATCACAAAGCACTCTATCATGATATGAACCAATTGAGAAATCAACAAAAGCTCTCTTACCAATCTCTACATGTTGTCCTTGAGTTACCCAAGTGGCCTTGTAGGGAGTAGGATGATCAAAAGTTTCAATCCCTAGCTTGGTTACCATATCAACTGAAACTAAATTGCTATGTGACCCTGAATCTATAAGCAATCTGCATATCTTACCATGACTGAGACAATTTGTTTTGAAAATGGTTACCTTTGGTTCTTGATGAAGCCTTTCTCCTTGCTTGATCATGAGAAACTCACCATCAGTCACAGGGTCTGCCATAAATGTTTTTGGTTCCTCCTTCTTATCTTCTTCTTCTTGCACCAAGGTAGCTCTCCTTTCTCTGCCTTTATCAGCTTGTTCCCACTTAGGACACTTGAAGGAAGGATGCCCTGGTTCATTGCAATTAAAACATCTGCCTGTGAATGGTCCTCTACCTTGTCCAAATCTGCCTCCTCCTCTTGGAGTGTATCCACCTCTTTGATCAGAAAATATCTCTTTACCCTTGTCATTGCTGCTTTTATCATTACTGCCTTGTCCTTGCTCTCTATTACCTCTGCCCCTGTTTGAACTACCTCCTCTTCCACCATTGTTTGATCTTTCTTGCTTCCTTTTCACCTTTTCTTCTGCTCTAATGGCCAACTGAAAACATTCTCCCAATGTTCTTGGCAATTGCAAACCAATCTCATCTTGCAGATTGTACCTTAAGCCATTGATGTACCTGGCTATCTTCTCATCTTCTTCCTCATAACCTCCTCTAATACTAAGCTTGTGAAATTGCTCAGTATAGGACATCACATCCAAGTCCTTTTGCTTTAAATTCTGCCTCATTCTTTTCACATGAATGGTATAATCAGATGGTAAAAATTGCTCCTTGACCAAACTCTTCATCCTTGCCCATGTAGAGACCTTTGCCAATCCTCTAGCCATCCTATCATTCTGGAAACTTGTCCACCATGTCAATGCTGTGCCTCTCAACTTGGTTTTAGCAAACTTGACTTTCCTCTCTTCATCCATCTCCTCAAATTCAAAGTAGTTTTCCATGGCATCAAGCCATCCCAATACCTCTTCACTATCCATCTTCCCTTGATAGATAGGTAAGTCTTGATGTACTGCCTTCAATAACCTCACTAACCTCCTTTGTGACCCTTGCTTTTTTGTCTTCTTCATTCAATTATTGATCCTTGCTTGCATATCATTGCCCTGATCTCTCTTGTTTTCCTGCTTCTTTTCCCTTCTTTCTCTTCTCTCCCTCTCCAAGATCTCCTTCAACTCTTCCAACTCTCTTGCCAATTGGTTTTTTGGTGCCATTGCTACTTCTCCAATCCCTAAAGGACCTACTCACTGCTCTGATACCACTCTGATGCAGAGGGTCAGGGATCTCAAAAGATACACAAAGATTTAAGATTAACAAAGTTTTGTTCTTCAATCTCTCAACTAGACACCAACTTAGAAATAAGGCCTTCACCTTGCACTTAAGACCTATCTGCCTCCCTTGTGATTCCTAATCATTGAAATGATCTCAAAAGACTTGAACAAACTTGATTCAAATGGGTTTCAAGCCCTAACCCTCCATTTTATACAAAACTCTCTTTTGCTGCTCACATAGCCATCTAGCCTATTAGGCCTTTGGCAATGGATTTTTGACTTCTTCCTCAAATTTTGCAAATGAACCTCCAATCTAATGATGGTTTCAGATGTGGATTTGATGACAAACATCATGTCAACTCCTTGGCATCAATTGTTTCAGACAACCTCACTTCAAACCCTGCTGTTTCCTTAAAATTAGGCCTAATTAGCCCTATTTTACAAAGCAACCCCTCTTTAAATTTGTCCCCTGACCATGAAACTTTCATCAGTCTCCTAAAATGACCCAAAACCAAGGAATCCAAGTTTCTAGCCCTCTATGACACCTCTATCACACTCCAGCACAAACCCCTCCTCAGCTTGCCTCAAAAACTAGGGCTTCTTGAAAACTAACCCTCCAATCACTTCCAGAACTTTCTCATTGACTCTACACCATTAGGACAACATATTTAGTTGATCCAAACTCAAAAACATGCCCCTCATTAAGGCAGATCTTCTGCTGCTACACCCTAGCCTCCATCTTCAAGCACTTTTCTCTTTGACAACTTGGTGTACACCTTGATATTCTTCCTTCCTGCACATTATTTGGTTAAATCTGTATGATAAATGTTAGGAATGATCCATTTCACAGGTCACAACAGCATTCTACCTTGAAATGGATCAATCATCCATGAAAATCACCAAAATTAGTGAAAAATCTGCACTTTTTTTAGGACAGTCAGCAATATAATGTAAAGAACAGATTATAAACGTGTATCAGATCATTCAAGAGGTTAATTGAAAGTAAATACAGGTTCTTGAACCATCCAATTGATTAGAAATTCAAAAGGAATCAATAGATCATCAAAAAGACTCAAGAAAATGCAAGAAAACTATGTTTTTTCACTATTTTCTGTAGCAGTCCGTACAGTCACTTCTCCAAATGCCCAAACCTCCGTACAAATGACCATTTTGGGGTTATAGAACCATCCCCCAACTGATACAACTGATTGGAATTGATTACAATGCATAATTACCTCTAAAACACCTAAAACTCCTTTTCCTGCCTAAACTAAAATTTAAAAATTTGAAATTACAAACTAGAGATTTATTAAAATCTATCACCTAAAAACCATTGGATATTCACTATCCAAGTTTATTTGACCTATTTAAGCATAATATCATTAATCAAAACCCCTAGAACCTAATTTTCCCTTACATTGCATTTTTAATCCAAATTCCTTATCAGGAACCTTGAAACTTTGAACATTCTCATTACACTCATTCAACCCAAATGCCATTATAGGCTCCAATACATCATAATTGATGCTTTGACATGATTGGAAGGTCCTCTTGACCCTTGCACTCTCCTAGTTTTTGATGTGATCCTTGAAGGCCCTGGGTGCTCCTGCACCACTTGCTCAGGCAGCTAGTACGTTGCAACCTCTGTCCCTTTCTGGATTGAAGAAGTTTACAGTGGAACTGACCCCAATACCTTGAGTACCTAACAATGTCACCAACTTCTAGGTATTTGAAGATGATAAGCATATTTTATATTTTCTCACAAGTACAGATGTTTTTTCTTCTCAAATTATAGATGAAACTGAACTCCAAGAAGAAAAAATGGATTTGGAAGGAGTAATCAATTTGAAGACCAATACTATTCCCACAGGAATGGTGTAGTTAGAGAGAATTTTTGATCTGGATAAGGTCAGAGATCAGGAACAGGATGCTAGGAAGGAGTCCATCAGTGGACAATGTGAAAAGTATAATATGGGAACTCAGGATGATGCCAAGAATGTCTTCATTGGAAAAGTATGTACCCCAGAAGAGAGGAAAGGAATAATTGATGCATTACATAGATATCCAGATGTGATAGCCTGGAGTTATGAGGACTTGAAGACTTATGACTCATCAATCATAACTCATACTATCCCTCTCAATCTGGGAGAAAAACCTTTCAAACAGAGGAAAAGGCCCATCAATGCTCTACTAGAACCCATAATACAGAAGGAAGTGCAGAAACTACTGTCTGCAAGAATCATATTTCTAGTCAGACACTCAACTTGGGTTGCAAATTTGGTTCCAGTGCGAAAGAAAGAATGGTGAAATCAGATTGTGTGTAGATTTTAAGAACCTCAACAAAGCATCAAAAAAGGATAATTATCCAGTACCTTCACTGGATGAAGTACTTCAGATTGTCAATGGTTCTCAGATGATGTCTTTCTTGGATGGTTATTCAGGGTACAATCAGGTCATGGTGCAGTATGAAGACAAGCATAAGACTGCTTTCACTACCAAGTGGGGCACTTTTTCCTACAGAAGAATTCGCTTTAGTTTGATTAATGTTGGAGCCACATTTTAGAGGGCCATGGACATTGTGTTTAAGGACATAATTGGTAAGTGCATAATTATTTATATGGATGATCTGATAGTCTTTTCCAAGAAGAGAGGTGATCATATAACAAATTTGTGTAAGGTGTTTCAAAAATGTAGGGAATTCGGTATATCTCTCAATTTGAAGAAATGCATCTTTGAGGTTACAGAGGGAAAATCGCTGGGACATGTTATCTCTGAGAAAAGAATTTTCATTGATCTAGAACGAGTGGAAGCTATACTCAAGATCCCACCACCTACTAGCAATAAAGAAATGAAGTCATTCTTTGGCAAGATCAACTTTGTGAGGAAGTTCATCACTGGATTCGTAGAAATAATCAAGCCATTAAATGCAATGTTGATGCAAGAGGCCAAAATTGAATGGAATACAAAATCCAAGGAAGCATTTGTAGAGATAAAGAAGGCTATTCCTAAGGCTCTAGTTTTGGTGAGTCCATATTATGCTAAGCCATTTTATATATATTCATTTTCTTCTTATCACTCTTGTGTTGCTATGTTGACTCAAAAGTCTGATAAAGGAAATGAACATCCCATAGCATTCATGAGTGCACCATTGAAAGATGCTAAACTAAGGTACCCAAGTGTGGAAAATCAGGCCTATGCCTTAGTCAGAGCTGTAAACAATTTTAGGCATTATATTCTCAGAAACAAAGTGTTTGCAATAGTTCCTGATCCTGCAGCCAAGTTGTTGTTGATGCAACATGAGCTAGGGGAATGCATAGCTAAGTGGGTAACTATGTTGCAAGAGTACGATATTGAGATTCAACCCATGAAGCTAGTGAGAGGGAAAGGACTTACAAGGACAATGGCAGATATGGGCCTTGATCTTGTAGCCTAGCATTACAATCTAGAGGATGTTTCCCCCAAAGAATGGTATGATGATATTGTTCATTATCTCCTGACTCAGAGATGTCCTGACCATATGAACACAGTATAGAGAAGAGTATTACGCTTGAGGAGTGACATTTTCATGCTGAAGGTGGCTGTTCTATATAAGAAGAATCATGAAGGTATCTACTTAAGGTGCTTAGGAAGATAGGAAGCTGAGAGGGTCATGGCTGAATTTCATGATAGATACGGTATTGGCCATGGATCTGCACATTCTACTGCAAACCAGATTCTAAGGGCTAGTTATTATTGGCCTAGATTTTTCAAGGATACACACAGTCATGTCAGAACTTTCCACATATGCTAGACTGCAACAACCAGAGAAAAGTATGCAACTCTTCCTCTTCATCCGGTCTTTGAGGTAAAACCTTTTGCACAGTGGGGGATAAACTTCATAGGTCCCATCAATCTGCCCTCTTCTGCTGGTCATAGGTATATTCTCACCATTAGTGATTATTTTACATGATGTACTAAAGCTCTTGCATGCAAACAATGTACTTCTGAGGTAGTAATTGATTTCATTGAATTGGGTACTATCAATCGCTTTGGATGCCCTTTATCTTTAGTTTGTGATAATGGTCATGCATTTGCATCATTGAAATTTTCCAATTGGGCCTTTGATGATGGCATTATAATAAAATTTGCATCCAATTACTATCCACAGGGTAATGGGTTGGCTGAGTCTTCCAATAAAATTTTTTTAACAGTCATCCGTAAGTTACTAGAGAAGAATCCCAAGGATTGGCACACTCAACTTAGGTTTGCTCTATGGGCAGATTGCACAAGACAAAAGACTTCCATAGGGCCTCCCCTTATCACCTTGTATATGGTCAAGAACTTGTATTTCCCATCCAATTGAGGATCCCCACTTTACAGTTAGTTAACGAGTAGTATGATGAAGAAAAAAGGCGTGAGGCCCGCCTACAAGAGCTGTTACACCTTGAAGATAAAAGAAATGAAGCCTTAGAGAACTTTGCTAAGCATCAAGGTGTAGTCAAAAGATGGTTTGATAAAAGATCCAAGGTAAAAGCCATTCGAATTTCTGACTTGGTTCTATACTAGGATAAAGCCCATGACCGTAAGGGGAAGCATGGAAAATTTGACAAACTTTGGCTGAGCCCTTACCAGATTTCAGAAATCCTGGGAGATAATGCTTTCCTTTTGAAAACTCTCACTGGGGAGGATATCCCACTACCTATCAATGGGCAGTATTTGAAGCATTATTTCCTGTCTTCAGCTTTTTTCAGCTCTTTTCTTGTATATAGTTAGAGTAGGTTTCCTTTCTATATTGGTTGGTTTGCTTTGCTTTGGTTAGAGTAGGTTTTCCTTTTCTGCTTTTCTTTTGTTTGTTTTGGTTAGTTTAGGTTTGCTTTTAGTTTGGTCTGTTTTGCTCTACTTTTGCTTTGGAGGTCTTCTTGTTTTCTTCGGAATGTGTTGCACTTGTACAGAAAAAGTTCCTTTTTCTAGGACTATTCTAAGTATTTCCTTGATGAACTTTAATCATGTGTCTTGAAATGATGTTTGAGGTCTTTGTTATCATCACACAGTCTGAATGTCTGATTTAAAGAGGATGGGTCACTGGTTTGATTTGAATTTGAAGTATTATGAAATCTTATATCTTTTATACATCTTAAAAATCCTGAGGTTGTTGTAGGATCCTTGTGAGGTCTTGTCAGGTGAAAAATCCTATTTCTGCTTCAGTGCCACTGTGGTTCTAAGCCCCGAGTGTGAACTTTATTGTTCACAAGTTGAAATGAAAAAATGAAAAGAAAAGAATATCAAAAGAAGAAAAGAGAAAATATTGAAAATAAAAAAGAATTACTTCAACTTATCAGGGGTATCCGAATATCTCTATCGGGGCTATGGATGCCTAGCTGGCAATAGAGCTATGTTCGAGAGAGTCACAACGATAACCTCATCGAGGCTATGGATGCCTGAATGGTAGAAAGGCTCTATCCAAGTTGCTTTTGAAGTTAGAATATTTACATAGCCTGCCCTGACCGAACTTTGTTTTTGCAGTAGCTCAAGTTGGGAAATGAACTCATATGCACACAGTTGGATTTTCAGTCTATGGAAGGTTCATTCCACCTTTGGTTCTGATTCTTTGATCTTGCATTTTGATTTATGTGTCTGATAGTGGGATCGAAACCAGAGATTCTGGGTTCATGATTCTTGTTCATCATCAAATGCTTTGGAGCATTTCCATAGCAGAGTCGCCATGTGTTGTGTAGTTTTTGCACACACGCCCCGCTGAAAGCAGGGACCCTCCTTTTCTTTCAATTTTGTGCTTTTGGCCCTTTGATCTTTGAGGAGTTACATGTTGAAAATTTCCTTGGCATGTGCTTAATATTTTTATCAAGCTTTCCCAAGTTTTTTCCCCAGGTTGCATTTTGAAAATATTATGTTTCTGGCCAAATCTGGGTTTTCACCTAGGTTTGGGATTTTCTGGTCCATTTGGATTTTCCTAGATTTCATTCTAACTTTGGTTTCATGCTGCAATTTAGGATTTTTCAGTCCCTCTGGATATTCCTGGATTGTGTTCAGAGTCCGGCTCAGTTAGTTTCAAGACTGCTGTTCAGGAATTTTTGGTCTGCGCAGAAATCCGCCTGGGCCGAATTTTTCCAAAATTTTGTTGTCTTGTTAGGTTTTCAGATTTCGTCTGGCTATCTGGTCCACTTCATTGATGGTCTTTGTGAGGGTTGTATTCAGTCAATCTTGGGGGATTTTCTTGTCATTATGCTTTATCATTGGCGTCTTGTTGTGATTTGGCATTTTGGCTTGCCTTGTGCGTTCTTGGTTAAGATGTAGGGTTTCATGCCTAAGGTGTCCCCATTTCATCTTAATTTGCTATCAATTGAACCTAGTTTGTTCAAGGAAGATCTATTGAAGGTTCCGATTTAATTGATTTTGTGCCTAGCTCTTCAAATTCATGATCTTCAATCAATTTGACTGATTTTGTGTTGGATTTTTGGGGTTTCTGTTGACTTCGGGATTTTCCAGTCCGACCAGATTTTCTTGGATTTTTTGGGAGGCCTATTGACACTTGAAAATTTGATGAAATGAATGATTTTAATGATGAATTCTTGTCATTCCATGCTTTTGATTGATAAATTACATGGTTATCTGCAATTGTTATATGTTTTGATGATTTAATGGTGGATTTTTTTCCTTCTTTGCCAGAATCCCCCCTGGGCCGAATTTTTCTAGAATTTCCCTTCTGCCCTAGATTCTGTGGCTGGCTTGGGATTGCAGATTCTGGGTTGATTTCGATTTACGTTTGAGTTTATATGGATGATGAATGTCTTGCTGATGATATACTAATCTTGATCTTCATGTTTCAATGGTGTTATAATGAATATTTATGCTGGTTTTTGCTGAGTGCAGATTGAGTCTGGCTTGGTGGCGGCTAGAAGGAGATAAAATTTAATGAAGAAATTCAAAATACTGGTTACTTGACCCCTTGGCTGACTTGGAGAAGGTAGTTAATTTGGGGCTACATTGAAACTTGTTCCTTGGTTCGAATTGTGTTGAGGATCCTAGGCCAACCTTGGATTGAGTTCATGTATTTAATGTCAATTTATTTTTTGAATTCTCCTTGGGCCGACATACTTTGGGGTTCTCTATAAATTTGGCACTTTGCCTCATTTGTAACATATAGATAGATACACAAATAGCTAGTTTGATACAAATGAATTTAGTAGTAGATCATAAGTAGAAGTTAGTCAATTTCTGAGCAAGTGTTGTAACAAAATATTGGAATTGTTGCTAAAATCTAGTGATTCAATACAATTGCAGACATTGTGATTTTCTGGTGATCTCTTTTGTGTTGACTTATCTTACATGGTTCTTATGATTCTATCTTTCAAATTGCTCAAGGTTATTGGATTTAGATTTAGATCTGATTCAATGATGTTATATTTCTCTATTATTGCTCCCCCTAAGCCCATGTTTGGGTTTAGTTTTCAGAAGAATTATCTACACTAGATGGAGGTATAGATGTATTTGATTCATCCTTGTTCTTAGGTTCCTCTTTTTTTTTCTAGATCTTCTCCATTTCCTTCTTAACTTGAATAGTATTATCAACTTTTTCCATAGGTTTATTGCTCTATTCCGGATTAGTCTGACTTCCATTCTTACTTCTAAAAAATATTGAAATGTGTCTAGGTTTGTTACAATTGTAGCATACAACATTTTTTTTTATCTTACTAACTTCTATTCATTCTTGATCTACAATGGTTAGCCTTATTTCCAAATATATTACATGTGTAATAGTATCCATTGAGAGATTAAAACATTCTACCAATATTGAATGTATTCATCATCTGACTTCTACACTCAGTAGCTCTATTTCCAAATTTATTGCATACAAAACATTGTCTAGAAAAAGGATCCAACATTCCGATTCATTCTACTTCCACATTTTATAGCCTTATGTACAAATTTATTGCATGAAAAACAAATACCATTGAAATATGGGTGCCTTTGAGCATTTGGTTTTCTGATAGGAGGTCTTCCAGTATTGCTTCTTTGACTCTTGATCTATCCACCATTTCCTTGAGTTTTCTTTTGATTGTGAGCCTTGTTAAGGATTTGACATGTCTTTGAGCTTTTTCCTTCTTCAAGTCCCAAACCACCTTTATCCTTAGAAGGTTTTTGAATTGCAATCAATTCATCAAGCATTGTAGTAATTGTTTTGAATTTTTCCTTATGAGCTCTTGCTCTCTATAGGTATAATCTTAGGGTTACTACTTCTTGTTCAATATTTGTTCATTCATCAGTCTTGTCTTATATAGTGGCATTCAAACAATCCTAAATTCTCTTCTTTTCTTACACTTGCACTTTTAGTTTGATGATATCTTCATTTTCCTTCTTCAACTATTTATTAACTTCTCTATGTCTTTCTTTGAACTTCTTGATTTTTTTTCTCAACTTTTTAATTCATTCATTTGCTTCGCCTAGACTTTCCTTTAGACTTTTATTCTCACTTTCAAATTTTTCAAGATCTTCAAGAGTAGCTATAAGCTCTTCTTTTTCAAACATCTAGTGATCTTCTTCATATTTAATTGTAAAAAATTCTTCCAGAGGAATAGAACACTTTTTGTCAGCCATGTGTTCAAACTCCAAGATCTTCCTCAAGTTGCTCGGACTTTCAAAAGGAACTAGGCTCTCATACCAATTTTTGAACACCAAAAATAATGAGAGGGGGCTGAATGAACATTCTATTAAACCACTTAGTCATAATCTAACCAATAATCAAAACATATCTACTTGTAGTTATAAATGAAAACATGAAAGAGATCACAACACCACGTAGCACATGAACACCAAGATTTTTACGTGGAAAACCCAAAAAGGGAAAGACCATGGTGAGGATTATCTCACAATATATTATAACTAATTACAAGATATTATATGGGCTCATTGCCAAGACTCGCTATCCTTATAAGGCTCACAACCAGAAATAGATACAAGAAAAACATGGTTACACAACCAAAGTGTAAATTGATGTAAGATGCACCTTCCTTGTGCTGAATTTAGTTCCAATGAAGCTCTGAATACAAAATACTGCTTCATTTTGCAGTTGCTTAATATTCACAACAATTTTTCCCTTATACTGATCTTACACATATAAATTTGCAAGTTCACACAATATTAGATTTCACACACATCCTATTACATTATTTCTATGCTATGTAACTAATAAATTCTCCACATATATACCCTATTTCATTCTCATACATCAGTTAGGTCGGCCTAATTAGATGTATCCCTATTAATTCAAAATTACTTTGTCGTCATCATACTTGAAATAAAACTTCTTCATGCTCAAATAAAAACTTGAAAATCTTGATTTAGGTCGGTACAAATCTAAATTATATCCCCTTAACATCCACAATACATGTTAATATTCATAACACATATTCAAGTATTAGGTTAGCCAGGAATTAGATTTAATCATAAAATAAACCAATTTAACCAACATAAATCAACCATATGATCATATAAGCATGCACCATCTAGAATATATGTAGTAATGACACTTGTAAACCATCTCCCAAATTTACTAAGTTTGATTCCAAACACCAGAGGAATGCGTACTAGATTACACATACCATCTTGCATTGTATAAGCCAAAAAAATTGTATGTCAATCTTTTGTTACTTGTAACTTTTAGCGTGTTCAACCAAAATTTCTAAAATCTTGATCATAGATGTATTTATGAGTCCTAAATAACATATTGTAACTACATAAGCCAATCTTATAGCACTAGCAATTCAAGACCAAATTACTAGATCAAGGTGTCACCAAAACTATCAACAAACAATGTTGGCATCAATGACAATATATCAAAGGGTTTCTTCTTTATTCTTCCAACATAGAATACTTTCATTTTATGCCAATTTTTAGGCCCATCCAGAGCCTCTAAGTGCCTCAAAATTGACTTCAAATATTTTAATAGGATTTTGGAAAATTAAAATTTTAATATCTCTCAAATGAAAAATGATATTGAAGTGATTTCTTTGCAATTGGCCTCAATTTACCCTTTTGTAGGTTTGCATAATATTTTGTGCACAACAGTGCATAAATGTAAACTTAATAAAAATATTAACAAACCAAATTTATCCCTTATTGAAAAGAAAGAACATTTTTTTGAGTGAAGCAAGATTGCTCTTACACCCTGGATGTTCTTCCATCAGAAAACCAAGGTAAATTGAAAAGTGACCATGTCACTTCTCAGGAGTTAGAGGGAAACCAATATGGTTAAACTTGATCTTAGATAACCATGATGAATCTTTTACTGGCCTTCCTCTCCATTTCACCAAGTACTCTACATATTGTCTATTTTTTATGCTTCTACCCACACAACTATCCAAGATTTCTTCTATCTCTTCCTTCTCTAAACTAGGTGTTGGAATGCTGCATCGTGCCTCTATAAATTCATTCTCCTTATCTCCTTCATGATATTCTATCAAATCATCAATGATAAACATAGGTGAAACATGAATCTCACTTGGAAACTCTACCTCATATGCATTTCTTGAATTATATTTCTTCAGGATTTTACATGGTCCAAACTTCTTCATCTTTAACTTGTTGTATGTACCAATTGGAAAAATATCCTTTCACAAATGAACCATGAATTCATCTCCTATCTAAAACTCCTTATTCTTCCTTTTCTAATATGCCTTAGCCTTATACTGTGAGTTCATCTTATTGATATGTTTCTTCACCTCATCATACAAATTCTTCAGGTGCTCAACAAAATCTTTATCTTCAACACTACTCTTCTCTCCCTTATCCATCTTTCTCAGTTTAGAAGTAGTTCTTGGACTACTCCCATACACAATCTAGAATGGTGATGTTCCTATGCCCCTATTGATAGAATTTTTGTAAGTAAATTATTCCTGTGGTAAAATTAAATCCCATCCCTTGGGTTTGTCTCCTAATAAACATCTCAATAAGTTACCCAAAATCCTATTCACCACCTCCATTTTTCCATTTGTCTATGGATTGTGTGAGCATAACTAAATTTCAAATCCATCTTCATATTCTTCCACAATGTCCTCCAAAAATACCCAACAAACTTGGTATCTCGATATGAAACTATGCTCTTGGGTAGACCATGTAGTCTCACCACCTCTCTGAAAAATAACTCTGCAACATGAACATCATCACTAGTCTTATGACATAGAATGAATTGTGCCATATTCAAAAATATATCCACCACCACAAATATGAAATCATTCCCTCTTTGTGTCCTTGAAAAACCAAGAAAAAAATCCATACTAATGTCCTCACATGGCCTCTCAGGTAGAGCTAATGGGTGACACAATCTAGTATTTTTCCTTGTTCCTTTCACCATCTGATATACTCTAAAACTCTATACAAACCTCTTCCCATCCTACTACAACCGTGGCCAAGAGTAATGCTAACCAATAATAGCAATGGTCTTATCTCAACCAAAGTGTGTAGCTAATAATCCACTGTGTTTCTCTTTGATTAGGTTCTCTTGCATGGAACTCCTTGGAATGCACAACTGATTCCCTCAAAATAGCATACCATCTTGGATTGTTAAATCCAACCATCTCATTCTATCCAAAGCAATAGGCTCCTTGTAAGTTCTCCAAGCCTAGATGCAAAATCAAAATCCTTGAGATATAAGCTCTTGAGTTTGTTGTACCCAACAACTTCAATCTGAATTATTGTTAACAAATTTTTCCTCCTGCTTAAGGCATCTGCAACTCTATTAGGTCTTCCACTCCTATGCTTCAAAAAAAATATGTTTTACAAAAATTCAACCCATTTCAAATGTCTTTGATTCAACTTCTCTTGACTACTCAAATATTGTAAAGCTTGATGACCAGTAAATAAACCAAACTCTTTTGGCAAAAAATAGTGTCTCCATTTCTTCAAAGCTTAGAACTATATCATAAAAATCTTGATCATAAACATAATACTTCTTCTTTGCATCATTCAACCTTTCACTAAAATAGGCAATGATTTTACCTTCTTGACTCAAAATAGCTCCAATGGCATTGCCACTAGCATCACAATCTACTTGAAATACCTTATTGAAATATGGAAGTTCCAAAATAGTTTGCTTTGTAACTTTCTTCTTTAACATATTAAAATTTTTTTCTTCTCTTGTCATCCACTCAAACTCCTTTTTATTTGCTCTCATCATTTCAGTTAGAGGTGCATAAATACTACTAAAACCTTTGATAAAATTTCTATAAAAACTTTCCAAACCATGAAAAGGTCTTACCTCTACAACACTCCTTGGTGTAGGCCATTCAATAATAGATTTAACCTTCTCTGGACCCATCTTAAGACCCTTTGTTAAGATAAAAAATCCCAAGTACACCAACTCTCTCTTCACAAAATTTCACTTCTTCAAACTGATCAACAACTTCTCCTCTCTCAGCTTCTCAATTTTTTTATATGCATCAAATGCTCCCCCAATGTCTTGCTAAAAATTAAAATTTCATCCAAATAAACAATGACAAAATTATGCAAAACTTCTTTCAACACCTCATTCATGAGCTGTATGATTATACTCAATGCATTGGTTAGCCCAAAAAGCATGACTAACCACTTGTACAATCCCTCTTTGGTTTTTAAGGCTATCTTCCATTCATATCCTTCTCTAATCTAGATCTAGTGATAATTACTCTTTAGATATATCTTTGTGAAGTAATCAGCTCCATTCAAACAATCCATGATGTCATCCATCCTCAAAAAGGGAAATCTATACTTGATGGTGATCTTATTGATGGCTCTGGAATTTGTACACATCTTCCATTCCCCATCCTTATTTGGTGCTAGTATTGCAAGTACCGCACATGGATTCAAACTCTCTCTGATCAATCCCTTTTGCAACAACTCTTGCACTGGTTTGTTTAAATATTCACTCTCTACTGGAGTCATACAATGAGCTACACTATTTGAAAAACTAGCTCCAGGAATCAGGTCCATCTGGTGGCTATTCTTCCTTACTGGAGCCAAACCTTTAGGTATATTATTAGAAACAATATCTAGAAACTAATTTAACAAATTTGAAACCTCTACAGGTACATCATTAGTATCTTCTTTATCAACTCTAGGGATCAATGCAAAACACATATCCTCATGTCTCATACCTATTAGGAACTTTCTTCCATCAACCAAACAAATCCTTTCATTACTGGATACCTTTTCTTTTGCCTCCTTTAAGCTATGATGAATGCCATCCTTTGCCAATGAATAGGTGTTAGCATGTCCATCATACACTGCTCCCCGATAAAACTGCCATGGTCTACCTAACAACATGTGATAAACATCAATAGGTATAATATCACATAAAACTTCATCCTAATAGAGTTACCAATCTTAAACTTTACAAAACATTTCTCATTGCCCAATGCCCTATGGTCCTTCTGCAACCATGTGATTTGGTATGGTTTTGGATGTCTTCTCCTCTCCAACTAGAATTTAGTAACCATTTCCTCTAATGTAATATTATCAATGCTACCTCCATCAATGATAACATTACAAAATTTACCTTCACAGTTGCATTGAGTGCAAAATAGGTTCTTTCTTTGATCTGGTTCCTTCTCCACATTCAACAAGGCTCTTCTGACAAGGTCCTCTCCTCTTTCAATGTCTTTAGAATCTGAAGACAAAGCATCGTCATCTAGATGGGAAACTTAGGTATTACCTTCTGGTCTTCTATTTGTCCTCCCTTGATGTTGAGGACACTCAAAGTCTCCATGTTCTTCTTCTCCACATTGAAAACAAGTTCCATGAAAACCTCCTCTTCTCATTCCTCATCTACATCTTCCTCTTCCTCTTTGTTCTCAATTATTTTGATCTTCAGGATGGTAGGGATTATTTCCCTTCTGGTTTTGATTGCTACTAGATCCTTTAGTCTTCTTCTATTGTTCACTTCAAACTCCATATGACCATCCAATAGTCTCTCCACCATGACCACCACCCCTTTGCTTGCTCTCAAACCTTCTTCTTAGATTCTCTTACACCTTTAGGGAAAACTGATATGCATCTTCAATCATGGTCATCCTCACCAAAATCAATTCCTCTTGGATGCTTGGTTTCAACCCATTAATATAACAAGCAACCTTCTCCTTGTCAGCCTTAGAATGGCCTACTCTAATCAAGACCTTGTAGAATTCTTTAGAAAATCCAATTCATAATCTAGAGGAATAAATTACCTCTTTAGTTTCTCCACCATTCGATCCCACCTGGTTATATTCTCTTACCTCTTTGGTTTATCTCCAACTGGACTTCTTTCCACCATATGCTAGCATGGCCTTTGAAAATTTGACCCTCTCTAAATATTTTGTTTCCTCATACTCAAAATATTCTTCCATGTCATTGACCCAATCAATCAACTCCTCTATATTTAGATTTCCAAAAAAAAAAGAAAAAACTTCTATATTCAACCTCTTTTCAATCTTGGAAATATCCCTAATCAATCTAACTTCTTCAGGATCCATTACATCTTGTGCTTCTTCTTCAAATGGATCTTCATTTTCAGCCTCATCTTCACTTTCATCTCTTCTTCTGACATTGGCTCCTCTACACAACTCCTCTTGCAGTGCTTGAACTTGTCTCTAGAGGGCTCTAAAACCCTCTTATGTTACCCCAACATTTCTTCCATCATGGTTTCTTTGTGGAGGCATATTTTCTCATAGACCCACAATCACAAGTCCTATTGAAAACTGCCTCACATTCAATGATTTTTCTATACACTTAGGAACTCTAGTTCGGTTTAGGACCTGATTTTGAAACACACACAAAAGGATGTAGAAATCAGGATTGGGTAAGAACCAAGAACATGAACCCTACAAAGGTTCAAGGTTCAAGTTTTGGTTTGAAATATATGAGGAAAAGGAAAACATGTAGAGATTGGATTCGAAACAACACTTGAAACCTAAACACTCTCTTGAGGACAAGTTCAGGTTTCATTCTGAAACCCAATTTTGATAGAGAGAAAAGAAAACAAGGCAAAGAGGGAAAAGACAAAAAAAACAAGAATGAAGAAGTAAAAACACAACAAAACCAAACAATGAAATTAAGGAAATCAAAGCGGGTTCCCAAATTTTCCACACAAAAAATTGGGGTGTGTATGTAGGGCATAATAAATGGCGAATCGACTACAAAATTATCTAAGCATTTTAAAATGTGTAATCCTCCAAATACCCAAAATCTTTGGTTTACACTCATTCAAGGCAATCAAGAAATGCAGAAATAATCATAACCAGACATCACAAAGATCCAATATGAAATTGAAATCTATTTGTGTGTGAAGATGGTTCATTCCGCTCCATAAGCATCGCTATGATCAAGATGAAGTAGACTCTATCCAACCTACGTAGTTGTGAGTTACATTTCCAACATGCTATGATATCTTGGGCATATTTCTACTCCTAACTAGATGTTTATAGCCCTAATAGAGATACCTTTGGTTCTCTCTAAGCATTGATGTACTACTAGCTAGGAATCCATAGACTTGGTAGAGATACTTGAATCACCCTTTCTAATTGAGTTCATTTCCATATTTCCTTTGATTTCTTTTTTTCACAGATGTTGATTCTTTTGAAGTGTATTTTATTGTTTTCTCTCAATCCTCAAGTAGTGAAGCTTTAGTTGTGAGTTGAGAACCACAGTGGACATCATGAAAGAAATGTAACCCATTATATTTCTCACTTGGAATAAAGCTACCTACTTGATGTGAACTAACTGATGTATTTCTTAGGATGTGTAGATCATGCTATAATTTCAAAGACTCCCTAGAAACTTTACAATGCACCAAGTCTCGATCAATGCTAACATTCCTAGTTTGGAATGGATGAAGGTAAATGAAAGTTCTCAAGGTAGCTGACTGGTCAAGAGTTTAAAAATATAGGTAAAAAACTCCAAATAGATTCACCCCTCATTATAACTTGCACACAATTTAGTTTCCACTTGTTAATGAGAGGAACCCTTGCAGGAAGAAAAATAATAGGACAAGGAAAGAGAGGAGCAAGAGAAATAGGAACACAAACATGATGAACTAGAAAAACCAAAACAAGAAAATGAGGACAGAAACCAATGAACAAAACAACCAAAGATTGAAAACAAAAAGAAAACAAAAAAAACATACACAAAGAAAGAAAAACAAAATGAAAAGCAATAGAACGATCGATAGACTAATGAAAAAAACCAAAACCAAAGAAGACCAACTAATCTAAACTAACACCTAACTAATCCTAAGCCTAAAACAATTCAAACAACTCAAAAGATACCAAACTATGAGAATTTAGACCTCAATTTGACTAATTTTTCATTATGTGCAGAAGCCTTAACTTACTAGGGAAGGTCCTAAGCCTAGCGAGTTTATCTTTATACTCAAAAATGTAAATCCTATACCAAATAAATTCATTATGAGGGAAAAAAGGGTGAAACATTAAGAGTTTTGGATTTTCTTGTTTGTCATGGTTAATGCACATGCATGTCTTACTATCCCTAGCACCATAATCAAACTAAAAATTATCAAAATATGAGGGATAATGAAAAAACCACCCAATCTAGAAGATCTTTAGTTGTTGATGTGGACTCGTCTTGTATGACTTCCTTCTCATGAGATCTCAACTCATAGAACACCACTCCATTCCACTTTGACACATGCATGTCAATGTAAAGGACATCTATTAGCGATGTATCATTAGTATTCAAGACATCAAAACATGGTTCAAAAATTTCATATACATCCTTATCACTATCAACACTAGTTTCAAACAACAAACTAGTGTGTTTGGTTTCACAAGGACTATTAGCTTTAATCATGCTCTCCAAGGTTAATGTGTCACCAATTAAATATTCAACTTCCTCAACCTTTAAATCAAATTTTTTAACAGTTGTCTTACCTGTCATGGTGATCTTTCTGAATAGAAAGAGTTCATAACAACTTACCTTAGAATATGAACCAAAATGAAGAATCCTACATGAATCATCCAAAGTGAGGTTTTTCTGTAGCTGGGATATTCATTTACCAACATTTATGTATTCCACTCATATGTAGAGTCCTAGATTGCCTTGATCTCCTCAAATAGACTGAGTAGCAAATCATCTCCATTGTCAATTGGTGAATTCTGTGAATCCTTTTCCTCATGAGATGAAGCATCGCTTTCAACATTCTCTTCAAACATGTCACCAGCAAGAGCTTGAGAATCAACATCCATCTCATCACCACCAATGCTAGAAATATTGATGCATGGTGAACAAGGATTCTCTTCAAACAACTCATACAAATGCACCAAGTCAAAGCCAGGAAAACACTTCCTAAATTCATGTTCCTATGTATCATCAACAAGATCATGCAAGTCAACATCAAGCTTACCACTGATAAGGTCAAATTCATTAATGTGTGATAAATCAATATTTTCCTAAAACAAATCATTTGAATAAATAGAATCAAAACTAAGAAGATGCTCCCCTATTTTATTCCCTTCATCATGTTGGAGAAATTCAATTTTTGAAGTGGCCTCTTGATCATCTTCTTGGTATTCTTCTACCTCATTTAGTTGAACCTCATCATACATTCCCTACTGCAATAAAACACTAAAATAATTCATGCTACTATTTTCATCAACATTGAGAGGAAATATCTTTTCTTGAAAAGGGTAAGCATGACCCACTTGACTATCCAACAACACTTGAGTGATTTGGACATCCATTTGATCTCCCTCCTTTGAAGAATCAATTTTGAATTGATTTTCTTGCCCTTCATAGCGAGATCTATTTGCAGCCTCATCCATAGCTATGGTGTTCTCCATTTCTGTGTGTACTTAGTAGGTTCATTTCCTTGTGTTGTGTTAGAACTAAAAATGTAACCCTAAAATTTTAATTAGTCATAGCCACCTCAATATAATTATACAATTTTACACCATCAAATCATTCCTCAAAACCATCATTTTTTCCTAATAAGTCTAAACTTACTGTAATACTACTCTTCCCAAACTTGTCCCACCAAAATGTCATCCAAAACTCACTTTCCCCATAGCCGCTACCTCAACAAAACATCCCCTAAATCGGTCACTAGAAACACATTTTAGTAAGACAATTCCATTTTGGGAAGAGCTACAATAGAGTCTCCCCGATGAACCGATAAAAAGCCAACACAAAGTATTGAGGAGACAACCATACTTCGAAGTAACATACTTTGAAGTCTCTCCAACAGCCTAAAAAGGAATATTTCGAAGACACTTGAGTATTTTAGAGGTAAAAGATAACATATATTTCTAGTAAACAGAAACGTGAAGAAACATTGATATTTTAAATATGCTAAATTATTTTGGCATTTAGGAAAAATAAAAACATCTCTCAAACATGAATAACTATTATGCAATAAATGATGAACAATTGTCAAAACCAAGACACAACAGACATAATGCAATTTTGAAGAGACACTAAATTATTGTGATTATTAATGTGAAATTCTCTTTGATTCCCTGAAAATAGACGAAGATAAGACATCGAAGAGACAAGCTTACATTGAGAGGACATTAAGAAAGTCTCTTTGGTGCAGGAGCACCTTTGATGCAATTTTGGGTTATATTGTGAAACTTCGGTTTTTTCTTTATTTTGGCTTGATTGATGTAAATAAGGTCATTTGAGAGTATCCTAGGTGGTTTAGGACCATTTTTGTTCATTAGGTGAAATTTAGGCAAATATTGTAAAAATTATAAAAGTTGCTCAAAAAGTTGTCAAGCAACTTGTCAAAAAGTGTCATTAAGGTGTTTTGTTAACAAACTAATCAAAAGGTGGTTGAAAATAGTTTTTTTTGGTTGTAAATGTATAAGGACACCCTCCAAAACTTGAATTGGGGTTTGGAGACATTTTTTTTGAAGTTTTGATGAATGAAGCAATCATTTTCTAGGTATTTTCTAACATTTAGTCATGTTCTGTCATTTGTTACAGATTGTACAATCCATATTTTGATGTGAAATCAATTGTATTTTTTTTTCCATTTGAATCTACCTTAATTTTATTCAATTCATGAAATTTCATTAAGATTTGAATAAGTTATGATCATTTTGGTGAAAGTTGCTTCTAACAATGTTTTCCAGAATTTGTAGTTTGAAAACATGCTTGTATGGCCCTATACGAACTGGTAAAGGTCTAAAACTTGGATGAATGGAAATATTTTTATGTTACAACAAAACTTTATTTTTATGAGTAATTTTGGAAATGCATTTTGAAAGGTCAAACAAGCCTATATCTCAAAACTGCCTGTAGCAGACCTAGGGTTTCTAGGAAGATTAAAAAAATTCATATCTTGTGATTTAACTGTTGAAAAATTCTAGAACTTTGTGAAAACCTTCATTTGGATGTGTTCTATGTTTCCATCAAAGGAAAATTCATAATTCTATCATTTGAGTGGTTTATGAAGGTCCATATGTTTTCACTAGCCCTCAGGTTGCCAATTAGGCCTAATAGAAAAGTGGGTAGTCAAAATTTGGGCCATTCCATACAAAGGAACCATTCCCCATTTCCAAATATGTGTTGTAAGATCCAAAAGGGTATCCAAAAATGGTTTTTTTTTTTTTTAATTTCTGAAAGTTAGGTCTTCTCCACAAGTTATTTCTAAAAAGGCCTTTTAGGAAGGCTCCAAGGATTGAGAGCAATTTGTGAAGGAAAAACCAATAGGTAGAATACCAAAGGTCTTGTGAGTGATTTTTTTATTGCATTTGGCATTTGTACCCCTACTAGGAGCACCTTTGATGCAATTTTGGGTTATATTGTGAAAATTTGGTTTTTGCTTTATTTTGACTTGATTGATGTAAATAAGGTCATTTGAGAACATCTTAAGTGGTTTAGGACCATTTTTGGTCATTAGGTAAAATTTAGGCAAATATTGTAAAAATTGCAATAGTTGTCAAGCAACTTGTCAAAAAGTGTCATTAAGGTGTTTTGTTAACAAACTAATCAAAAGGTGGCTGCAAATAGTTGGTTTTGGTTGGAAATGTATAAGGACACCTGATACCAATTTTTCACTTATAGCTCAAATTGGTAGAGTTGAATTAGTTTCATCATATTAAAGGTGAAAAGATTTCAACTTATTTTTATTTTGATTAACCATTGCATATGTTAGGCTTAAGAGAAAGAGTTTAGTTTTATTGTGCAATGTGTTTTCAATAGGAGAAAGCATTCAATTTTCCATTCAATGCTTTGTAGTATAAAAGAGACTACATAAATTATAAGATGTTTCTTCCATTTAGTTTGCACTATTTCATTCACTTTACAATGTTCCATTAATTTTGCAAAGGAAGTATACACAAAATTATACAAGATTGCAAAAAATGTTGTTTTCATTTTGTGTGAGGGGGAAAATTGTTAGATGAAAACAAAGATGAAAACATGATTGAAATCAAAAATTTAAACTAAGATCAAACACATTAATCTAAGATCTAATCCTACACATATGAAATGAAACTAAGCTATTGGAAACATAATTAGGAAATCTATGATTACCAAAACAAATGTAGACAATAAACATAGTTTTACCATCCCGTAGTGGAGTGTATTCGCTTGATGTTGGATTGTTCTTATCACTATGAAGCCTCCAAAATTTGTGTAAATTTTTTGGATGAATGATGCTTGGTTGATCGAAAAAATGTTGAAGTTCTATCAATGGTGATTGTGACAGCACTTTTTTGTATAAGGTTTGTTGATTCTCCAATCCTTATTTGTGAGTAAAGAGGTTTGTTATATAGAAAAAGAGATTTTGACTCGATCATCAGGATCACTATGGAGAATATCCAGATCAATTTTCAAAAGGTGTTGGCATGATTTAGACATGAGAAGATTGTGCAAAGTTGATTGAACAATGTGTGTGATTGAAAAATAGATTGGCTAGTTAGGGTTTAGATTGATTAGTCAAGGTTTAGTTAGGAAATTGATGGTTGAGTTGGAAAATTAGATGGTTGAGTTAGAAAATTAGATTGCTCAGTCAGTAACCCATGATTTTCTCAATCATAAAGTGGGTGAGGAATATGAATTAATTCATTTAATTAATTAATACCTTTTTGGAGTTGAATGTGCAAATCAAGTTTGAATTTTGCAAATAGAGTTGCATTAGTTTGATTTGATTTTTATAATTGATTTGAATAGTTTGATTTAATTATTCAAATTTTGGAGGGAAAGTGTGTTAATTAAATTATTATAATTTAATAATTTAATCAATTTAGGGGAATAAGGTGATTTAGTGATGTAATCAAATATTTGGTGTTATTTAATTAATCAAAATGAAATAAGATTAGATTAGGACTTTATTAAATAAAGATAATTTATTTAATTTTTTGAAATGGTGAAACGTGAATAAATCAAATAATGTTGTTTTATTCAATTAACAGTAGAATTAAGGTTTTCAGGACTTTGTTAAATAAATGGAATTTATTTAATTTGTCAAAAATGATGAAAAACTGAAATACTTAAATAATGTTATATTATTCAATTAATAGAGGAAATTAGGGTTTCAGATGTTGTTTGATGTTGTGTGATGATTCAGGATGATTCAGAGGTGTTTTGAGATGTTTCAGAGATGTTTCAAGATTTTCTAAGACATTCCAGGTTGATTCTGAGTTGTTTTGAGATGTTCCGGAGATGTTCTGAGATGTTCTAGGTTGATTTTGATATGTTTTGAGACATTTTGAGTTGATTTCGAGTTGTTTTGAGATGTTCCGAGTTGATTTTGAGTTGTTTTGAGACATTTTGGGTTGATTCTAAGTTGTTTCGAGACGTTATGGGTTAATTCTAAGTTGTGATAGGTGTTAAATCAATTTTATATGTCTACATTTTGCCCCTCTTTGATTTGTTTTCTTTGTTTCAAAGATTATATTTTTAAGATCAAGTTTTTGAAAATAATTTGTGCCCCAGTGTTTTGTGGAATGATGGTAGGACTCTATGGTACCCCCTTGAGAGGTTGGCTGAAGATTTCAAGTTTCAAGGTCAAGCTCACAACTCTATTCTATTTTAGTTCTAATGTATTTAGGTCAAAGAATTAGATCTATAGGTCCTTCATTTCTCATTTTGATGTTTCTTTGAGCTTCTAATTTGAAATTAGGAAGGTTTCCCAAGTAGAAATTAGGGTTTCTTGAGGTTTAATATAGGTAATTAGTCCTCTTGTTAGCTCATTTGTGCTTTGACCCTATAGCTGATTCTTGTCTCTATATTTCCCATTATGTCAGTTTTCAAGGAAGAATACCAAGATTTGAGGGAGCCCCACATCATTTTAAGCTTGTTTGGGAGGTTGGATGACCTTCAGGAATTGATGGATCGATATGTACCTTCTCATTTTTTTCTTTCATCTTATTTCATTCTTGTTACGCGTGTACTAAGTTTCCTGAGTCAAAAGATAAGTTTCTATGGTTTCTAACATCAAACTTGTTTTCCTTGCACTTGCTTGATGAAAACCTCACATTTGATAGTGAAACCCTCAACTTTCACTAAGAACTTCACTTTTGATTTAAGCACTTGACCTAAAAGCTCACCTTTGACTAAAAAGATTTATTTTGACTACTGTAGGTCCTGAAACCTTGCCTTTGAATAAGATCCTTGCCTTTGACCAATATCCTCACCCTTGTTTCCTTGCCTTTGACTGAAATTCTTGCATTTTCCTAAAATGCTCACTTTCCTTGGTGCTTTCTAAGTATTTGCTCAAAACCTTGCATTTGACTTTTCCTGTTGTGTTTGACTTTAGCATTTTCTCATAACCATGGCATATTTTTTTTTCATCCAAACGTCGTTCCTCATCATGTTTCATGTCATTTTGTGCTACCTTACCTATTTAGAGTGAAACCCTAACATTGTGGGTTTAAAATGATTGCAGGTTAGCCTTAGAGCATTGGAACTAAGGGAGAGACATCCTCGACACTTGTTTGATCCTATTGCCTATTTTGGTGTGTTGGAGCGATATTTTCTTGATGTTGTTGGACTATATTATATTTGCTATATGCCTCCTATCATGACTCATACTGGGATGATGACTGCACTTGTGGAACAATGGCATTTAGAGACATCTTTGTTTCACTTACTTACAAGAGAGGAAACTGTTACTCTTGAGCATGTTTGGAGGATACTTCACCTTCCTATTCATGGGGAGCTAGTTACATATCATATTCGACATGGTACCCATGCCATGCAGTGAGTGCTAGATGCTAGACACTTGGAGGTACATCATTCAGAGATCGATCTGTCTAAGTTTTCTAATAGTGTTGATCTTGTTTTGCTGGTATTATGTAGTTTGATTTCAAGACTAGTTGTTCCTAATAGACGAGGTCAAAAATTTCCTATGGGTTGGGGTGTATGTATCGAGAGTATGCTTGAGCATGAGACCAGGCATGCTTGGGGTGCATGTCTTATCACGCACCTGTACAAAGATATGCACGAGGTTGTGTATCAGGGTAGGAAATATATTTAGGAAGGTGCTTCGCTCTTGCATGTTTGGGCATGGGAGCATATTGCAGTTACTCAATTGGAAGAGATACATGATTGTTATCTTGATGATCTGTACTCTTACCTCTATGGGAATTTCATGCATTATACCTTGCTTGGGGATCTTCCTTATTGGATCCAAGTCTTCAATAATATGCCCAGTTTTTTGTGGAGACCTTATATGGGTTTCGAGGCTTGGCCAAAGGATTCATATCATCTTGTTTACTATCAATAGACCCATTGATTGATTGGTCATTCTCATTCTTTGCTAGAGAATTACTTACCAGACCGATTATGTTGCCAATTTAGTGAGAGATAGGGTCAAGTTCCTGATACTAATGAGGCTCATTTTGGTTGGACCACTTGGGAGGCTTGCGTATGGGGTCTCGAGACATATATAGATATTTCTATTGCTGAGTTCAGAGCACTTTCCCTAGTTGGTTGGGGTTTTCCATTTGGTGTAGCAAATCCAAGTACTTCTCTTGATTATGATGAGTGGTGGGCATGACATAGGCCGTTGAGACTCACTGATCTCGGGGTGATATCGCTTTAGGAATATAAGGTGTTATAGGTCATCATGGGGAGTGATAGTGTATTGAGGTCATCATAGAGTAGTTAGATATATCCTGACATGATGGGCCATAGGGTGGTCAGGAGGAGCATCCACCTCAGGCACAGGGTCATAGACAGGTTCTGGGTCCTCTACTGACCAAGGATGGGGATATACCATTAGCTCAAATGACTGCTGCCAAAGATTTAGAGATAGCAAGCCAACAGGCTACAAAGGCTCAAATAGACATTTTGAGGGCTGAGTGAGATAGCAAGAGTGTTCAAAAACATGCTACAAAGGCTCTAGTATAGTTGCTTATTGTAGAGAGAGATACTCTCAGGGTAGAGCATGATCATTATTTATAGATGTCCACCTACTATCATACCCTATATGATGCAATGTTCCTAGGGCTACTTGGCATCAATGATTCAAAGAGGCTAGTGTTGTGAGCGATGGTGGTGATGGTGCAATTGGTGGTGGAGGTATCAATGTAGGTGATCAATATGTGAGACAACCAAATAATTTGGTGGTCTATAGATTTTTTTCCTTCCTATTAGGGTCTTACTCTTTTTTACTTGATCTTCATGCTATTTATTGCTCATAGGCCTATTGCAGACATGTGTTTTGTATGTATATATATATATATCCATCAGCCTAGTCAAGGCCTTGTATAGATATTATGATTTTGTATTTTCCTATCACCCTTATCTCGCTAATGATGTACTGCCTTTTTCGATGATGCTATATATGAGATATTCCTTCTTTGATTCATCCTCATTTTATGCCTATGTGATGACAATATATAATTGCGTATGTTATGTGAATGAATGTATGATATCATTTTGTGATCCATGATGTTCATATGGTGTTGGTATATGAATGAATTCCCCATACATGATGTGTATTGATGAAATTATGGATGCAAGATGGTACTAATGATATTGTTATGCAGGGTTTACTTAGAAGAAATGTTGATGATGGATAGAGAAATGATACTAATTAGAAGATATATTGAAAATGTGATGTTAATTAGAAGAAATATGTGATGGAAATATGATGTTTGTTAGTAGTCGATGAGTTTCTTTTTCTTTGCTTTAGAGACTTTGTAGTTTGAACAATCCTTTTTGATATAGCAAATACATACAATGCACTAGGGTATTAATGACCAAGGTGAGTTTGTATCTATTACATGGACTTTGACTCTACAAACAAGGAGTATTATTTGCTCATTCTAGACATATGGAAACCCTATTAGAGTGTATTGGTGAGAAGCTTTAAAATATTCCAGACCAGTAACACAAGAGTTATTAAGAAACTAACATGTCACTATTACACAAAATGCTCCAAAACGACTTCCGCACATAAAACAAAGCAAGTATTCACCATGGTAGTATAACAAAAATATCCATAAACAACAAATTGAAATGACACTCAATTTCCCCCATTCCTTCTTCTCTAAATCCTTATGGACATCTTTGAGAGATCCTCAGAATGAGTCAAAATAAAATAAACCATAAAAAAGATAAAACAATGTTGCCATATCACTTGCCATATTTGTTTGAGGTTTCAGGACTATTATCTGTTGTTGATCATGTCTATTGTAGGAAAAAATCCATTAAGGAATATCTCAGGATGTTGTTGGTGAATTGTCAAAAAGATATGTAGTTGATACTTGGCTTTGTTTTAGTCTATTTTGTGATCCAATTCTTTGCGATTGTTTGCTTGAAGGTTCCAACTATTGATGTTTGCTTTGTTTTGTTTGTTTTGTCAAAGGATGAATGTGATTATTTTTTTATTATGGGTGATGTTTTATTGTGGATTGTGATGATGGGATAGATATTTTTTATTTTTCTAAGTTTTATGATGTTGTTTTTGTTGTTTTGAGGGGACTAACCTAGGTCCTTGTGGACTCATCAAAGATAAAACTTGCCTATGTTGTACACATAGAGGCTCGTAGTTCGCTTGGTTTGACCTTTCTATTTTGTGGATGTTTTTGGATTTTGTATTTTTTGACTAAGTTCAAATAAAGCATGTTAGAAACCTAAGGGGACTAACCTAGGGTCTCAGGGGCTAAGATGCCTTGCCTACATTGTACACACAGAGACCACATAGTTCGACCATTTGACTCTATGGACACTAAAAAAATTCCTAATTGATGTCGTACACTTAAATCAGATTTACTAACATCATTTCCTCCCTAATCCATCCTCTTTTCGCTTAATTAATTTAATTAGCCTAGCTAATTAATTAATTTCATCATTTTCATTTATTTAGCCTAATTAATTAAACTAGGTTGATTCATCTCCTTTTTCACTAACACTTCATCTCATTAAATTAAATAAATCAAAATATTTAATTTAATCTCCTAAGTAATCTTATTTAATTAAATAACCCTATGTTATTTAATTAAACATCATTTAATCCCCCTCCCCTATTTATTAAATCATCTAATTTAATAAATGTCTCTTAATTCTTCTAATTCCCTAATTGCATAAATTAAACCTTGTTTAATTAGCAATTAAACTAATTTCCCTCTAATCAAAGGGAATATTCCCATGGAATATTCTTTATCCTTTTTGCACAATGAAAACATTGTTTTAATTTGTAAAATACCTTTTTCCCCACCCTAAAGGAATATTCTCTCTCCTCCAATCAACTCACTTAGCTTGAAATGCAAGTTAACCTTTAACCTCTTAAGCAACTTACCTTTGACCTATGTGTGCAGGTCAAAAGTATGTTTGCTTGAGGAAAGTGTGAACCTTTCATTAACTTTCATCTTGCATTCTCATCCATTGATGAAAATCCATGATCCATGCCTCTCATTTCCTTCATCTTGAACCATTGATTAAGCTTTTTGGTCTCAACCACCCATTCCTCATTTTCTCTCCTATAAATAGATCACTATTTGGAGACAAATGAATCTATCTTTTATTGCAAACTTATTGTAGTGCCCTCCGTTGTGACCTTCCAGATTTTGTAAGTGTTTAATTGAGTTATTATTGTTTTGTGTGTGATTAATGTTAACATAATATTTGATGGAATTTGTACTCAATTAATTAAAATAGCATTGAATAAATAAAACTAGAAATTAAGATGAAAATTAAATAAATTAGTTTTATAAAATAATAAGTAAAGAGTTATTAATAAATAAATAAACTAATTGTTTTGTAAAAGTATTCTTTTATCATATTCGATAATAATTAATAATTCATTAGTTGTTCAAAGATCATTATTATAATAAGGAATTTAAATAGATAGGAAGTTGAAGTGTTTTAATGCATGGAAAGCAATTGGAAAAGGGAAGGTGAATAGTTTATTGCTGGCAAAATAAATAACAGCTATATTCAGCTTTGTGGAGGAGGACTACGCCTCTTTCGGGCCTGAAACAAATTGGAAAAAATAAGGACTTGTCTTTTTAAGTAGATATCAGATGGCATTAGCACAGGGGGATGATGAGAGGAGGAATAAGAAAAGCTCTTGCGTTGGGTGAAATCCACATTTATGCTGGGAACTATCAGGAAAAGGATCCCTTCTTTCTGCAGGCAAATTAGTGGTTTGCGTAGGAGCTGCATTAGGGAGCTTCAACCACCTTCTCCAGCCAAGAAAATTCCTTTATTTGATGCATTCGTTTTATGTACGGTATGCGCAAACTGTTGCCAATCTCTACCTTAAGTATATTCTCGTTATTAATCTTTTATTGCAAATCAGTAATGTATTATGGAGAATGAATCCTTATAACAAAATTTAATATGGGTGTGAATTAGGCCCATATCTAGTAGTGTTGTGTAAACCTTGGTATTATTGCATGACATGTGATGGATCCTCCGTTAGGCCGTTTTCAATCTCTAGATTTGGGTTTGATTTATATGTTACAAGACTTCTCTTAACCCATTTGTATGTTCTGAAATCGTGTGTTAATAGGAATAAAAATAAATCATTTTTGCTTCAGCCACTGCTTGGTTAGCATGTTAGAAATCGATGCTGTTATTTTTGAACCTTTAGCTGACCCGATTGAACATTGAAACAATATTCAGTCTCCCTGTCTCAGCTTTGGCGCTTGAACATAATGGCTACTCACATTTTTTTGCAACTGTAACCATCTCAAACGTGGGGAAAGCTTGGTTCGTGTGTCTTCTCTGATGCCGTCATTGAGCAGATTGTTCAAGTGAAGAAATTGAGGGCCAATGAGCAGATTATTTAATTCTCTTGGTCTGCGCAATGTTTCAAGCCTTTGCCTGTTACCTCCGTTCAGTCGAAGCTGAGAGAAATTGATGTTATTGGATACAGCATTTACTTGAGCTCCTTCGCATAGTTTGGTAATCTAAATTTATATAATCTCCCTGATATCATTGGCTTTCCATCACAGCTGCAACTTTAGTCTAGCAAAGGCGTAGTAAACTTAATAACCTCTCTGATTTCTTAGATAACCTATCAGTGGCAGAGTGTATAGGTTTAAATAAACTCTCTGATTCTATTTGCGATCTGTCTCAGCCGTCTCCCTGGTCATAATGGGAAATTTAATAGTTTAAATAATCTCCCCAGTTTCATGAATTGATTAGTATGTGTATATGCTTTAGATGATAGTCTTTGTTCCAGGATATTGCTGAGTTCGTTGTAGTTTTAAGTAGTAGTTGAAGCGATAGTAGGATTCATAGGCAGTGATCTAAGTATAGTATAGTCCTATAGTCCTATAGTCATAATATATATATAGGTAATAATCTGGTAGAAGGCATTTCAAACAATAATCTGTTCTTCATAGATATATAAATAAATAACAAAATGTTCTCATTTCTCACTGTAGTTATATTGAAGTAAATATTGTATTCATGTTGCGTATGTAGAAATTGATGAAAATTGTTTTGTAACAAAGTAATTCCTTGATGAATAATGAGAAATTCGAATAGCAAGGAAGATAAATTAACTTAGTATATTTTGGTGTCGCTTTGGTAGTTCTTGGAATAAGTATCATTACAAAACCTTGAAACACTGTTTAACGAATCTAACTAAATAAGTTATGTGGTTAGGTTAAAGAGTTATGTTAGTTATTTAAGAAGTTTCTTAAGTTGTTATAAGGTAGAAGAGTAAATTTGAGAATAATTAATATGGAAAATTAATTTATTTATAAGAGCCCCAAGGGAATATTGTTACTTTAGATATCTATTGTGAGTAATTAGTCTTGAGGGAGGGAATAATGCTTGACAAGGTCATAATTATTGATAATTGCTTAATCAAAAGGTTTCGTTAAATGCTTGTATTTGTTAAATTATTTTAAGGTGAATTTGTTGGGTTCTCAATTAATGGAATTAGAAACATTAAAATTGCTCCAATAGTAATGGTTATGTGTGAGTAAAAGAGGTAATAGCTCTATTTATTTATTTGGAATATTTCTAAAGAAGTTAATTGATGAAATGTCTTTATATGTATATATGGATACCTATAGTGGTAGGATTTCTTCAGTTCGACTTAAATGATGCCTCAATAATGGAAGAGATAAGATATAAAGTAAGCTTTAAATGCTAGTAGAATGTTATCACTCTTTGTGGATTAGCAAAAAGGTAGTTTGTTAAATATAGTCTTTTAGGTGAGTAAGAAATTGATAGATTATTTAACTTAGAATACTTTGAGTATTGGTGATTACTTAGTATTTTATATGTGGAAGAAATGTCTTACTATTGAGTTGATTGTGTATATTTGGATAAATGTAGGGTTTATGTAAAATAGATGATTTTCTAAATGATGACTATCTCCTTATTCCCTTCTTCGTAAATTCTCTATAAGGATGCTTACTTGTTTCATGGTTGATTTGATGGTTTGAGCCGGTTGCTTTGTATCAAGTTGATTATGTATTTTATTTTATTTTATCTGAGTTTTGTTTATGGAGGGAGCTCTTTTGTGTCATAAGGTTGTGATTAGATTGTTGGTCCTTGCAGATGAATGGAAAGTGTTTGTTTGTTTACTGTTGTTCATTAAGTGTATCCCCGTGTTTAATGGTTGTTATGATGAATTTATTTCGATGTATCTCTTGAGTTGTTTGGTTTTCATAGGTGATTTTATTTACTGAGTTCACATTTGATCAACGAATGAGTTTAATGGATCCTTATTATTTTGGTCACCACTTGAGCCCTTTTGGTTGAGGAGATGTTCGTATGTTAAGGTTTTTTTTTGTGTTGGGACTGTATTGCTTTATTTTACCTTATTTGTGGGTTGTCATTCTTTTGACTTCCAAAGGCTTGAGATGATTGATAATTGTTCTCTCTCTTTATGTGCCCTTGATGTGGCAAGTGTTTTGGTTTCATGATTTTAAAAGAGTTGTACGAGAATTGTTGAGACTTTGATTATGTATTTATAGCGAGATGGGTAATGCCTCACATACTTCTCCATTGTGATCTAATATTCTTGTTATGTTGTACAACCCTTGGTTTCTTGGTTTTGATGTTGTGGGGTCTCTAGGGAGAGTGGCTCCTCGTGGGGGCCGGTGCCCTGCGTAAGGGGAAGAGCACAGGAGAACCCACGAGTGAGTTGGTAATCAAGTGAAAACCTAATAATTAACTTAGGAGGGTTGGGTAGTAATATCATTATAAGATTTAAAAAAAATGGATGCCTCGTCTTCATTAGTGCTTCCGCAGACTAATGGAAGGCTGAGAAGGCCGTGGTTGGCAAGGTCATGACCTCATCCTCACGAGAGGTCTACGGCTCCGCATGAGCTACCCTATGGTGCCGGTGCCTCAGGTAGGAGGAAGGGCCAAGAGATCCATAGATGGGGGCCGGTGCCTCAGTTTGGAGGAAGGGCCAGGAGAACCCATGTAGGCTATGCGATGACACTCTCCCCTAGTTGCCCATGTGTTTTACTTTATTGTGTTCCTCTGGAAGTAGGTTGTGGGAGTTGGTATAGATTGTTGATATTTGGATTTATCTTGATTAATGATTTTTGCCTTGATACATCTTTGGTGTACTTTGTGGTTTTGTATGATCTCATTTATATTTGATTTATGATCTTGTACTCTTTTGGTATTGTGATATGATGTTATTGTATTGTGTAATTGCAATTTAGAATTGTATTATGTTATTAATTCAGTTTGACTTGGAAGCGTTTCATGATCATCCTTTGATTACTTGTTTACTGGTCATTACTTTAATTTATGTGATGGGATTTATGATTTTAAGTTAGTATGTTGACTCTTGTAATCCTTGAGTTTTATGATACTTTTGTATGTTGTTGAGTCTTGTGGTTCCCTGTTTGGATGTTCTTGGTTGTGGTCTCTTTCTTGTTAGCTCCTAGCACGGGGGGTGGGCCTTCGGACTCACATGGTCGGGTGGAACGTGCTAAGCACCCCATTGGGTCCCCAGTCGAGGATCGAGCGGTGTGGATTGGTGTTGTTGCAGCAACTCCAGAGTTGTATTTGTCTTGGAGCCAGTTATGATATTTAGTATTCTTTTGTATCATGTTATCTCGTGTATGGTTTCCATTTATGACTGGAAACACCTTTGTATCATTGTACATCTTGAACTTGATATTGTAATGTAACATTAACCTTATGTGGCTATTTGCAGTTGTTATTCATTGTGTCAAAGTAAGTCATGCATATGTTGTATTTATGTACTCAGATGGTTTCCTATCAATGATTATCATGTATGAGTTATATTTGTTAATGTGTTACTTTGCTATGAACTGTATCTTTGGCTTTTATTCTTTATTGTTGTTGTGTGGATCTAAGTCATGTAATGACTCCTCGTGTACCCCAAGGGATGTAAGGGCTAATGAATCTACTGAAATGAAATTCATTTTATGATTTAATGTGTATTACATGTATGTTATGTTTACCTTTTTTTTTTAAAAAAAATTGTGCTGTAGTTATTGTTTATTTGTGTTTATTTGTCCTTTGGGGTCCGCTGGGGTGTTACACTTATGTTGTTGAATTTACTCACATGCTTTCTCATCTTTTACTCACTTTTTTAGCTTGTTTTAGTTCATTTTAATTGCATATTAGCTTCAATATTTCATTAATGGATTCCATGCATCCATCTTAGTCTATAAATAAATTAGGGTTTTCATCTTTTAGCATAATTTTAGCTTATATTAGCTTAGTAATTGCATAATTAGATCATTTATAGCATAAAATCATGGTAACTTAGCTTGCATCATGTTCATTTTTACATAATTTAGGTTTTTAAACATCAAACACCATGGTTTCATTGCTTCTCTTCCATAGAATTGACTGAAACAAGCTTACTTATCATGAGATTGGGAAAGGGTCATTGTTCCACATCAACACGACACCAATTCCACAACAAGATAAATTTTGAATGGATTAGAATAGATGTTTTGATAGCTTTAATAATTTAGTATGTTAGGTTTTGATCAAATGTTTGGTTTTAATCTTGTTTGATCAATCTTGTTGAGATTCGAGTATTGGTGGCTCTGTTATGCTTCGATTCTTCATGATCAAGCATAATTCAGCCCATACTGACAATCCTCTCATCAACATTCTGGCACTAGGAGAGCAAACCGATCATTTAGTTTTTTTTTAGCTCAAAATCCATGTTCATTTTGTTTTGCAAGTTGCAGTGATAGTCAAACCATGAATAGTGATGTTATTTGAATAGTGTCGCCATATAGTGACACCCAAGCAATTTGATACAATGATGCGTATTTAATTGGCCAACGCCAATGTAAATATAGTGATGCAAATTTAAATTTAAAATATCATGGACCAAGAATAGCAATGCTCAAATTCACCAGACCAATGCTTTCAAAGTTTAAATAATGATGTATTCATTAGCAATGGTGCCCATAAAAATAGCGACGCGATTGTGCTCACTGGTTTTGTTACAAACCGATGCCCATTTTCACCAGAGCGATCCCAACACTAGTAAGAAGCTTAATGATTATATTTTTTAGCATGTACTTTAATTTTTTGAATTTATCTAATTGCTAACATGCCACTGACTTCTCATTTTTTCTTTTTAGAGAAACTGGTTTTGCAGATTTGGAGAAAAACTAGGAAAATTTTTACCCCAACTTGTTGGGGTTATAACTTTCTACTCGGTGGCCAAAATTTGAATCTGTTTGCACCGTCAAAAATCTCTCCAAGAATACTAATTTAGTCCCTAAAAATCCAGTTTATTTGGTAGTCAATTTTTAGGGACCAATGCAAGTTTCAACCTCAAATTCTGCTCCAAAGGCCTTCAAAAACATGATTTACTGCAACATAGAAAAAATTGATTTTTTTTTTTAAATTTTAATTTTTGGTTTTTCTTAGTTCTAGTTATTTTAATAGTGTTTTGACACTTTTCGGGTAATTATAACCCACCATATGCTGCTTTGGTTTATGTTTTAGGACCATTAAATTTCCATTGGGTTTTAAAACTTACAATCTTAGGACCAACTAGCTTTCAATTGGGCTTAAAATTCATTTTCAAAGTTGGTTAAAACTGAACCCTCACATAATCATTTTATTTTGGGCTTAAAATTGAACAAGGAAAAATCATCTTTCAATTGGTGCTTAAAATAAATTCATAATTTCTTTGAAAGGTTAAAATTGATAACTGTTTGCTATGTTTTGTGATTTTCAATTTTGTTTGTGAATGCGTATGCAATTCTCTCACATCATTTGGTGAACTTGAGAAATAGAAACATTCTCTAACACTTTGCAAAATCACCCACATCTTTCAAATTGGGTTTAAAATTGAACAACCATGCTAGTGTGAGAAAAGGCATAGCGTGTGTTCTCTCTTTTTGCATGAAAGCAAACATGATCGAAATAAAGATGTATTTACTCACTATTATTCACCTTTATAGGGCCTACCTTGGTGGGAAAAAGTACTCAACCCAAGGGAATGACCCAAGTGGTAATGAGCATAAGCCAAGCTCTTCCAAACCACTATATAAATTTGTGGTTTCGATGAAAATCGTAATCAATGGGAAGCGGTACATGATAGATCTCCCCCAATATCTTTATGATGTGTAAAGCCCTTGTTCTAAGGGTTGGGAGACCTCTCACAAGGATTTTATCATTGCACCCCCTAAACTAGATGCCCATATTACAAACCTTTTTGTAGAATCCAAAACTCCCTAATATTTGTTGATGTCAAGAGGTCAGACCTCTGAAGCCGTCCCACATACTTATGGTTCTTAGTAGAGATGAATATTTTGTCATAGGAGATTCATGAGAACTCGAAGCTTGTCTAACCTATAGAAGCGAGTGCCATGGAGGGGAGCTAGTGTGGTCAAGCTTCTAATCATCTACTTTGAATAAGTGCAATTGGAGAAATCCAAGTGGGAATTCAACAAATATAGCCATTTCTATCGTAGGGTTGTAATTCTTGTGAGTTTGTTTAACACTTTGCTTGGTTTCAAAATGATCCAAAAACAAACATTCACTATCCAAAATTTCAAACATTTTGGCTTAAATATGGACTTCTTGAGTTAACCTTGATATTACTGCTTGTCCTAAGGATTTCTATCCTTAGAGATTTTAAAATATCTTGACCTATATCAGAATCCATATTTCCAAAGACCACATAGGAAATTGTGGTTTCAACCTCATGATTTTCATGAAATGGACGTTGTGAAACTTATGATGTTTTTGACATAAACATTTAGTTTGAAAACATAACCAAGACAAGTGTTTTTGGTAAAAATAACTTCATTAATCCAAGATTAAATCAAATGAACACCCCATATTGATGTATGTTCAAATCATTGACTCACCCAAAACAAGCAAATTGAGACAAGAAAAATATTGGAAAAATCATTGAGTTCCATTATCCAAAGTCATTAAGTTTTATTGTCAAAATCATTGGGTCCTATTTCCAAAATCATTTGAGTCCTATTTTACCAAAATCATTAAGTTCATAGGGTTTCATCACTTTATAGGTATAAAATTTGTCTCACTACCTTGGTCTTATCAAAACAAAAGGTTCACTTTAGGTCAACATTGAGTCAAACATTTCACTTACCCCTTCATCAAAATTCAATCCTTCACCTCATCTATCTTTGCAAAATTTCAAAATACACCAACACTATGTGACTTAAACATCAATATCAATCAAACTATCTTCTAACTTAGCTACTTTGTATGTGAAATGTATCTTTTTCCATTCACTTACTTAAGGTAGTTATCACCCTTGAACTAGTTCATCTTGAAGGTCACGAGTCTACCCTAAAGATTTACAAGTTCAACATCCTTTATCCCAACATAAAAACATTGAAACTTAAGTCAAAAGTGTTGTCCTAAAATATTTGCAAATATCACTTCCCATATCATCCACATTTTCATCTCCCACTATCACAATTTCTCCCAAAAGACTTAGAGTGTCTCTTCCACCTAGATTTAAGTCAACTAGAGAGTTCAAACATTACAAATCTCAACACACCTCTCCCATCATTGACCCACAATCTATGGTAAAGACAAGATCAGAACACAAGAGAATCATAGGGAAAACCAAAGTCTTATCTACCATCAGTGATCCATATCCTCAAGAATTCAACCCAAGGATTTATTCTACCCCATCACATCAACCATCATCTCCATCAAGGCCATATGAGATAGAAGATATCATGAACAACCAATTTGGACTTACTAGAGAAGAAATCATGGAAAAACAAGCCTTAAAAAACATGGCTCCAATTTCCCCCTCTTTTGTTGCATAATCATTAACACAAGGCTTGAAATCATCTATGATTCAACCAAATCCATCCCTTGTACCAAGTAAACCTTTAACATCTAGTATTGAAACTAGGCTAGGAACCAACCTTGGTCTCACTTCATGTCTAGGAACAAACAAAACTTTGGGTATTCACAAAACAGCCATTCCATTAACCACCAACTTTCCCCAAGACACAAGCCGGATACCAACCTTTGGAAAACCACTTGTTGGCATATGGCTTTAGGAGATTGTTTTTGGTTGCTAGTGTTGTCAGTCATGGAAACTAGAGTCAGTAGTGTGGTCTACAGTTTAGAAACAGTTCCTACCGGCAAGGAAAGTAGAAGACAATATTCTACAAGAAGAATGCATGAAGAACAAAGTATCTGGTTGGTAAGTTGATCTAAATACTTCACCAGATAACTATTTTGTTGTGTGGATCCCCAGGGAAGCTTTTCAAGCATGTATACTACTTGTTTGATAAGTTTTACGATATTACATTGATTCATGTATGATTTTGGAGATTCGATAGAATAATTTATTGCATATTTTCTCATTATAGTTGACCTATTGTGTATGGAATGTTTCAGATGTATGAGGAGTATGTGTTTAACTATTTCTTATGTTGGGAATTTTTGTTTGGGTCCCTTCTATATTCTAGCTAACTTGTGTGGGTACGCATTAATTCTAATTGGTGATTTGAGCCAACTTGTGGAAGAATATTATATTTTGTTTGAAGCTGACATATAATAATAAAATTATTGTTAGCAAATATATAAATGAGATCAGTAACTCATTTTTTATATGATGTATAAAGTGGTGAAAAGGTGTGTGTGTGAAAAAGTGTAGAACATCTGCATTAGGTAATATAAGATCTATCAAGCAAATTTTTTTTGTGTAGCAGAAGGGTTTTTATAGAGCAGAGTAGAACAAAATAGAGAAAAAGTGTGAATTGGACAAAAGGTTCAGAATCCATTTCATGTGCTTAATTGGAACTAAATCTAGGCATTCAAAGATGCTATTTTCTCAATTCATATTTAGAATAGTTTTAATCCAAACTCCTTTTGGACAGTGAGTCCTCTTTTGTATTTTGAGTAGTGAGCTCTAGGCAGTGTGCCTGAATGCAATTAAATTCCCTTTTTATCATACTTTTAATATATTATACTTTGTGGATTAATCTTCACCATGGTTTTTCCCCTAATAGGGTTCCCACGTAAAAAATCTTGGTGTTATGGTGTTCACATTATCTTGTTAATGTGCATGCATGTTTCCTTTTGTTTATTTGTTGTGGATGCTATTAAAGCTTAAATATTGTTATTGATAGTTTAAGATCTAATTTGAAATTCAAATATTGTGGAACAATGATTCACCTCCCCCCTCTCAATGTTCTTGGTGTCCAACACCACTTACATTCCATGATTCCACAACAATCTCAACATCTCAAGCACAACCATCTTCATCCATCATCACAAGTACCCCAATAATGCCTAATGTTACACAAGGTAATGTGAAACAAGTACCTCAATTAGGAAAACAAGGGAAATTTAACACTCACACAAATTCAACCCTTGACAAGTGGTTCTAACAACCTTATTGACACATCAAAACAAGTGATTACCCAAGATACTCAAATCAATCAACCATCCACATCAAACCCATCCATCATTAATCCAAATCAAAAGAACACCTTGGTTAAAAATCCCATCAACCAATGTAATACATTGATCACACCTCAAATACAACAAGGGAACCCCCTAGCCATCATTCAAGCAAACCCTTTCAATCAGTTACAAGGTCTGAATGTGCCATTACCATTGCAATATCCAATGGAATCATCATCTTTTTCCATGGTCCCCTTTATCATGCAAAATAAATTGGGGCCTCAAAGTTAAATTCCTCCACCTCTAACTACCATCTTACAAGGGATGTTAAATCAAGGGAAACCTCCACTTCTCATCAGCAATCCACTACCCACTAAGAACATCAACACTCACAATCTATTTCAAGTATCCCAACAATCACTTGATCCTACATTACAAGCACATTCCTTAGCTTTAAAACAAACAAAAAAAACTTATCAACAAGCCATCCAACAACAACAACAACAACATCAATAAGCCTTAGTAGCATAACAACAACAACAACAACAACAAGCTCATCAAGCAGCCCTAGCAACACAACAACAGGCTTATCAACAAGTCATCCAACAACAAGAACAACAAGTCCAACAAGCTTCCTTAGTAGCGCAACAACAACAACAAGCTCAACAAGCTACCTTAGTAGCACAACAACAGCTTAACAATATGCCCAACAACAACAATTGCTTGCACAACAACAACAATAGTAGGCTTTGTACTATAACCCTCAACCAAACATCATACACCCAAACACGTTAGGAACATATACGCCTCAACCAAAATCACCTTCATAATATCCTACACCACCATACACCCCATACAACACAGTATCATATCAAAATACCACATACAACCCATCTGTCATCCCAACATATGTTCCTCCACCAAACCTGCAAGACAATCTATCATCACAATTAAAGGTGGTATCACAAGGAATGTAGGACCTTCAGATGGGAGAGACAAAGAAGCCCCATACACAAAACTTATGTCCCTATCCATTTGATCGAAACATCGCAATTCTATCATTTCCTCTCAGATTTGAAATCCCAAAATTCGATAAATACAAAGGGAGGGGAAATCTTGTAGACCACATCAAAGAATTCAATGTCATGTGTATGGAGGTTTCCCACAATGATTCCTACTTAATGCACCTCTTCCCATGAACTTTAACAAGTCTTGCCATGGATTGGTCTTCACAGTTACCTCCACGCATAAAAAATTTCCAAGAAATTGTTGAAAAATTCATAGATCACTTCTCCTTCAATCTTGGCATGGATGTAAGCTTAGAATAGTTTAATACTATTATACAAAACAAAGGAGAATATTTTACCAATTTCTTGTAACGGTGGAGACAAATAGCTAGTAAAAGCAAGTGGCCACTTCCCGACGAACAACAAGTGGGCATTATCATAAAAATATAGATCTAGATCTATCCTTCCACTTGAAAATGCAATGCAACACATCATATGATGATCTTGTCCCTATATCCCTTAACATCGAGAGAGCCCTAACCTCATAGGGCAACACACAAGTGTATAAAGACAACTTCCCATCCACTAGTTTTAATGACAAGCCTCGCTATTGGGCCAAGAACAAGAATATTAGTAGTGATGGTGTTATTGATGTAAAGGTGGTCTTAACTACTCCTAGACAAGAAAGCACCCAACCCATGAATACAAAAGAACCATACACATCATTGTCAAACAATCAACCAATGATCAATGTTGTAAACACTCAATGCAGACAACAGAGAACAAACAATGCTCCTAGGTGACAATTCACTCCCTTAGGGGAACCTATGGAAGATGTGTTAAAGAGGTTGATATAGTCTAACCTTATCACACTCCTAGATTTCTCAAACTATCAAGAGCCACAAATCAAACCTCGTAGCTATAAAGAAGATCACTTTTGTGAATTTCACAAGTACAAAGTTCATAGCACACAAAATTGTTTTAGGCTCAAACATCTAATAGAGGATCTTATTGAACAAAGAGACATTGAGGTTGATAAAAAATATGGGAATGAAAATCTAAAAAATTTACATGAACCCTATACCTGATCATGGAAAAATAAAACATTCAACAAAGGCATCAAATTCAAACAATACCCAGGCTACCACGTTGGGACATGTTTACTTTGTTTATGAGGAATTAGACATGCATCAAGATACTATTTTAAAACAAAGTCCAAACCAATCAACAGTGTTTGGAACTATTGTATACCGTAATGACATCAAGTGGATATCTGATTGTGATATTGCTCCCACATATGACTCAATGATTGGGCATGTTGAAGAATTTCCAAACGAGCCAGAGATATCCCTTATTGTACCTATTGATGATGTTTTCTGCACAACAACAACTCAGACATAATATAATATCCTATCTCACTTGAAAGGTAAATCTCTATCAGCAAGCCTCAAGAGATAACCCCAATGTCTCTAATTTCAGGTCTTGACAATGCATAAACGACTCAATGATAAATGTGAAAATTTTGGTAATCACAATGGGACCTTACTACAAGAAAAATATTGAATCTCAATTTATCATATCTAAGAATATGATGATACTTCAATCCTAAATTTAACCCAATAATCAAAGAGATTTCTAAACTTAATATTAAACCTAAGATTAACAATGCAAATGACCAACACTCGAAATGGACCAATCCATCAATACTGATTTCTACTTGACCCAGATGGATCTGCAATCTTATAGAAACAGTGCAATCTTCTAAGGTGTTAAGATTTTCAAATCATGAAAATTCATTCAAACAACCCTATTGCAATTGAAATGAATAAACCCTCACAATTGAGCTACGCACAATGAATATAAAGGTCTAGGATAACTTTGCAAAGCACCTAACAATCAGTTGGTTGTGAAAAGTATGGACCAGGGATTGTTGCAACACTTCAAATATCAAACCATAAACACTATTAAACCAAATCTAATTCTAAATATCAATTTTCCTCAAAGCAATTTTAAAGATAGAATAACAAGAACCATGCAAGATAAGGAGAACACAAGAATGGCACCAAATCACAATGTCATTACTTGCATCAAATTATCCACTGTAGCAACAATTCCAGCTTTCTATTACAATATTTGCTTGAGAACAACTACTTGCTAACTCTTGCTCTACTTAATTCGCTCTAACTATCTCTCTATTTGTCTATATCTAAAACTTCTTAACCCTTAAAAATGAGGAAAAATTCCATATTTATAGAACCCCCAAAATATGTCAGCCTAGATAGGATTTTACAATAAAAATTAGGCACAACAAGTCACCCAAGAGAAATTCAAAATGAAATAAAATATGCATTAAATGCATGAACTTCATCCAGGTCGGCTTGGGATCTCCAATGCAGCTCGGACCAATGCATGGAAAAATAATAGGGAAGCACAAATCTTGATGTATCCAATCATTAACTACCTTCCCCTTTGTCTTTATTTCGATCTAGCATTTCATGAACTTTCAAAAGAACCCTATCCAAGTCGGCCAGGGGTGGCAAAGGAAAAACCCTAAGTCACCTTTCAATTGATGCAATTTCTTCCCTGGACTGTTTCACCGACTTATCCCACTCCACCTTATAAGTTAGGTATTTATCAATGATAGCAATGTAGGTGGCTGCATCATCCAACTAGTGCTCAGAAACACAATCATCATTAATTGGGGCATAAACATCATGCCACCACTTTCTCAACTATTCTAAACTCAAATATTTGGGGGAAATCTTCCTTCTCCCTGTCATAATCTCAAAGAAAGCAATGGATCCATTGTAAACACTAGCTAGGGTATCATCAATCTGCCTCCTCTGTAAATCTTCAAAAAAAAATTTCCTGATCTGCAATGCTTCAAACCACTCCCAAGGTTTAGCAGCTTCGGAGGAAGGAAGAATTTTATCACTTACTACCTTATCCCTGGTGTACTCCATGATAGTTTTGGTTTTCTGCAGTAGGATATTTGTATCTTCTTTGTCCTGAGCTAATACCTACTTCAACCAATCAACCACCCTCATAGCATCCTTCCTTGTGGAAAAAATATCTTTAATGGCCTCATTTCCTTTGGTTCGTACCCCTTGTAGCCAATTTGCAGTAGCAAGAGTGGAAGCTTTCATATTTTCTAGCTCGATGATAGTCTCCCGAGGAAAGGGATTCACAGCAGAAACTGAGGGGTTAATGGATTGCGAGGGTTTCATCAGATCCTCCAAGCATTTCCTAAGATTCTCATTTTCCTTTTTTAGCTCCTACTTAGCCTTTATTTCCTTCCTCAATCTGCCCAAGATAACTGCACTAGAACCCTGATAATCCTCAATGTCCTGTTCAACGAAAATGGGCCCCAAATTGAAAGTTAACACATTATAGTCTTTTGCAGATACCTCATCTCTATTCTTATCTGGAGTAGGGGTGGCAATGTGAACAACTCTGTTATGAACTTCATCCCTCTTAATCTTTGAAATCACCCTAGCCTTCTTTTTACCTTTATCCTTTCCAATCTTGGCTAACAGCTCACCCCAATTAGGTGGGGTATCTTCTACAACAACCTGTTTCCTTCTTATCTCCTTATCCAACCAATCAGGGACACTAGATTCCAATTGTACTTTACCCTATTTCTCCTCTTCTTGTTGACCCTTAGGTGCTTCTTCACTCAAACCCTACTTCTCAGGAGTCTCATCTATCTGACTCTCCTTCTCTTCAGCCTATTCCTCCTTATGCTCAGGCGATGGAATCTTTTCTACCTCTTCTCCTTATGGAGGTGATTTGATCTCTTCAGTTCCAACAGGTGACTCTGCATACACAACCAAGGGAGACTGCATTACCTTTTCTACTTTAGCTTCAGCACTGTAAAGGTCACCTTCATGAAATTCCTCCCCTTCATTATCTGGATGATATTCAACTTTCTCAGATTCACTTGGTTTGCTTTGAGCCTCATGGGAAGAAGGAACATCATCATGCTGATCCTCATGAGAAATAACCAGAGGGAGGTTTGTTTTAGGCACACTATCCTTGGGAGAAGGAGTCCTAGACCTCCTTGTATACACTTGTGCCTTCTCTTCTGAGCTTTCCACATTTACCACCGGTGGGGTAACATCTTCTTCTCCTACTCTGGAACTTGCCTTCTATGACAATCTTATGACTCTTCTCCTTTTAGACACAAGAACATCAACCTAACAACCTTGCTTTTCAGTTTCCTTCTGTTCAGACCTCTTAGACTTTGACCTTTTCTTAGTAATCAGTTTTCTCTGCTTTTCTGCTTCATGGACTTCCTCCTCTTGAACACCTTTTATCTTGATCTTGAATGGAGAATCCAGCTTACCTTTTCCCTTAGGATCTTGCTCAATTGATTCCTCTGAAGTGGAGTGAGGGTCCAAATATCCCATCAACTCATAGGTGCATTGTACACTTTCATTCTCTAACTCCCACATTTTATGCCTCAGCTACATTCTAGTGAACTTGGTGATTGGATCCATCAACTATTTTAGTTCTGTCTTTTCTTCCTCTAACCAATCCACATCACCAATTGGCATGTCCTTTATTGCCTCATAAGGATGATCCTAAATTAGGTTTCCATCATCCTCAAGTTGATCCGGTACTACCTTCACATTATATAGTCAAACTGATTCAACTGGAAGGTGAGGAAATTTCTTCCGGACCTCAAATTCATCACTGCAATTATCCCAATAATCCTCTAGCTGAACCTTATGGTTGTATTCTCTGCTGGATCTCTTTTGGGCTTCACCTATGATGTCAAACCTTGATCTCTTAGAATGGAAGGATAAACCAAGAGCACTCATGTACTCCTAAGAATCCTAGGCAAAACCAATGGAAGGACAAGCCTCTCCAGTGCCAATCCTCAATGGGAAATCTCCACCAAAACTAGTTTTATGCTTGTCCCTCTTAACTATGGCATCAAACTCACATATCTATCTAGTGACCTCCAAAATAAAAATGTGATGAGTAGGGTACCTTGGAAATCTAAAATGGGCCCTTTGGAAACCATCAATCCAGATGTATGAGAAATTTGGGAACTGAATAATCCATGCCCCATACTTCTTGATGAGCTCCTTTGCTTGGTCCAAAAATTCTTACATGCTCTGCACCCTGAAGTAATCTGCTGATATGCATGGTGAATGCATCATTCACCCTCCTATAACTCAAACTTCCCAAATGCAACTAAGGGTAGACCTCATAGATAATATCCTGTCCAAAGGTGCCCCTGGTACTCAATCCCTTGTATGGATGAAACCTTGCAAGAGCATAGACCAAGTATGAGGTCATCGTGAAGGTTTTGGTCTGCAGCACATTGGAAATCTACTTATGAATCACTCTGCTAATGACACCCGCCCAATGGTAGTTAGTCTTCTCCTGTTCCATCCTCACAATCACATGGCACATCCAATTCTTAAACATGCCAGTATTCTTCAATCCAACCACCCTGCTAAGCAATGTGATGGCATCATAGTATTCTTTCTTGAACTTTGCTCTGAGTAGTTTCTTGGGCAGTGTAGAATAATGAGACTTAGGCTTCTCCAGCTAGGAATTAATAAGCTATTAAGATTTAACAGTCTATTCATCATAGTACTCCTGAGCTGCCTTCATGTTGAATGCCACCACATGATACCTATCTGGCATATCAAAAGTTTGAGCAATGGAAATAGGGTTGAAATTCACCACAATCCTCCCTTGAGGACCAATTATTCTTTGTGTATCACTATCATAGTGTCTAGCACACTCAAGGACCAACTCATAACACTGCACCGTGGAAGGGAAACCAGCTACATGCACCAATCCTGATTCCAACATCCTCTTTGCCACCAAAGGAAGATCTTACGCTGCCATTCTACCTTTAAACTCCTTGTAGTCCCAGAGGCCAACATTTGTATCTATTACTTCTGACCAGATTGATGTAATCTTACTCTCAGGAATTTTTCTTTTGATGTCCATCTTAATCTTTTCTACTTTAGACATTGAAGACCTAGTCACTGCCTTTTTTGACTCAACCTACACTTGACAAAGGAAACATAATAAAAACCATAGGAAACCAATGTTGATTCATCAAGGGCATCATTAAAATGAGTCCCACATAAGCAAGATATCATTAAATTTCAAATGAAATGATCATAAAAAATTTTGGGTTTCAAGACCATCTACAAAATCCAAGCAAGGAGGAACTCTAGGAAATTTTGAGCCAGACGGATTCCAACGAAATAATCATGAAAACACCAATTAGCAATTAAGTCTGATCATTATTAATCAATAAAAAACATGAGATCTAAAGATAGCATGAATTAATCATAAAATGCATAATCATTAATTAATACATCATGCCATTCCATATTCCTTCATATTCCATCAAATTTTGGGAAAATCCGTCAGGGATGGATTTCCGTGAAGGTAGAGACACTTTGGAATAGATCAGAAAAAATAGGGAATCAAGGATTCTGGGAAAATCTGGGTCGGAAGGAAATCCGCGAACAAGAAAAAACTCTGAAAGTATGCGGATTCTGGGAAATCAAAGGAAATTGGGAAAATCCACTAGAACCAGAAAATCTGCCAAAGATGAAAAATCCTTGACCAAGGACGAAACCCAAACTGCGACATAAAATCACGATTTCGCTCAAACCAATGGATAGATCCCAAATTTTGAGAATCTAGGCCTGAGACAAGTTAGGTATGGGCCTTCCATAGATTTTCTTTGCATTCTAGGCCAATTTTAAGGCAAAATAAGGTTTCATGGTATTGCCCTAGGTTTCAAACCCTATACATCCACCATTAACGTACAGGCAAGCTCAATATCCACTAAAATCAACTGCTAAATCATTACTAGGGTTTACTCATGACTTCTCAAGCATGACCCCTCACAATGCAAAGAAACAAACAAGCTCGAGACTTACTTGGAAGACCATAAATCAAATAATGCTACGCAACCCTAGTCATGAAATGATCAAACATTCAAGAATTTGAACCCCAATAAGCTCCATGACATCAAAGCCTTATCCACAATCATCAATTAGAAGCAAGGAAATCAAAACATACCATTGTGAAGTGGAAATAAATCTCATAAACAACAAATGCAAAATTAATGGCGTCCACAAAGAATATCGACAGGAATGCACTAGAAATCGCCACTTAAATCGAACAATTCAAGATCAACACCTCAAATCCAATCAAAAACTTGCAAGAATGCACTCTGTAGCTCAAATGATGGCAAACAATAAGCATAATAGTGCAAAAAACCTCAAAAATCCATTAAATACATCATTCAAAGCTCGTACGAAAACATTAAATGTAGCTGACAAGACAACCAGGAAAATCTAGGAACCCGTTGACAGGACAGAATCCAGAAAAATCTAGCCCACGCAGAATTCCACAAAGACTGAAAATCACTGAACCAGAGTGCTCAGCTGGAGTCCGAACAGGATCTGGGAAAATCTGACCAGTGTGGAAAGTCCTGAACTTCAATGAAAAAATGAACTTAGCTCAAAATTAAAGATCTTCAATGAATAACTTAGGGAAATCACTTAGGCAATCAAAATAAACATTTTAGCACATGCCAAAGTAAGATAAAACCCCAAAATGAAAGGGCCAAGACACCAAAAACCAAAGTGAAAGAGGGTCCTTGCTTATAGCGAGGCGTGTGTGCGAAAACTGCACAATAGTACCCATACCCACAAATTGTTGCAAATATTATTTTACTGATGAGATATCATCCACCCAAGGATCATGTCAAGAAAAGGCTCTTGAGGATAGTGAAATTTATTTCAACTCGAGTCAAGATCAAGAACCCCTATCCCTAGAGTTTCAAAAATAACTAAGGGACATCTTTCAAACCATTTTAAACTCCAAATATGTTCCCAGTATCACTCCTGAGATGTTTCTTTTGGATGGACATATAGACATTCTTCATCCAAAACATGAGTCTCCCACTCTTGATATTCCTATACAAGAGCAAGCAGTAGTTGAGATTATTGATTCTTAAAGTGATTGTGCATCATCGACATCATTTGAATCAATACCAACATATTTTGAAGCAGTATCAAATGAGAATGATGTTATGGAACCAAAGCAAATAGTTCATATTTTTTAACAGTAGGAACCCATAGCAATATCATGTGTTCATTACAATTCCTATTCAGTGGCTATGGATTAGAGGATACATTATTAGGGAAAAGGATTAGGTATTGATAATACCTTCACAATGTCAGGGGAAATCTCATCTACAAAAAACATCAACATTTGGGGCATGGAGAGTACTTATGATGAAAATGTTGTCAATGCTACAACTAGTTGTATCATGAGTTGGAATTCACCCATAATATCATATGCAAATTGGGACTAATGTAAAAACAAGAATTCCTATCAAATCAAGGCAAAGATCATAAAAAAAAATGAAGTCATCAAGCAAAAAGGATAAAGCAAATATAAATGGATACCAAAGAAAATTAAAGAAAATCATCCCTCCAAAAATTCATTAATCAAAGAAACTATGGGGAAAAATCAAAAAGTGAAATGTATAGATCAAAAGAGTCCTCAAATAAAAAAGCAAGCTTCTCAAGCAAGGAACAAAGTATATAAAGTGGTTGGTCCTAATTCCACGAAAAACCTCCATCCCCATGCCCATCTTCCCAAGTTTGAAGAGTCGAAGGTTCCAAACTATCGACAAATCCATCTCATATTCCTTCATACATGACACCATACATTCCATTAACAATATCCAATTCTCGTATTGATTGTGTGTTGGAAGCTACCCTTCATCATAAGGATTTTGAAGGCACTATCATGATGTGTGCATATAAACAAGGTTAATTTTGGTATCCACAAGGCATATCAAAGTTCTTCAAGGTTGCATTCAAGTGCTCGTATCTTAGCAAAGTAGCTTCTTCAAGAAGGGTATCATTGGCATGTTATGATAGTGGCCTCCATATCAGTACCACCAGGTGGTTCAACATGAGGCTAACATTTCCAAAAAATAAAAAAATAAAAAAAAGAATTGAAAACATTAAAGATAAAAATTGTCCTCCAGTGAAAACCACTATGGTGGTGCTTTGGGAAAGTACCATGATGAAAACCTTTAAAAAAAGCATCATGAGTAGAATCAAAGATCTATATGATCCTTCTCAGACAGAAGCATCTCATCCTTGTCATGATAAATCCAATGTTGCCTCCATCCGTCCAATCCATCTTTATCCAGATATTCCACTTTATCCTGATCTTGACAAAGATTCACCATATACTTCAACTCTACTCATGGAAAAATTTTGGTAGGATCTTTACCACTTTATCTCATGAAGTCCCATAGCCCATATCTAGCATGATAAAACTCTATCAAACTCTTTGCTTATACATTACCTATCTTGGTTGTCATTGTATTATGAATAATTTCTAAACATTGGGGGTAGGTTATTGTACTCTTGTTTTCAAATAACTTTTGATCCATGTCTTATATCTTACAAACATGGCATTCACATTGTGATCTAAGTATCGTTTACCTCAGACATCTTATCAAAAAACACCAAAAACATTCATGAAATCTTATCCAAAAGATACAAAAACACTTACAAAATCATGTACAACAAAAATCCAAAAAAAAAAAGAAAATTATAAAGGAAAAATCAAAAACATCCAGAAAACATGAAAAATCCTAAAAAGGTCAAACATCAAAAATCCATAAAACAATGTATCTTTTTTGAACTACATTGTCTCTGAGCTTGAACGTAGACAAGGCCATCATTGATGTTCCCTCAATACACCCCAGGTCAATCTTTTACCAGTCCATTGTAATTAGCTATCATTTCTCGCCTATTCATATCTTTGTCTTGTAAATGGGTCGAGTCACTTGAACTATGTGGGCTTTGCATGTATAACATAGGAAAGGATAATCTATTATCACCCCCTAAGGCCCCTAGGATAGGTCTCTTAGGTTAGGTTCTTGGTCAAAACTCAATAAAACTCAAAAAACTCCTAAACATTTGTAAAACTCAGAAAATCCACAAAACATCCAAATATTTAGAAAACAAAAAAACGTTCAAAAAATGGAAAACACAAAACAATGGAAATTTTTTAAAATACCTAAATAGCCTCAAAACATTTAGAAAACCCTAAACAGCCTCAAGAAATCCCAAAATTCAAAAAAAATCATTAAAGATTCAAAAAGACCAAAAAAAAACCTCAAAATATTCCAAAAAATCCAAAACCCATCCATCCCATCTCACTTTCACCCATAATAAAATGATCATCACCTTCACCCTTTGGAAAAACAAGTAGAAAGCAAACATAGCGAGCTGTAAACTACAAACTTAAAAGTATAAATCTAAAGTTTAAATCATAGGTAAATGCATCAGTGAAGTTTATGGAAACAACTCATCTCAGCATCATTATCTCAACATCAAACAACCCTCTGATCAACATTTCCTAGGATGTATCCTTCCTGCAATGGAAATCAGTATTAGATATCACCTTAAGCTAAACTTAAACTAGGTAGGAGCTATAGATAACATTGACTATTTATCTTTGATCTTTTCTTATGATTTATCTTAATGACCCATTCCGAGGAACTCTCGATGATGTCTAATAAAATGATTTAGAGAGAAACAAATGGAGCATCAATCATTATCTTTCATTTGTCGTGTTTGTGGATACTCTTGTAAAATAACCTTGATGCATACTTCCTTAGTTGTGTGGAGGAAGGTCGTTTGGGATATGTTGCTGATAATTGCATATGCTTTGGTCCAATATGTTCTAAGCTTCTATCTTTCATTCCAACGATGTTTCTATATGTCAAGATGTGAACAAGAACTATGCAATCTATTTGTCATGTCAAAGTCCATTACACTAGATACAACATCATCCTAGCTATCAATACCTTGATGCATCATGTCCATGTGTTATATCAAACAATAATGAATGATGGAAAATCCCAATCTTCAAGTGTGAGCACCCATCCTACATTTTCATCCTGCATTATTTTGCATTGGCTCGTCACCATCTCTAATAAATTCTTGATGAATCATGGACATGTTGGATATTTTGAAGAAATCATCATCAACAATGATCATTCATTCTTTATTCTTCTATCCTCTCTCTGTGCTAACTTGGTATCATGACACTAAAAAAAAACATCAATGCATCCACCCTACATCCACAAAGCATTATCATACATGAATCTCATAATCATATCATAATCATAAAACATCCATCAACATAATCATCCATATCAGAATCATTGCATATCACATCATACATTCTACATTATCATTTGAGTTGTAATGAATAATATCAATTTTTTATTCTAAGCATCTTAAATGATTGCATATCATAAGAATTTGCATACATACATCCATATGCATACATTATAATCATCATCATAAAACATGCATATAAAATATACAAAAATAAATGCATCCATGTCATTTGCATCCATTAAATTTGCATATCATAATCATTTATCCATATCATATCATGAAAAGATAATGAAAAAGAACATAACAGTGCATCCATACATAATCATATATAAGAAGCTATACATCATCCATACATGAAATAAAGTCAACACTTCATAGGATAAATCATCTGTATATGTATCATATATATATCAAAAAATGTGTCATGGTACAAAATTTGGATTAGTGCATGTACATCGATGATCAATACAATATCCATGAGGCTATAAAAAAGGAGCCCATGAATGTATATCAATACAAAGAATGGGGAAAAATCAAAAAGTGTCTATATACCAAAAATATAGCCCTGGTGGTTTCTACCCTCTCCAGCCTACTGCTCAGGCTGATCCTTGACACGGGGATGTGCATCACTATGTTGTGAAAAATTAGGCTAACGAATAGATGCTAGAATATCCCTACAATAATTTTTCCTATATTATGTAGCCTCTATACGACCTCGTCGAAACAATCCGACCATGTGTGGTCGCTACCATGACCTCTATCTGCTTACGTCTCACAACTTCCTAGTCTCTCTCCCCGTTGATAGCCTAAACTCTTTGAAGTGAAGCATCTCTCTTGGCTATCACTGTGACCACCTGTTTTCAATCCTGGTCTCACTCAGTAGTTACAACCAAAATCTATAGGTGGGCCTAGTCCCACTCACCTGTCAAAGTTTGGACCTGCTGCTGCAATTGTTATATCTGAGCATCTCATGGATCTAGTGGTGGTGGTGGCATTGGCTACTGCTACATTGTTGGAGGTTGCTAAGGAGGTTGTTTTTCCACTGGAGGAGGCCCTAGAACCTATCCATCATGGCCATCCTATCCTCCTTATCCTCTACTCTTGACACCTTTTCCTCACAACCTCCCTCTAGGAGGAGCACCTGTTGGATCTGTAAGTTGTCATGGTCAGACGAACCATGCATCATAAGCTGGAGTGATCTACGCTATGGGATGACCTTGATCATATTCCCAAGGTTGGGCAACCAAGTAGTAGAAACTCTCAATGACCTCTAGTGCTATAATCGTCGGTCCCCATATCAGGACCTCTCTAGCTTATCTCACAAAAATCACCCTATAGGTATCATTGGGCCTATCCTATACATCACCAAAATGTCTAGCCACTCTATCAAGAAGGTATTGCTCGATCATGGTATTCGTTTTGCACAATAATGATTCCAAACACAAGCTCAATCTATAAGGGGTAACAAAAGTATACATTGGATCAAGATACAATCTTGATGAGAGTTCTCTTATGATTTGGGCTCTATACCCCCCACATAAGAAGCTTGTAATTATTGATACAAAGAAATAATTTTGTCATTTGATGACATTAAAAGTGGGTGAAACTAATCATGTGGTCACAACTGATATTGGCATAAATGTAGCCAAATTGAACAAGGAACAAATTCAAATGTTGATTAAAGAATGAGATATGTACAAATTAAATAGTGAAATGATGCTTAAAGAAAATGATTTTCTAAGAGACACAGTTAAGGATGCATTCAAAGAATCTACTAAAATATTGACTCAATGAGAAGGCTCCTAATTAAAGGACAAGTGTGAAGAATTACAAATGAATAATTAACAGATGCACACTCAAGTGATCACGGCCAAGTTTGACATGCTTTCTACAATACTCCAAAAGAGGTACACTAATATGATCATATGGATGGAAAAGTTCACAATAACTCACTCTAAGAGTCACACTTCCATTCAAGAACATAAAAGGATAAATTACAAGCTTTGGGAAAAGCTCCAAGAGATACAAAAAAAAAACACTTTTGATACCAGAGCCATTATAACTATTGAAGACTTGATAAGGAAGCATAAAGACTATTATGAGGAACTTCAAGAAAATTTCAAAGAGTTTATCGATGCTTCAAAAGAAGGTGTTTCTGCACTATTCAGTGATAATGAAGAATTGAAAAGTTAGACTGAATGGATAAAATAATGCTGACTAATACTGTAGGGAGCCTTGGAAGTAGCTAAGGATGAAGATCTAGCATTACAAGAGGCCTACGAGCATTTAGAAAAGATCATTACTATGGAGATTTCAGTGAGTAATTTTGTGCATGATGCTGATATGTACTTGAGTCAATATTACCTAAATCATGTTACACAAGTTCATTTGTGGCTCATTAGAGCTTAATGTTAATATTTTATGTGTTGTGAAAGTCCCAAAAGACACTTACAAAGAGGTATACCCTCTTCAAGATATTTCTATATAATTTGAACATGTGATGATTGAATGAGAGGAGAAAAAAATAGATAAGAGAGAGAGAGATAAAAAAGAAGAGAGTTTCATAATATATCATGTAGATTATACTATAAAGGACCATGATGAATGCATAAATTTTGGAAGAAATCAATAGATCTTTAATTATGTGTGACTTCACATTGGTGTCTATTGTTTGTTGATTTGAAAATTTATTTGGTTGTCTCCACATTTTTATTTCTCTATTATTTGAACTTGTGTATCCAAGTTGATATTTAGTTCCATCAGACACATTTTTTTGTTATTGTGCAATCAAGTTAATTGGTTTCTATCAAAGAATTAAAATCCTTTTAATTGATTGCAGTAACTTGGAAGTAACGTTTTGATTAGTAAGAAGATACTTGTAATTGATAAGATTGGCATACTATCTACAACTTGATTAAACATCAATTTAATACATTCTCCATTCTACACAGATCTAACATCAATTTCTATTTTCTATTTATGCATATTTAGGATTCTGTCCTTTTACAATTGTTGGGTTATTGTAATGAATGAACTGAGATAAAGTTCCATCAGGGGGTTTCTTGCATAATAAATCTGATTAGAGTGTAGTTTTCACTTTGATCTCCATATCCATTTTGATTTGTTGGCAGCTCGTATGGGTTATTTGATTTCCTAGTTTCTTTTGGCCACATCTTTGCTATTGCTTGACACATATCAGATTCATCAGTTCACACTTCAGTTGAGAGATTATGTTTCTTGATCTACATTGGTTTAGATTCTTCTCAGTTTGAGGGCCATGTTTTTATGGTTAATGTTTCAGAGTCTTTTTTGGTACTCCTTCCCATGGAAGAGTTTCAATCACAGTTTGCCATTGGCATTGAGATACACGACTTCTAGATTATGTCATCATCTCATCTACTATTGCTTCACAGATTCCAGGGTTGTTCCAGTTTGTGAGTTTTTGAGTGTTCTGTGGCATCGGGTCTGCTGTCACATTATTATGATTCCTATTTTGGTTTCTTGTAGATAGATGTATCTTTCCTTGTTTTTTAGATTGTGGTTCTAGTGTTAATCAACAGTGTTCTTCCAGTGCTTCTTTGCAGCAGTCATCTCATTGTAGGGGGGTTTTTTGTCCCATTGGGTTTTCCTTCTCTACCTCATCATTGCATTTGTAAATGAGTACCTGATCAGGCCTTGTTGTCGGGACTCATATTTTCATAATAATTTTCTTCTCCCTAAGTTGTACTTATAGGGGGGGTGTTGGTGTAATTAATATTTAATTACACATTTGCATAAGTTTACTTAGGCATATTTAATTCCTATGTTTTAGGTTCTTATCTTTATCTTTTGAGCTATCTTGTTGCTCAAGATAAGATTAGGGTTATGCATCTTTTCTTTTATAAAGAAAATCATTACAATGTAATTATTGAATTCTTGAATAATATTATGTTGCACATTCTTTTGCAACCTCTCTGCTTTTTCTGATTTTCTCTTCTATGGAAGGTCTTTTCGGTTTGCAAATATGATCTTGGTTTCTAACATATGTAGTCATACACCAATGCATCCATCATCATAAACATGTCATTCATTAGAATCAAAAAATTATGCATACATATAGGACACCATCATCATCATAAAATCATCAATATACATAACATAGGATCATCATGGCATCTCATCATAAATGCATACACCACATAACATATAAAATTAATCATCATCGAAATCACCATTAAAAATGCATATATCACATAAACATAATCAAATCATAATGCATCATCACATAACACATAACATATAGTCCACACCGAAGTTGCATAATATATATAATCTCAAAAATCATGTCAGATGATAGAGTCGCGAGGTATCCCAAAAATAGAGATCACAGGCTCGATGGTCAAAATATAAATGTTTGAACATAATTTCTCAAACATAATGACAAGATAACAATAATAATTCCATAATTTTTTCTCTCCTCATCCCCTCGAGGAGAAGAATGGGGTGACTAATGAGCTATGGTAGGAACTGATGGCATCTAAGAAGACATGGCAGGTTGTGTTTGTGAGGCTGGAGGATCTATGACTAGTGGCTAATTGTGTTGGGACCTATGACCTAAACTTGATGATTTGTGGCTATGGCTTGATCTATGGCCCAAGGAATGCCTATGACTGTGATGGGACCTATGCTCTGAAGACTGCCCTGATGATGTGGACCCACCCACACTGCTCTGACTATAGCTACTATGGCTCCTACTACTACTGCCTAAACCACTCCTTGTCCTACTCTGAGATCAAGACAAACCAAGCTCTTGTTGCTTTGTTGGCACTACCCTCTCATATAACATCTGATATTGTCCTTGGCTCGCACTGTCCCTAGCTAGCTCCCTTGTTATCTCCCCCATTGGCCCTAAACATAGTTGAGTGCACTCCGCACACCATCTATGTGCCTCTTGTTGTCCAATCACTGCCTGATCATGCTCCACCTGTGTCACCTCTAGACTCGCTTGGAGATTCCTGACCTCTATTGAGACCTCATCCAATATCCTCTACATATCTACTATTTTTGGTCCACTATGGCATCCCGCAACAAAGGTGCCCCCCTGGCTATGTCCTCCTCCCCATCCACCATCCACTCTCTGTGCTATCTCTCAACCTCATCATTGTCATTATCCCCACCAATATCTAGCTCCTCATCATCACCTCCAATCTCCTCCTCACCACCAACTACCTCATACCCTCCGTCGACATCCAATACCTCCTCTCCTATATGTATCTTCTCTTCCCCCAACACCTCTCCGTCCTACCTCATCTCTACCTCATCCCTCGCCTCCTATCTAACCTCTCCCTCCTCTCTTTCCTCCTCTTCTACCACCTCTAGGATCATTGCTAATGGAACTCTCTTAGCACACTACCACACCCTCCTTCCCTACCTCCCACTATCTCCTCCTCTCCTCCTCCTCCCTCCATCCCCACCATCTCCTCTACCACCTCGATCACCCCTTCCTCCCCCATCTCCTCCACCCCTCCACTCATCTCCTCTACCTCCGTCTCTCCCTCTCCACCTACCACCATCTTTGTCTCCTATGGCTCCTCATGCACCTGTGGTATCACTGATCGTTGATCAACTTGCACTAAACCATCTAGATCTATCAAAGGCTATGGCCTATGTGTCTACCACCATGTATCAAACTCTATCGCGGTCCCAAGATCTGTTGGACCCCCACTCCAATCCCATTGTTACGCTATAAATCCATCAATCTATTTCTCTTCCAAGGGTACTGATATGGCCGGTCCCCACATCATCTCTTGTGAGGATCTTACATACTCTACAGTCCCCACTAGAACATCTTGTTACTTGTTTTTGGGGTAGGTACATCTCAATAATGAGCTGAGACTAAACAATGTGACCAATCAAATATTTGAAATGTCTACAGAATGCAAGATGATCACCCTCTCATGCCCACTATGCATAATCTCTATAGGGTCTCCAGAAAAATGCCATCAATGTGTCAATGCGGTGATGCCAATATTTTGTGTCTCTAACTCTCATCTACTATAGTGCACTCACATATAAATATACATATGACATCCCATCGACAAGATATCTCTGAACTGGTGGATGAAAGATAGGAATATGCTCCCAGACCCAGATCATGAGTAATGTCTTGCCACAACTACTTTTGTACACTACCTCATGTACATACCAAGTAAACATGGTCCCTAGAAAAATTAGTCTTGTCTCCCCTCATGCGAATGAGCACATCTCCCCATCCAATAGGAAACCCATGTCCACAATGATCTAGAATGAGTACATCAAAAATCAAGGTGCATAGCACATCATCTCATCAAGGATAGTGCTTGGCCATAAAATCCCATCGAATTTCATACCCATCGATTCCTAGCCCCATGCCATCATCAACCTCGTACAACTCTATGATAGCCTGAAGTCCTTGGTGTGGATCGTACACCACTCACTCTCTTCTGATCAAAATGCACAGTATCCTGTAAACGTCCTCGAGAGTGATGGTAGCCTCTCCCATTGCCAAATGGAATGAGCAAGACTCTGAATGCCACCTCCCAACCAATGTTGTCAGTAGACCCTTATTTTCTTAGACAATGGGCATATAGGTCACATAGTATAAACCTAGCTACATCAATTGCCTCCACTCCCTATCTCACAGCTAATCTCTGAATGCATATGTGGATGGTCTAACTCACATGTATAAATAGGTGGTAATCATTTCTGCACATGAAGAAACAAGAGTTAGCACATCATTCAAAATCATCATTATCATCTATCTAATCAAAAGCACACATAGAAACTGATCCTAAAACTAAGTCAACCCTGGTGAAAGTCAAATGCGTCGAGTCAAAGTTAATTGCATCATTCTCACTGCAATGTGTCATTCTATTCAACATTTGCATCACAATCGATCACTTGCGTCATTTGACTTGATATATGCATCACGCTAGAGCATTTTTGTCATTTCCTTAGTCAGTTGTGTCATTGTAAAACAAATGTGTTGCATGGCCCCTCAGTTGTGCTGCAATTTTACAATTGCATTGTAAAACCTAGCATTTGTGCCACGTTTTGGGAATTGCACCTCAATGGCCCATGAATGCATCATTTTAAACCTAAACCTCAAGAACCCTATACATTTGTGTTGTGATGCATCAAATGTGTGTAATGCGAACATGATTTCTACTTATGTGAATGCATATGCATCATGATGCATTCGTTATCCTAACTTTAAACCCAAAAAATGCATGCAAAACGAGAAAATACGAAGTGGGTATGAGCTACTTACCAGTGGCTTTGTGCTCTTCGGCCCTCGAAAGGTTCACACGATGTAGTCATGATGCTCAGTCACTAGAATCACCATCATCGCGAAGTCTCATCTGTCTCAAAACTCTCAAATTTCAAAAGGTAAAAGTGAAAATGAATTAACTTTTCACCTAATTTGAACTTATTTATAGGGTAAAAGTGGGATTTTCTTTAAAAAATTATTACTGGAGGATCTTTTTACCAACTTTGACTGACATTTTGACTGCCGTAAACATGTTGAAATCCAAAACTGATTGTAGCAATGTTTTCTAGACATCAAATTGGCTTATCAAGACACTTTCCAAATTTTTCTAGCATCGAACCAAAATTTGAAAATTTTCCCACGGGGGCATAGATACTCTATACCTTCACTGGGCCATTATTTTGACTAAATTTTTTGTCACAATGTGACAGGTTGCATTATGACAAAGAGGGGAAAAATGTAGACACGTAAATTGACCTAGGCCCGCAAGTTCTATATTCTCCATATTTCTCCCTAACTAATAAAATACTTAATTATGTCCTATAGTCCAATTTCAACTATTAATTAAATAATTCTCAATTATTTAATTAATTCATGTCTTTCATTCCTCCTAACTATTTAAATAAATAAATGCATCGCTAATGATCTATGTCTTTCCATAATTGAATAAATTCATAAATTTATTTAATTATTACTTGTCCACTATTTCTTCCTAATTATTTAAATAAATAAACATTATTTAGTTAAATATGTCAATAGTATCTCATGTCCTCTTATAATTAAATAAATTCTTTAATTTATTTAATTATTGACTACTTTTTCATTTTCCTAATTTTTAATAAAACCATTTATTTAAAATTGTCCCACTTTCTATCTCCAAGTAAATAATTCAAATTAATTATTTACTATCACATGGACCCACTTTTGAATTAAATTAATTTTTAATTCAAAATGTCAACTTATTCCACAAATCAAATAATTTCTAATATTATTTGATTTTCCATCTTTTTCTTTTTCCGTGCCATTCTTATCTCCCTATCACATGCAACCTTGTCCATTCTAAGCCCTTCATTTCAAATTTCACCCTAATATTTCCCTAACCTTAATTGTGGGTTGTCATATTCAATCTTAACCATTGATCTTAGGGCATCTCCCAACTTACAATCTTGGTCATTCATCCAAAATTGACTTTTCTATAAAAAGAAAAATTTGGCCTCATTTGATACACTTCATACATCTTGATCTTGGCATCTCTTGACATTGTGACTTTATGCTTTAGACATTTTCATGCTTTAGGCTTGCTTCATAGTTGCATACTTGCATTGTGTAGCCTTTTTTTAGATAGAATCCTTCAACATTTGCTTTGGAAATTAGCATAGTCATAGTTTGCTCATCACAAATCTAAGGGAAATTATCTATTTGCAGCAAAAAGAATGAAGAAATTTGGTGAAATCTTTCTTTGTTTTCAATGCTTTTACTCCATTGTTCTTTATTTATTTGCTTAGGATTAGTTTGTTTATTCTTATAATGTTAACCTACATTTTTTACCTTAAGTTACATTAGTGAATCCAATGCCAAAAACCACATTTTTGCATATTTTCATACGACTTTTTTTGGTGTTTTTGTAGGTACAGGTACATAACACCACATTTGCATATTTTTGAGCCACAAATGTTGTGTCGCGACACATTTAATCTTCAGAATGACACATCTGCATTCCTAAGTTGCATTTTCCAACTAGAAAGGCACATTAGCTATGTTGCGACACATCTACAGACCCTAATGACACATCTAACGACCGCGACACATTTCTTCTACAAAATGATGCATCTACCTGGTAAATTCCAACTTTCATTTTTGCAACACATTTTCTTTGTAAAACGACGCATTTGTCTGGTAATTTTTTTTTTAGGTTTTTACACAATTTCTAGATTTTCTTTTCTATTTAGTAGTTTAGAGGTTTTTGGGGTTACTAATATTCTGTTTATAGCATGTGGCAAGGAGTCTAACCTTTGTTTGTTGATCATTTCACAACTCTTTTTCAATTCTTTAATCAAACAAACAAATCACAAACATCTTGCATTCACATTTCATTGGTTAAAATGAACATGCATACTCACTCATGGGCTTAAAATGAATACAATCTTGCATTGAAACTCATAAGGATAAAATTTACATGCATTTTTATGTCATGGGCTTAAAATTAACTTTGTTTGTTTCACATTGAGTTAAAGTTTAAAATGATCAAAGTGTTTTGTGTTTTCCTCACATTACAATTTGGATAATTAAAATAAACAAGTTTCTCCAATTTGTGTACCCTGATTCAATAATAGAAGTATCATCTCCCTTGCGTCTTTGTGTGATATTGGGTGCAAGAGAAATTGTTATTGACTTTAAGAATTGGGCCTTGGTGTGAAAAATTACTCACTCCAAGGTAAATCAAACCAACAACGAAGCTCTTTAGCTGAGCTACTCCCGACCGGTATACAAATGTGAATCCTAATGGAAAACTTAGGATTACGAGTGCGTATGTGTCACACAAACAAGTGAATTCCCCAAAACTTTACTGAGCATAACCTCTTTAGGCTGAAATTCCTCCTTAGCAGAGCCAATCTTTCCTCATGTGTGGCCACTCGAATGAGAGTCTAGAACTAAAATCCTTTGTGTAGTTGCCAAAAACCCATCTATTCACTGGTGCAACAATAGTTGTTTCCAAGGCATCCACATTCTCACAGTTCTTTGTAGAGGTAAAACGCTTGCCATGGGAGATTTATGGTGAAGCTTGGTTGAACCGAGAAGTGAGTGCAATGTAAGGGGGAGCCATTGTGTCCAAGCTTCTAGATCACCCGCTAAGAATAACTGTGGCTAGGGAAACCCATGTGGAATCTAGTGGATATAGTCCTTGCCTAACCTAGGATTGTGCTTGTCTTCATTGTGCATGTTTTAAAACATTCAAAGAAAAAACATTGTGTTTTCCAAGTGTTTTCTAAGATATTGAACAAATAAACACCTTTTGTAGACCTAGAAACACTCACTCAAACTGAAACAATTCTGAAAAATTTCCAAAATTGCAAACAAACCAAACCTTTATTCAACCTGCAATGTATTTTCTATTATGTGCAACACATTCGACATTTTGAGTCACATATGAGATTTTCTAAGCCACAATTGCTCTACTAAGCCAAATTTTCTCACTAAAACAACACATTTGACTGTATTGCAACACATTTGATTTCTAGAACACCACAATTGACTTCTTGAAGAACATCTATGACTTGTAATGATGCATTTGTTGAACCTGCAACACATTTGTTACTAGAAAGGATGCATTTTCCTGTAATTAAGAAAAACACTATTACTTTCCAAAACCCAAGTCTAAACATTTTTAAACTGCTTTTAGACATCTTTTTCTAGTAGCCTTTGTTCAAAACTAGACAAAGGATTTCTCAAATCATCCTTTCTTGCATCTTTTAGCTTGCATTTTCCCATAGGTCCACCCTTGCAAATTATTGGTTGCATCTTAGAAATCATCATTTCCAACAATAAATCATTCTTTAGGTCCTCATTTTCTTAGACTTTGGAATAGGAAAACTTACCATACCTTGTAAAATATTTTCCTTCAAAAGTAGATTATCATTGGACTTAGTCAAAATCATTTCCTTTAGTCATTGTCCTCTTGTGATACCTTTCCAACTCAAAAGTCTAGCTAGGAAACCTCACTTTTTCATATTGTCATTTCCATTTAGTCATACTAACAAGTCCTTTGATGATAAAAATTGAGACATAGACCAAGCTTTGAATGGTTGAGTAAACATTTTCCAAACCTCCATCAAAATTGCTTTGACCATTGCATTTGCACACCTTAGAACATTTTAGTAATTTTAATCCTCATTTTGCACCCCTTATCCTAAAAATCCAAAAAAAAAAGTGTCATACCTTTCATATTAGTCTTCATTGTCCTTTTGTATTTGACATTCCCTTTAGACAACATTGTTATATTGCATCTCTTATTGCCAAAAACTCCAAAAATATAGTTGCATTCACATCCCTTATTCAAAAAAAAAGAAAAATCCAAAAACATAAATGTCATATCATTCCCATTCATAGACTTAGTTGTGATTATCATCCTTCCTCATTTGAGAAAATCCTTATATGGTTGAGACTAGGCTCCAAAGGAAAAGAAGACAAATGGACCCTTTTGGACAAGACACCAACCCCTATAACTTTTCCAATGACATGAACCAAAACACTGACATGGGGGAATCTTTCATCAATCCTTTTAGTGACACGAACATGCCATCTTCTTTACACAAACCCTTTGAACCATTTATACATAGAGATGAAAATGGACATGTATTCATGGAAGACTTAGAAGCTGCCACTCAAAATCCAGACATGGCCTCCTTTGTGGAATAACTTATCTTGCAAGATTCATAGCGATATATAGCCATGCTTTTAGACCAAGGGGCAAAATTATCACATGGGTTTGACATTAACACTTTAAGGTAAGCCTCTCCCAATCATAATGTAAACAATACCTCCAGCACCAACCAACCTCTTTCGACACCACAACATAATGCAAAAAATACCTTCATTGGTTCCACTATACAAAATGCAACAAACACAATCAATGCTACCTCTAATAGTACCTCCACTCAAAAGACTTCCAACATAGTCAACACAACATCCATTGGAGGGACATCAACCACATCACAAGCCACATCATAGTGAATGCCTCTAATGTCAACAATTTCATCACAAGCCATTGGGGCCACCTTTGGGAAAAATTCATCAAACTTGTCATTTGGATCTTCATCTAGCACCATGGGAATCACATCAACTAATGCCATAAAAAAAAACTCATTGAATCCCTTTGGAATGAATTAACGATGAATTACCATTCCAGGACCCCAACCAAATGTCAATACTTGATCACAACTCATTACCAATATCCCCCAAAGGAAAAACACAAACATTCCACTTGGCCACATTTACCAATTTGGACAAGGCTACCAAATCACACAACACATGACTTAAATTGGACACCAAAACACTCAAGGTCACCATATTCCGAAAATATAGACTAACACTGCTAGAGTGCACATTCCCACATACGTGTCACACATCCATACACAATAACACATTTCAAATCCAAATTATCAATACCAACAAATTTCAAATCAAAACACATCATACATTTCACAAAAAAACATCCCACAACAATATCCAAACACATCCTTAGAACAAATGGGAACTCATGGAATACCTATCACTAGCATGTGTGATGCCATGAACAACCCCATAATTATGAACTCGCAATTCAAATTACGACCCTACAAAAATAGATGGAGAATATGAAATTGCAACACAAAAAGACCCACACATCATATGACCTATGTCCATACCATTTTGACACAAGTCTAGACATGCCACAGTTCCCTCCTAGATACGCGGTGCCAAACTTCACTAAATACAAAGGAAAAACCAATCCCCTTGAACACATACGAGAATTTACAACCAATTTCTTTGACGTTGTCTATGAACATACTTATCTAATAAGACTCTTCCCTAGGATTCTTGTCGATCCCGCTCTTGAATGGTTTTCAAAATTTCCTAAGGGAATAAAGTCATGGGAGGAACTTGCTGAAAAATTTATAAAAAATTACACATATAACATTGACACTAATGTCACCATTACCAATTTATGTATGCTTACTCAAGAGGAAACTGGTGAGACCTTTATTCCATTCTTCCAAAGACGGAGAAGTTTAGCAAGTCATTACCATGTCGAGATACCAGAAAAATAAAAGGTAGACATGTTTGTCCAAAGCCTTCTAGGCCCATTGAAATACAATTTACAAGTCCATTATTGCACAACTTTCACATACCTCATCAAAAAAGGAGTACAACTTGAAAAGGACCTTATTGCTAAAGTGAAAATAAAATATGGCAACAAGAACACGAACACAAACCCACCTACTAAAAAATACAAATACTGGGTCAAAAATAAACACATCACTAATGATAGCGTTATTGACGCTAAGGCTGTAAGCACAATAGGTCTTGTACTCACTCTCAAAGGAGATCAACCACAAAATGCACCAATGACCACACTAACACCTACTACAAGCACTATCCAAAATAATCAAAACAATCAAAAGCAAGGGAAACCACGTCAAACCAATAAATTTCTAAAGAGTCGCACATACACCCCTTTGGATGAACCAGTTCAAGTGGTCCTTAAGAAGCTCCTCCAAAATGGTGTCATCACATTGTAGGACCCTAAGCCATATGACCCAGGACAATTCAAGCCATCTTGGTTGGATGACAACACATTCTATGATTACCACCATGTAAAAGGGCAAAAAAATTCCTCTTTTTGACAATTAGGAAATCTTTTTAAGGATTTCATTAAAAATCACACCATTGAATTAGGCAGACAATAGTTTATGTCAAACTCAGACCATACTATCCATAAAAACCCACTGCGTGATCATGGTTCAAATAATCCCTCTATGTCAGGTCCAAAGACTAATAATAATCAAGCCAATTACACTTGCACTGCCTTCGTCTATTCTGGTGGACCTATTATTAATCATCTATGAGTTGCTGATGAATATGTCAATACTATTACCATCAAGAAAACACCTGAGTGTAATTTCACTACCCATGGAGGAAAAGTCACCATAGTTGGTCCTCCTCCTCCTATACAACTGAAGATCATGATATTTGTTCCATCTACCAAGTAGTCACAACCTAAGGGGTAGTTCAATCCCATTGACCAATTAGGAAAAATGTCTATCCAAATCTCTATACTTGAGTTTTTATGCATCTCTCTTGCGCACAAGGCAATACTTGACAAAAATTTATAGGAGTATTCTATCCCTCATGACATTGATGTCAACCAATTCAAAGCCATGGTGGGATACCTAACCACTCCCCATCACATAAAATTGTCAGACCAAGACTATTTGTCACTTAAACCCTCTCACAATGATGCATTGCATATTGAAGTATTTATCCAAAAGCATAAGGTTAAATAAGTCTTAGTAGATGGTGGAGTAGGATTGAACATATGCTCCCCAAAACTAGTTAAAGCTTAGGCTTCTCTGATGCTTGCATAGACGCTACCAAGAGCATTGTTAGAAAGGCTTATGATGATGAGGAATGCTCCTGTCGAGGTATTATCACACTTCCTATCTAAGTTGGGTCGGTCATTGTAGATACAACATGTCAAGTCCTAGATCTTGAGCTACACTATAACATCTTGCTTGGTTGACCTTGGATCCATGCCTTAAAATATATTCCATCCACTTACCATCAATGCTTGAAGTTTCCTTTTGATGCCACCGAAATCACTATACATGGAGATCTCAATCCCTTCTAGTATTGCACCAACTTGAGGGGTATTTTGAAACATCAAGTGCCAATTAACCGAGAAGCTTCAAAATCCTTTTCATCCAAATACATCAACCCATCCACACTCACCAAACCATCCACATCCACATTGACTCATTTTCCTTCTGCCATACCATCTCCCTCTATCTTGAAGGTCAATCCTAATATCAAGATCTAGCACCAAGGTTGTGAAGAATACAAATTGAATACGGCCTACTACATCACTAAAATACCCAAGTCTCCAAAGGCTTATGGTCAGCCTTGTTTCAAAATGGAGCCCAAAGAGAGTTTTAAAGTTCCTCTGACAAGGATTTTCATAAATGGGGTGGCATAAACAAAGAAGACATTGAAGACATATCAACTTGGATTTACAAAGACCCAGAAGATCCATCCCCATTACCAATCCAGATATATGGTAAAGGCTATGACATGGTGAAGGCACAAGGCTATGATGGAACTAGTGGCCTTGGTAAAAATGAAACTGGAATAAAATAACCTATAATTCCTTCTCGAAGACCAAAGTATCTTGGGTTAGGGTTTGCACTACCCAAAACTGATGATCAATGTACCAATGTACCTTCAGGTGAGAGCATGAATGTTTCTAAATGTGTCAATACTATCGAAGATTCCTTTATCGAAACTAACTCACATGAGTGGGAATTTGGTTCCCAAAGATCCCTGAGTGACTATTGTCTTGACAAATTGTTTCTTGAACCTGGTGAACTTTCTTTTGATGAACGATTCAGACAAAATTTTAAAGCTAAACTTCCTAAAGACCCTCTTAAAGTCCCATTAAAAAGAGAAGAATGGGTAGGACTCTTTTGACCTCATGATGATGATAAACTAGCACCATCCTCTTACCATCATTCTAACATGATTGTCTGGCCATCTAACCCTAATGACCACCATTCAAATTCATCACATGACACAATCGATCGTGATTCCAATCCATTTCCCCCCTATTTTGCTAATGAGTCTGACTTATCTGAATCAAATGAAGAAGAATACTCGATAGAATCCGAATGGGAGTTGGAAGATGACATTTTCATATTTACCCTTCTAGAATCCATCTGCATGATTTCCACATCATCCCAACCATTTTCCAACACTAATGATGGCATCTCCTTGGTCTACCCATAGCTCATTGACTGGGATCAACAAGGCCCACCAGATATGGACATATTTCAAAATGATGAGGCTATTGTAGAATTCATAAGACTCTGTGAGGGCATACCAATTAGGGATCATAAATTTGGATTCATTATAGACCTAGATTATGTAGCATACTTCAGGAAGACTATGCAATCCTCTAGTTGCAAAATTAAAAATAATAAAAAATAAAACAAAAAATATACATCTTTAGGTGAAAACCACAAGGCACCTTCTGACGATACAAAAGTAAAAATAAAGGAAATATCCAAGGGTGAAAACCTCTCCAAGGTGCCCAAGGATGGAGGATTGTACTTTCTCCCCATCACATAGGAAAAATCAGCAATGCTCATTGAGGACACCATGGAAGTTAGCATAGCCACAATAGAAGATTTCAAAATCGCTCTCTTTGCAGCATCTTTGATAGAGGAAGAAAAACTTGAATTTCAAAAATTCTTCTTAGAACATAAGATTAACTTCACATGGTCCTATGCTGATATGCCAGGGTTGGATCTAGCTTTGGTCTTGCACCACCTTCCCTTGCTTTCAAATACTAAACTATTCAAACAGAAATTGTGAAAGATGCATCCACAAATCACCTTATTAGTGAAATTTGGGCTTAAGAAGTTCTTAGACGTGGGATTCATAAGGTCAATATACTATGTTGAATGGATTCCAAATCTTGTACATGTCACTAAGCCAAATGGTCAAATACACATCTGCACAAAATTTCAAGATCTGAGCAAGTCATTCCTGAAGGATGAATTTCCACTTCCTAACATAGACATCATAGTTGATCTTACAATAGGATACGAGATGATGTCCCTCATGGATGGTTTCTTAGGCTACAATTAGATTCGTATTTCCCTAGAAGATCAACATAAAATAACATTCACTTGTCCTTGGGGTTCATAGTACTGGAATGTCATGCCTTTTGGCCTCGAGAATGCAAGTGCCACATATCAATGAGATATGATGACAATCTTTCATGACCTCATGCATAATTTAATGGAAGATTATGTGGATGACCTTTTGGAAAAGTATTTAACATGCAAAGATCACCTTTATATGCTAGAAAAAAAGTTCAAAAGACTAGAATATTACAAGGTTTGTTTGAATCCTAAGAAGTGTTTCTTTGGTGTGACAAATTGGGAAATTTTTTGGGATATATAGTTTCTCATAGAGGCATTGAAGTAGACCCTGCTAAAGTGAAAGCCATATTGGACATGCCTCCGCCAAAAGAAATTAGTTAACTAAGGACATTACAAGGAAAATTACAGTCTATATGAAGCTTTATTACACAACTAGCAGATAAGTGCCAACCATTTCAATACCTCTTACGCAAAGACATACCCTTTGTGTGGACTAAAAAATTTCAAATGAAATTCCAACAAATCAAAGATTATCAATTCTCACCACTTGTCCTAATGCCACCCATTGATGGAAAACCTTTGATCCTATATATTTCTGCAACCACTTCAGCATTGGGGGCATTTCTTGCACAAAATGATCATGATGACAAAGAAAGGGCTATATACTACATCAATCGCACATTGGTTGAATACGAGCTCAACTACATACCTATCGAACATGCTTGTCTAGTGGTTTTCTTTGTTACCTAGAAGTTAATACATTACATGCTGAATCACAAGACACATCTAGTGGCAAAGATTGATCCCTTGAATTATCTCCTATTTTGAGCAACATTCATAGGTCAGTTGGAAAAATGGGTTATGATACTAAGTGAGTATGACATACAATATGTAGAATGAAAGGACATAAAAGGACAAGTAATAGTAGATTAACTCACAAATGCACTTGTACAAGGTGATCATCCACTAGTAGCAGACTTCCCTAATGATTCTATATTTCATACAGAGCCTAATTCACCTTGGAAGCTCTACTTTGACATGTCTCATACTAGTCATGGATTGGGAGTGGGTATACTATTTATCACACCACAAGGAGACTCCATGCCTAAGTCATTTTGAATTGCTTTCCCATGTACAAACAACGTTGTAGAATATGAGGCATTTGGAACAAGACTATGAATGGTCATAAAATGGAAAATCAAAACATTACATGTCTTCAGAGATTCTCAATTGGTCATCAACTAGGTCAACGATGAATATGACACCAAGGACAAAAAGTTAATGCCCTATAAATGCATGGTTGATAGTTTTTAGTCATATTTTCACTTGCTTGCTTTTGAATAGATTCCTAGAGTACAAAATAAGGCAACAGACGTAATGGCTACAATTGGATCTCTCTTAGACATTCCCAGCAATATGCCACAATTTAAGATCTTGGTGGAACAACTTTTGGTTCCTGCATATGATATTCCAGAGTCATAAATGGTTTGTGACCTTGTTGGTCCAAACTCTCCATGATATCAAGATGTCTATGACTATCTTTAGTCCCAAACCCTTCCCCTGAACCTTTCCAATAACCAAGGGAAATCCTTTATCTACAAAGCCACCCAATACACCATCATAAGTGACACCTTATACCGCCACAACTTTGACAATACCCTTCTTCGATGTCTTGAAACTAATGAAGCATGAATAACCTTACATGAGGTACATGAGGGTATATGCAGATCTCATTCGAGTGACCCTACCTTAGCTAAGAAAATTACAAGACTTGGGTATTACTGGCCAACAATGGAAAAAGATGCACTTGAGTTTGTCAGAACATGTCACCAATGTTAAATACATAGTGATTTGATTCATGCACCAGCACGAGAACTTTGACCCATTACTTCTCCTTGGCCCTTTGCACAATGGGGACTCGACCTCATGGGAAAAATCCATCCCACCTCTTCCAATGGCCATAAATTCATTATCACCGCCACTGATTATTTCACTAAGTGGATCAAAGCCATCCCCCTTATATACATAACCGAAAAGTAGATTTTCAAATTCATACTCAACTACATCATCTATTGGTATGGTGTTCCACAGTCCATTACTATAGAAAAAAGTCGTACCTTCAAAAATCAAGGCATCTGTGAGCTTTATGAACACTTCCACATTCAACATCATTTCTCCACCCCTTACAACCCACAAGGAAAAAGTCAAGTTGAGGCATCTAATAAAACTATTATCAAAATTCTTAAGAAGATTTTCAATGGCGTTGGCTGTGATTGGCATATACAAATCAACCCTGCTCTATGGGATTATCACACCAGCATCCATACGCCTACAGGTGCCACTCCATTTTCCTTGGTCTTTGGAGCCGAAGCTATCCTACCCATCAAGGTTGAAATCCCATCTTAAGAGTCCCCATGAATGGCTTGATCAATGATGAAAAGTATAGATAGTCACAACTGCACAAGCTCGAAATGTTAGAAGAATAAAGATAGAATTCCTTAAATCATTTATAGGCATATCATAATCACCTTTTTCGTAGTTATAACAAGAGATTTATGGTTTAGAAGTTTGACATTGGTGACCCAGTCCTAATGTAAAACCCAAAGAACTAGTCTGATAGAGAGAAACCTGGCAAGTTCAAGCCCAATTGGTTGGGTCCTTATATCATCACTGCCTCATTTAGCTATGGAGCTTACTAGTTAGCTACTCTAGATGGAGAATAATTAACAAATCCTATCAATAGTCTACATCTCTAAAAAATTTACACATAGCATCAGAGAGCTAGGCCGAAAACCATAAAAATACAAAAAAAATTCACCCTAATGAAAACCTAGCAAACAGGCATCTTGGTAACACCAAAAAAATAAGAAAATGACAAAAATAGTAAAGAGAAATAATTCAACCAATAGCGAAAACCTGGTAAATAGGCGCTTTGGATATGTACCATGGTGAAAACCTGGAAAAAGGCACCATGTGTAGTCAATCTTTGCTTCACCATCTATTGTCACCCTATCTGCCTTAGTCCATAATAAACGCCCACTTTTCTAACACCATCATGACACCCATCATAAAATCTTGCCTTTCCTTTTCATGGCTGAAAATGGTTGCCATCAATTCTTGCATATTGTCTATCTATCACCCCAAGCACGTTCTTTTCCATATCCTTCAAACTTGGCTAGTCCTTGACTTGTCTTGGGGAAATCCTTTATCACATGACTGCAACGGGTATCACACATGGTCCTGTCAATTGTAAAAGTCCTAAAAAAATCATAAAAATCATAAAATTTTCTAAAAACAAAAGTCATAAAAAGTCCTAAAAAAAGATTAAAAATCATAAAAGTCTTGAGAAAAAAGGCAAAAAAATCATAAAATGTCCTGAAAAAAGACAAAAAAATCATAAAAGTCCTAAAAAATGATAAAGAAATTGAAAAATATCCTGAAGAAATATAAAAAAATCAAAATATGTCAGAAACACAAAAACATGCAAATAACACTTAAAAATCGCAAAAACAGAGTCATAACTTGTCAAGTCAGTCATGTCAATTAGTCTTTGTCATTGTCAAACTACATTTTCTCTACGCATTTTCTATGTAGGCAAGGCTCATTTTTGGGCCCCCAAGATATTAGGTCAGTCCTTTTAGGTTTTTCAAATAAAATCATGACTCAATCTTTGGTCATCAAGACAAAGTCATTGGTTGTGTCAAACTACGAGGTCTCTAAGTGTATGATGTAGGAAAGACCATCAATCAATGAGCACCTGAGGCCACACTAGGTTAGTCCATTAGGGTTCATGACACTGCACTAGCACACATGTCAAATGTCTTCAAGTCAAAAAAATATATTTTAAAGCAGACAACTCTTAAAACAAACTTTGGAAATTATTTAATTAATTTTTCAGTCAATTTTGTCATATAGTCCAGTCAAACTTATTCAAAACAAGTCAAAATATGAACTCTTGGTTATTCTTCAGATGTTTCCTTCTAAAGAGCAACCCTTGTCATTTATTCATGCCTTAGGATGTTCCCTTCCTAGGCATCATCACCATCATCTGGCATTTTGAGAGATTCTCTTGACATTTCAGAATCATTCATCTTGACATCAACAACATTCAAGGTGTGACCTTCCTAAATTTGGCATTATCTGGCATTCATCATCTAGACATCATCAAACCTAGCATCTCGACATCAAAAAACTTGACATTCAAACACACTTGGAAGACACTCTAGCAAACACTATCTTTTGGCACTTGTCCATTGATTTGTCATCATGCTACTAGTTCCTCAAGGATGTCTTGACAATAGGATTAAGAGGAGCAATGACATATCATGATGATTGTCTTATCTTTTTCAGACTGTCATGTTGCTAGTTCCTCGCAGATGTCCTAGTACCAAGATTTAGAGGAGAAATGAGGTTTCATGACTTGTCTTTCTTGTCTTTCTTGTCTATGATTGGTTGTGACAAAAATATTGGGGCAACTCAACTCCTAGTATGAGTCATGATCATCCTTGTCTGCAACTGCTTGTCTCATGTAATGATATGACCTTTCACACCATTGATATATGTCATATCATGGTGTTTGTTAGCCATTACAATAATTCTCCCAATGATAATTAAAGCAACAACTATGAGTTCTTTGGCAATATATTGAAGGATTCTTTCTCCGTACTAACATCCATCTCCTTTTGTTTGGTCGTTTCTCTTCTTCTGTCTCCTGATGATATCCTGTGACATACACAAATATAGTTGCATACATGATCATATGGACATTGCATTAGTTCATTACACATTTACATACATGCATTCACCTAAAGTGAATTTAAACATTTATTTAGGCATACATTTTGTTAGGACTAAAAATCATATTCACTATTTGTTACATTTGATTTCATAAATTGTAGAAATTCATGTGACCAAATCCATTTTATAACCCATGTTAACTAATGATCCCATGAATATGGTTGTTTTCATATAAGCGTCTCCTTTATCATAGTTGAGCAAAAACTTTAAGAGAAATTGATCCTTATCGAGAAGATCATGTGTATGTCTTTTTTATCAACAAGTCATAGCCCTTTATTGGATATTTTTTGCTTATCGAGAAGAGATAAATAAAGTTACAATGAATAAAGATCCCAAAGATAATAGGTGTACATAATTGGGAATACAATGCATAACATTTCACCAAAGAAAAACTTATCAGCAAAAGCAAGATAATAGGAGAGAAATTTTCAAATCACACCAAGCTCGTGTGTCACGTCGATGGAGACCATATCGGGGAGATGTTGATGATGTTTTCTGCACAGCAACAACTCAGACAAAATATGACATCCTATCTCTCTTGAAAGGTAAATCTCTATCAGCAAGCTTCAAGAGATAACCCCAAGGTCTGTTATGTCAAGTCTTGACAATGCATAAACAACTCAGTTATAAATGTGAAAATGTTGGTAATCACAAAGGGACCTTACTACAAGCAAATACTGAATCTTTAATTTATCAGATTTGGCAATGTAATGATACTTCAATCTTGAATCTAACTCAAATGATAAAGAAATAACAAAAGATTAGGGTTTCAAAGAGATATCTAAGATTAAAACTACTCCTAAGATTAACAATGCAAATGATGAAATATTTGAAATGGACCAATCCCTCATAAACTGATTTCTACTTGACCCAGATGAACCTGCAATCTCACAGAAACAGTGCAATCTTCTAAGGTATTAAAGATTTTCAAATCATGAACATTCATCCAAGACAACCCAATTGCAATTGAAATGAATAAATCTCCACAATTGAACTAAGCACAATGAATATAAGGGTCCAGGCTAACTTTGCAAAGCAACTAACAATCAGCTAGCTGCAAAAAGTATGGACCAGGGACTGCTACAAACACTTCAAGCATCAAATCATAAACACTATTAAATCTGATCTAAATCTAAATCTATCATATATCTAATAACCTTGAGCAATTCTAAAGATAGAATCATAAGAACCATACAAGATAAGTCAACACAAAAGAGATCACTAGAAAATCACAATGTCTTCAATTGTATTGAATCACTGAATTTCAGCAACAATTCCAATGTTTTGTTATAGCACTTGCTCAAAAATTGACTAAATTCTAACTCTTCTCTACTGCTTAATTCACTCTAAGAACTATCTCTATCTATGTGTCTATATGTTACAAATGAGGAAAAATTCCCAATTTATAGAAACCTCCAAAGCATGTCGGCCAAGCTGGGATTTACAATCATGAAATAGCCACAAAAAAGTCGGCCCAACAAATGTTTACAATGATAAATGGCCATAAAACAGGTCGGCCCAAGGAGAATTCAAAATAGGATAAATATGCATTAAATGCAAGAACTCATCCAGGTCGGCCTGGGATCTTCAATACAATTCAAACCAATGTACAAGTTTCAATGCAGCCCTATATTAACTGCTTCCTTCCATTCTTATCTTGAGCGCACCTCACCAAGTCAGCTAAGGGGTGGAGTAACCAGTACTTGAATTTCTCCTTTGATCGAATTAATTTCATCTCCAAAACTTCCTTGATGACCTAGATTGAATTCAGCCTGCACTCAGGAAAAACCACCATTAATATCCATTATAACATGAAGATCAGAATTAGCCCATCAGTAAATAACATATTCATCATTCAAAAAAATTTGAGAAAAGATCGAAATCAACCCAGAAACATTGTTAAATCACAATCTTCACAATCTGAGATTTCAAGCCAACCGCGGAATCCAGGTTAGAGGGGAATTTCGGGGAAATCCAAGCTAGGCAGATTCCAGCGAAATAAGCACAAAAATAAACTATTGATCATTAAAATGCAAAAAGATGCAGATAACCTTGTGTAATCTATCAATTAAAAGCATGGAATGTTAAGAATTTATCATTAAAATCATCCAATTTTCAAGTTTCACAGCACTTCCCAGAAAATTCAAAAAAATCCTGCTGGACCGGAATTCCGTGAAAAAAGGAAAAGTTCTGAAGTTTCAACACATTTCGGAAAAACAAAGAGGGCCAGGAAAACTGGGAAAATACGCCAGCGCAGGAAAATCCCGAGGTAAATAGAAAACCCGAATATCGGTATCCTCTCACGATTTCACTCAAATTGATCAAACGATCACAAATTTGAGGACTCTGGGTATGGAAATCATTTAACCTGAACCTCCTATAGATCTTCTTTGAATCCTAGGCTCATTCAAAAGTAAATCAAGATGAAACAATGACGCCCTAGGCATGAAACCCTGAATTTTAACCATGAACGCACAGAGCAAGCCATGAAATGCCCAAACACACAGGAACTTGAACTCTGAGCAAGACCAAAATGCCAAAGCACTACAAGATTGAATGTCCCAACTCAGGAGAATGCAAATGATAAATCATAATGGCATAAACCTAAAAAATCAACCATATTCAGAAAATCGACGACAAGAAAAAATTCTGGAAAAATTCGGCCCAGGTGGAATTCTGTGAAGGCCAAAAATTTCAAAACCACGGTGTAAAGCAGACCGAGACGGAATTTGAATGCAATCCGGGAAAATCCAGACGGGGCGAAAAATCCTGAATCTTGGTAAAAACATGAACTTGGCCCAAAACTTAAAATTTTCAATATACAACTTAGGGAAAATACTTAGGCAAGCAAGATAAAAATTTTAAGCTCATGCCAAGGCAATGTAAATTCCCAAAGTCAAAGGGACAAAAGCACAAAAGTGAAAGCGAAAGCGGGTCCTTGCTTTCAGCGGGGCGTGTTTGCCAAAACTGCACAATAGGAGAAACATGCATAATTTCACCGATAAATCAAGAGAACAATTGTATCAGAGAGACATGTATGATCGAAGTGGGTTCCTTAGATCTCTCCAACTATGTGGGTTACTCTGATGAGGGAAACTAGAAAATATTTTGGGGAAAGTCCCACTGACTTATCCCAATGAAAAAAGTGGTAGAGGAAATATATCGGGGAGACCAAGTACATCGAAAAGGAATCTTATTCTCTTAGTGATGATACATATCAGCCTGATGATAATATGGATTGACCACTATTTTTTGGAAAGACACTGGGTGATGCTTAAAAGGATTTCTAATGGTCCAGAAAACCCTGATATCAAGTAGACTTCATAATGTTCTCCCTGAAACATTAGGAGTTGAAAAGCAAGAGAAAATATAGTTGTACAATATTGGTGAGAGTATTAAGTTGTCTTCCCGACTAAATAAGAGAACCAAAGGGACACTTCATATCAAAAGGGAATTCAGTTAGTCTTGGTGATTAGTTATGAACGTATAAACAAAGATGGCACCAAATAAAGCACACAAATTGGCCTGAGACTAGATGGGTTCCACCGATTCCACTGATGCAATATTGTTGTATCACTCTGACATTTGGAAATTCAAAAAACCTGTTGCATTCATTTCCAATGGTGGACATTAATGGCCATACAAACGGACCTTATATGAACATTTTTAATTGAAAAGAGATTGAACCAAAAGAATTTTCAAAAGTTGCAGCGAAGAAGGATGGGAGATTGAGCGGAATTCAAGGAATTCAGTGCACCCAAAAACATACAAGTAAGCATAAAAAATATCCCTACAATTGATAGATTGTAATTCAATTCTGCCACCTTGTAGATAAATAAGATGGAAAGTTCTACAAAAACAAAAAACAAGAAGCAACAAGGTGAAAGTAGCCATTCTAAAAATAAGAAGGAAAAAACCGAAATGTGGAAGGAATTGAAAACAAATGAACAAAAACTAAACCAAGACCTCATTGATCAATTTCCTTGTTCAAGGCCAAAATTTAGAAGTTTTGCACAATTAAGGGCTGATATAGAAAGATTAGAAGATAAATGAAAACATGTAGGTGATGTATGGACCCCCATTAGGGGATACAAATTTTTCATGTTTCATTATTGTCAGAGAAGTAGATTTAAAGTAGTTTGTAATCCTTGGAATTTCAATTTGGGAAAGCTATCTATTCCCAACATCTTTGTGAATATATACCTTATCAAACTTTTGGCCAACTATTATAACCCAGACCTTAAAGCCATTGCAACCCACAAGGATAACCTTTCATACATGTATCCAAAATTGCACTTCATGAAGTTTTTAGCCTAGATGACACATGTGATCATCCTATAGTGCATGAGGATTTAGAAAAGGAATACTAGAGGATCAACACTACTTACAAAGGATTGGGGTTAATGTTACATAGGCCTAGAGAAGACGAAAACCTAGTACCACTCGAGGATGGTGATGAGCCTCCCTTCCATGTTGATTTGTTCAAGCCCTATTTAAAATATACTTCTTAGTGCATGAAATAATGGGAACATAGGTCTTTGAATTGTCTATAGGGCCAGTGGTGATCGCTACAGACATACAATGTCACAATGCAAGACCTTTTGATTATGCTTCACACATTTCCAAAAGGATTCACTTAGGGATAATATCCATCAAGAATGGTTCTCCCACAATGCACTTTAAACATTATTCCCTTCTCATGTAGATGATATGTACTATGGACAAGAGTTAGGAATATGGCCAAATGAATTAAGAATCACATAGTTGGATAAAGAGGGTCACCCATTACCGATACAATTATGGACCTCCATTTGGGACAACATATTTGTCAATTCTAATTATGTTTATTCTGAAGAACACTTTGTCAAGACATTGTACAGGTTTTATGATCACCCTTATAATTATTCATTGTCTAACGAGATCAAAATATTCTTAAGGCCTAAGGATTTCAATGGACCATTGACTGTAAGTCATAATTGGGGTGATTGGTATTGCTTTGTTGATTCCACTATGATCAGGGTTTATGGTTTTGAAGACACACCTTTCCTATTACCCAATAATGTGCCAGACAAAATTACATATCTAGAGATTGTCAAGAAAATGGACTATTCCAATGTCATGAACTTGAGTGCATATGAAAAACAGTCATTCATGCCTAGTACATTATGTTTTGGGGATTCTATTGTAGTATCAAAAGAAGGATATGATCTCATTTTGGATAAATTGTCACATTTCAATATGAAGAAGACTACACCAAGGAAAGGATTTGATCTTGAAAGATTTATTGATTTTTCCAAGAAAAAATAGAATTTAAGTGGATATGTTCATGTACCATATCCTCATGATTATATTATCAGAAACATGGATGAAACAATGGTTGAATTGGCAATTGATAATTACAATAAGGAAATTGAACAGAAGATGGAGGAGATTCAAGAAGTAGAAATGTTATCCTCTGGTAGTAAGGAATCTTCTAAAGAAAATGAACCCCAAAGCCAACCTGATAAGATCCCCAAGCTAAGGATTGAAAAGTATCGACCTCCAAATAGAGAACAGGAATTTGGGAAACCATCTAACATAGATGCTAGACAACTGGCTTATAAATCTTTTGTCTCAGATGACGAGTTTATTAAATCTTCTGAATTTAAATATTTCTTGTACAAACAAAAGGGAAAAATAATAAGGGAATTAGTTGTAGAAATCACACCCAGTAATGAAAGCTAGTTGTTGAACACATTGAAAATGGATGTGGAGAATGAAATGAAGAACATGACTCTAGAGAAGGGAAGAAAATTATTAGAGGTGTCTTTTGTGATGATCTTTCCTAGCTTGGACATAAGCTCTGCTTTAGTTTTTGATAGCTTTCTGCACAATAATGATGCCAAACACAATCTCAGTCTAGAAGGGGTAACAAAGGTATACACTAGGTCAAGATACAATCCTGATGAGAGTTCTCTTATGATCTGGGCTCTATACACCACACAAAAGAAGCTTGTAATTATTGATACATAGAAAGCATTTGGTCATGTGATGACATTAAAAGTGGGTAAAACTAATCCTATGGTCACAGATGATATTGGCATAAATGTAGCCAAATTGAACAAGGCACAAATTCAAATGTTGATTAAAGAACATGATATATAAAAATTGAATAGTGAAAGGATGCTTAAAGAAAATGATTTTCTAAGAGACATAGTCAGGGATACATTCAAATAATATGCTAAAATGTTGACTCAAGGAGAAGGCTCCCAATTAAAGGACAATTTTGAGGAATTACAGATGAATAATTAGATGTACACTCAAGTGATCAAGGCCAGGTTTGTCACGCTTTCTACAATTCTACAAAAGAGGTACACTAATATGATGATCTGGATGGACAAGTTTTGGGTAACTCGCTCTACAAGTCACACTGCCATTCAAGAACATAAAAGGATAAATGAAAGACTTTGGGAAATGCTCCAAAAGATACAAAATAGAAACACTTTTGATACTGGGGCCATTACAGCTACTACAGACCTGATAAGGAACCATAAAGACTATTTTGAGGAATGTCAAGTAGATACCAAAGAGTTTATAAATGCTTCAAAAGAAGGTGTGCCTCCATTGTTCAGTGATAATGGAGAACTAAGAAGTTAGAGTGAATGCATAAAAGAATGTTGACTAATACTATAGGGAGCCTTAGAAGTGGCTAAGGATGAAGATCCAATATTAGAAGAGGCATGTGAGTGTTTAGAAAATATTATTACTATGGAGATTGCAGCAAGGAATGTTGTGATATGATGTTGATATGTACTTGAGTTAGGAGTACCTAAATCATGTTACACAAGTTCATTTGTGGCTCATTAGAGCTTAATGTTAATATTTTATGTGTTGTTAAAGTCACAAAAGACGCTTACAAAGAGGTATACCCTCTTCAAGATATTGCTATATAAGTTGAACATGTGATGATTGAATGAGAGGAGTGAAGAAGAAAGAAGAGACTTTCACAATATATATAATATAGATCATATTGTAAAGGACCATGATGCATGATAAATTTTGGTAGAAATCAATAGAATATGTTTAATTCTGTGTGACTTCACATTGGTGTCTATTGTTTGTTGATTTGAACAATTATTTAGCTATCCCCATACTGTTATTTCTCTATTATTTGAACTTGTGTATCCAAGTTGATATTCAGTTTCATCAGACAAATTTTTTGTTATTGTGTAATCAAGTTAATTGGTTTTTATCAAAAAATTACAATCCTTTTAATTGATTGTAGTAACTTGGAAGTAACATTTGGATCAGTAAGAAGAGCCTTGTAATTGATAAGACTACCATATTGTCTCCAACTCGATATTATATTTTTATTGAAATTGAGGATATACTTCATTTGTCAATACATATTCATTGTTATTATGTGATTATTTTTAATTGGTTCCTTCAAAGAAGGATTAAAATCCTTTTAAATAACTCACAGTAACCTGATATGATCAATTGGATCAATAAATAGAGTCTATCAGTCACATTCTTGTACGTTTATAAAAGGTATAAACAAACATACGTGCCAAATAATTAGAACTATAACCAAAACTAGTCACTTATCATAAAAATTCATTCACTCCACTTACCGAATAAGGCACTAGTACACTTCACATTTCATTATACCTTACTTATCCACTTTCATATTCTAAATTTCCAATTATCACATTAGGAGTAGGAGTAGTTAACAAGCATTCATCTATTCCACACTTTATGCCACAGTGGATAGATCCTTAAATCCAATTAAGTCACACAACCCTTAGATTTACTTCAGCTATCAAGGTCCACCCGCCTAGGTTTAGTAGAGCTTGAAGTGCATGGAGTCATCAATCATATAGGTTAACTCCATTCATTGGTTCAAAAATCTTGCAAGTCTAATCATAGAGCCTGGCATCCTCTTAGGATTTGTAACCTACATTTTTGAGACCCCACACATTCATTAAACATCCATATATTTTTTGCATTCATCCATTTCATTCATATAACATAAAAGTGCCTTAAACATTTTCATACATTGTCCATATCACTAATGCATTCACATAATAACATAAAACATCACATGTCACATTATCTATACATATATAGTCATACATCAATGCATCCATCATCATGAACATGGTATTTATTAGAATCAAAACATTATGCATACATATAGGAAATCATTATCATCATAAAATCATTGACATACATAACATAGGATCATCATGGCATCTCATCATATATAACATCATAAATGCATACATCACATAACATATAAAATGAATCATCATAGGAATTACCATCACAAATGCATATATCACATAAAAATAATCAAATCATAATGCATCATCACATAACACATAACATATAGTCTACACCTAAACTACATCATATATATAATCTCAAAAATCATGTCATAGGATAGAGTCACAAGGTATCCCAAAAACAGAGCTCGCAGGCTCGATGGTCAAGATATAAATGTCCCAGCATAATGTCTCAAACATAATGACAAGATAATAATAATAATGCCCAAGTTATGCTCTCCAATCCCCTTAAGGAGAAGAATAGGGTGACTAATGACCTATGGTAGGAACTAATGGCATCTGAGAAGACATGGCAGGTTGTGTCTATGAGGCTAAAGGATCTGTGACTTGTGGTTGGATGTGCTCAGACCTATTACCTGAACTCGATGATTGATGGATATGGATCAATCTATGGTCTGAGGAATTCCTATGACTATGATGGGACCTATGCCTTGAAGACTACCCTGATGATGTGGACCCACCCACACTACTCTGACTGCGGCTACTATGGCTCCTCCTACTATTGCTTGAACCACTACCTATCTTGCTTTGAGATTGATACAAACCAAGTTCTTGCTACTCTATTAGCATTGCCTTCTCATATAACATATCATACTATCCTTGGCTCACAATGACCCTGGATAACTCCCTTGCTATCTCCCCCACTGGCCTTGCACATAGCTGAGCAAACTCCACGCACCAACTTTCTGCCTCCTATTATCTGATCATAGCTTGATCCACTCCACCCATGTCACCTCTAGCTCTTCCTATAGGGTCCTGACCTATGTTGATACCTCATCCAATCTCCTCTGCATATCTGCTAGTCTCTGGTGCACTGTGGAATCCCATGGAAAAGGTGGCCCCCTGGCTATCTCTCAGCCTCATCCATGTCATCATCCCCACCAATATCTAGCTCCTTGTCATTGCCTCCAATCTTCTCTTCACCACCAACTACCTCATGCCCTCCACTAACATCTGATTCCTCCTCTCCTATATGCATCTCCTCCTCCCCTGGAACCTCTCCCTCTTGCCTCATCTCTTCCTTGGCCCTCCCCTCCTCCTGTCTAACCTCTCCCTCCTCTCCCTCCTCCTCCTCTGCCACCTTTGGGATCATGGCTAATGACACTCTCTCAACATAATTCCACACCCTCTTGCCCTACCTCCCATTATCTCCTCCTCTCATCCTCATCCCTCCATCCCCACCATCTCCTCTATCACCTCCATCACCCCCTCCTCCCCCATCTCCTCCACCCCTCCCCCCATCACCTCTGTCTCTCCCTCTCCCTCTCCCCCTGCTACCATCTTTGCCTCCTCATCACACCTGTGGTATCAATTATCACTGATCAACTGGTGTTGGACCATCTGAATCTATCAACGCTTGTGGCATATGTCTCTTCCACCATGTATCAATCTTTGTCGTGGTCCCAGAATTTGCTAGACCCCCACTCCAAGCCCATTGCTATGCTACAAGCCCATCTATCTGTTGCTCTACCAAGGGTTCTAACATGGCCAGTCCCCACACGGTCTCTTGTGAGGATATTGCATACTCTATAGTCCCCACAAGAACATCATGTTGCTCATCGAACTAATGCAATACCCACTGGGGAAGGAACATCTCAATAATGAGCTAAGATTGAATAGTGTGACCAATCAGATATCTGAACTGTCTATAGAATACAAGATGATCACCCTCTCCTACCAACTATGCACAATCTCTATAGGGTCTCCAGACAAACACCATCAATGTGTCAATGTAGCGATGCCAATATCCAGTGTCTCCAACTCTCGTCTGCTATAGTGTGTCTGCATGTAAGTATACATACGACATCCCCTCAGCAAGTTGACTCTAAACTGGTGGACAAAGGATGAGAATATGCTCCCAATCCCAGATCATGAGTAATGTCGTGCGACAACTAGTACTGTGCACATCTCTATATGCTACCTCATGTAATTGATGATATAACATACCAAGTAGACATGGTCCCCAACCAAAAACATTTCTATCTTGCCTAATGCAAATGAGCACATCTCCCCATCTGATTGGAAACCCATGTCTGCAATGATCTACAATGAGTACATCAACAATCAAGGTGCATAGCATAGCATCCCATCGAGGATAGTGCTTGGCCATAAACTCTCATTGAATCTCATACCCATCGATGCCTAGCCCCAGGCTATCATCAGCCTTGTAAAACTTTGTGATAGCCCGAAGTCTTTGATGTGGATCATACACCGCTCGCTCTCCCCTGATCAAAATGCATACTATCATTTAAACATCCTCAAGAGTGACAGTAGCCTCTCCTGTCAACAAATGGAATGAGCAAGTCTTTAAATTCCACCTCTCTTCAACACTGTCAATATACCCCTATTTTCCTAGATAATGGGCATATAGGTCACATAGTATAAACCTAGTTGCATCAGTCACCTCCACTCCCTATCTCGTAGCTAATCTCTGAATGCATATGTGCATCACCTGAACTTGTGCATATAAATAGGTGGTAATCATTCTTGCACATGTGGAAATGAGAGTTAGCACATCATTGAAAATATTCATTATCATCTATCTAATCAAAAGTACACATAGAAATTGATCCTAAAACTAAGTCAACCCTGGTCAAAGTCAAATGTGTCACATCAAAGTCAATTGTGTTGCACTCACTCAAATGTGTTATTCTATTCAACATTTGCATCTCAATCCATCACCTGTGTCATTTGACCTGACATATGCATCACGCTAGAGAATTTGCATCATTTCCTTAGTTAGTTGCATCATTGTAAAACAAATGTGTCACATGGTCCCTCAGTTGTGCTGCAATTTTGTGATTGCATTCCAAAACCTAGCATTTGCGTTGTGTTTTGGTGATTACGTCTCAATGGCCCACGAATGCGTCATTTTAAACCAAAACCTAATAGACCCTTTGCATTTGCATTTTGATGCATCAAATGTGTGTGACGCAAATGTGATTATGACTTACACGAATGCATGTGTTGCGACACATTCGTTATCCTAACTTTAAACCTTATAAATGCACACAAAATGAGAAAATTATGAAGTGGGTACGAGGTACTTGCCAGTGGCTCTACGCCCTCTAGCCATTGGAAGGTCTGCACAATGTAGTCATGATGCTCGGTCATTAGAATCATGATCGTCGCAAAGTCTCCTCTCTCTAAGAACTCTCAAATTTCAAAAGGTAAAATTGAAAATAAATTAACTTTTCACCCAATTTGAACCTATTTATAGGGTAAAAGTGGGATTTCTTAAAAAATTTATTACTGGAGGCTCTTTTGACCAACTTTGACCAACTTTTTCACCCCCCTAAACACATTGAAATCCAAAACCAATCGAGACACTTTCCAATTTTTTCCGGCCTCAGGCCAAAATTTGAAAAAATTCCCAAGGGGGCATGGATACTCCGTACCTTTGTTGGGGCATGTTTTTGAGTAAATTTTCTTTGTCACGATGTGACAGGTTGTAGTATAACAAAGAGGGGCAAAATGTAGACACATAAAATTGACCTAGGCCTGTAAGTTCTATATTCTCCATATTTCTCCCTAAAATAATTAAAATATCTAATTATGTCCTATAGTCCGATTTTAACTATTAATTAAATAATTCTCAATTAATTAATTGATTCATGTATTATATTCCTCCTGACTATTTAAATAAATAAAATTTATTTATATATTTAAATGTGTCGCTGATGACCTATGTCTTTCCATAATTGAATAAATTCATAAATTTATTTAATTATTACTTGTCCACTATTTCTTCATAATTATTTAAGTAAATAAACTTTATTTATTTAAATATGTCATTAATATCTCATGTCCTCTTATAATTAAATAAATTCTTTAATTTATTTAATTATTGACCACTTTTTCCTTTTCCTAATTTTAAATAAAATTATATATTTAAAATTGTCCCACTTTCTATCTCCAAGTAAATAATTCAAATTAATTATTTATTATCACATGGCCCCACTATTGAATTAAATTAATTTTTAATTCAAAATGTCAACTTTCCTGCACAAATCAAACAATTTCTAATATTATTTTATTTTCCAGCATTTTCTTTTTCTATGCCATTCTTATCTCCTTATCACCTGCAACCTTGTTCATTGATTTGATTTTTTTTAAATCAAATCTCAGGCCTTCATTTCAAATTTCACCCTAGTATTTCCCTAACCCTAATTATGGGTTGTCATATTCAATCTTAACCATTGATCTTAGGGCATCTCTCAACTTACAATCTTGGCCATTCATCGAAAATTGACTTTTCTATAAAAAGGAAATTTTGGCCTCATTTGACACACTTCATACATTTTGATCTTGGCACCTCTTGACATTGTGACTTCATTCTTTAGATATTTTCATGCTTTAGGCTTGCTTTATAGTTGCATACTTGCATTGTGTAGCCTTTTCTTAGATAGAATCCTTCAACATTTGCTTTGGACATTGGCATAGTCATAGGTTGCTCATCATAAATCTAAGGGTAATTATCTATTTGCAACAAATAGAAAAGGTGCAATGAAGGTGATTCATGGAGGTTGAAGACATTTGTTGAGATTTATTTTTTTTCGTCAATGCTTTTACTCCATTGTTCTTTATTTCTTTGCTTAGAATTAGTTTGTTTATGCTTATAATGCTAACCAATATTTTTTTATCCTAAGTTATAGTCGCTATATTCAAAATCCAAATAACGACACCCAATGCATTTTATATTTCAAATTAACAAATGTGTCCCCATACAAGATGTCGTTGCAATTTAGAATTTGGACTACCCTAACCCTAACTTTCAAATCGACGAGTGCATCGCAGGGTATGACTACATCACAATTTTAAATTTGAAACCCTAAATTCAAATTCAAAAAAGCTTTTCCCTAGACATATGTGTTGCTATATATCATTTGGGCATCACCGATTGAAGTTTGGGTGTCGCTATATAGTGATGCCACGAAATTCTAAATTCTAATGCCTAATAAATGCATCAAAATTTCTAATTTCTAATCAGGTTTTGAATCACATACCGGTGGTCCGATGACTGGAAGCCACTGGAACTCTTGAACTCGATAAAAAATGTGTCTAGGAAGCTCTCAACGTGCCATTTCGTCGAAGGGGTAGAGCTCAAATTGCAAGAATTCCTTAATTATGAATGAAAAAATGAATTGAAAATGACCCCTCTTGGCCTATTTAAGCTATAAAATTAGAACCTTTATGGACCCTTGGGGCAACTTTTGAACCTTTATCGAGAAATCAACGCAAAACTTGAAATTTTTGCCTAATTTCTCAAGGGGACAAGGAGTAAGTTTTATTTTTTATTGGGGCATCTAAAAAATGAGAAAAAAATTATGTTTTGATTTAAGTAGTAAGTTTTAATTTGAAAGGAATTATTCTTTAAACTGAAGTAGTAGGTACCTCACCTCAAAGAGGGGCAAAATGTAAACACTGAAAAATGTCCTAATCGATGCCATAGACTCAAATCATATTTACTAACATCATTTCCTCCTTAATCCATCCTCTTTTTCGCTTGATAAATTTAATTAGCCTAGCTAGTTAATTAATTGCATCATTTTAATCTATTTAGCCTAATTAATTAAATTAGGTTAATTCATCTCTTTTTACACTAACACTTCATCTCATTAAATTAAATAAATTAAAATATTTAATTTAATCTCCTAAATCATCTTATTTAATTAAATAACCCTATATTATTTAATTAAATATCATTTCATCCCCCTCCTCTATTTATTAAATCATCTAATTTAATAAATATCTCTTAATTCTTCTAATTCCATAATTGCATAAATTAAACCTTGTTTAATTAGCAATTAAACTAATTTTCCTCTAATCAAAGGGAATATTCCCATAGAATATTCTTTATCCTTTTTGCACAATTAAAACTTTGTTTTAATTTGTAAAATACCTTTTTCCTCACCCTAAAGGAATATTCTCTCTCCTCCAATCAACTCACTTAGCTTCAAATGCAAGTTAACCTTTAACCTCTTAAGCAAGTTACCTTTGACCTGTGTGAGCAAGTCAAAAGTGTGTTTGTTTGAGGCAAGTGTGAGCCTTTGATTAACTTTAAACTTTCATTCCCATCCGTTGATGGGAATCCATGATCCATGCCTCTCATTTCCTTCATCTTGAATCGTTGATTAAGCTTTTTAATCTCAACCACCCATTCCTCATTTGCTCTCCTATACATAGATCACTATTTGGAGACAAATGAATCCATCTTTTATTGCAAACTTATGTTGTTGAATTTACTCACATACTTTCTCATCTTTTACTTACTTTTTTAGCTTGTTTTAGTTAATTTTCATTGCATATTAGCTTCAAGCTTTCATTAATGGCTTCCATGCATCCATCTTAGTTTGTACATAAATTAGGGTTTTCATCTTTTAGCATCATTTTAGTTTAGATTAGCTTAGTAATTGCATAATTAGATCATTTATAGCATAAAATCATGGGAACTTAGCTTGCATCATGTTCATCTTTACATAATTTAGGTTTTTAAACATCAAACACCATGGTTTCATCGATTCTCTTCCATGGAATCAACTAAAACAAGCTCACTTATCATAGGATTGGGAAAGGGTCATCCTTCCACATCAACACAAAACCAATTCCACAACAAGATAAATTTTGAATGGATTAGAATAGATGTTTTGATAGCTTTCATAATTTAGTATGTTAGGTTTTGATGAAATATTTGGTTTTAATCTTGTTCGATCGATCTTGTTGAGATTCGAGTATTGGTGGATCTGTTATGTTTCATTTCTTCATGGATCAAGCATAATTTGGCCCATACCAGAAATCCTCGCATTGATAGACTCAAAGCATAAGCTATTTTTGGGTAAAAAACATTGATAATCTGCATTGATATTCCACTTCTGTGTCTAGAGGATATGTTGCAGGAAATCGACTTGAACTAGCTATGAGGTTCATTCAAATTTTGATATCTTAGACTATTTGAGTGAAGTAATAACCCCACAATGTTTTTTTTGTTGATGTTTTTCAATAGTTTTTTATTTTTGTTGCTTTTCAAATGTTTTTGATCTTTTTCTATTTTTCCAATGTTTTTCACTTTTTGTTGTTTCTATTGTTTTTGATCTTTTGTTGTTTTCATGACCATGATAGGATGCTCAAAGATCTAATCCATGACCATCCTTTGAAATTTCCCCCAATTGTAGACAAGATTACTTTCCTTAATCAACGAGAAGCCATGGTTGGATACACTATTTTATTATGAAATGAATGGGTGCATGTTGTGGATAGTACCGATAGATAATGATGTAAGTTTTATTCAAACATAGTTCCTATTCTAGGAGTGCCACAAAGTGGTTTTCACTCAAAGAACATTTTATTTCTCTTTACTATTTTTCTTGCTTTTTTATTTTTTTGTATTTTTTTATCTTTTTGTCTTTTTTTTTTTGGATTTTTACCATTTTTCCTGGGGTATTCCAACACTCTTCATGTGTAGAACTTCTTGAGGTGGTTTTTGTTCAATGGTTTAGCTAGAGGTTCTCCTTCAGGAGTAGCCAAATTTGAACCAGTTGGGTTCAAATTTTCCTTTGTCATTCTGATTTAGTTGCATCTTCTAATTCTCTTTAAGGACCAAGTCACCAACTTGAAAGTTCCTATCCTTGATCTTTTTGTCATAGTTTTGTTTCAGCTGATTTTGATAAATGTGTAGATGGTTTAATGTGCTCAAACACCTATCATCTAGGATTTCTAATACATATAGCCTAGATACCATGTATTCTTCATTACTAACCATGTCTTTTAGTAAAACTTGTAATGAGGGGATTTCAACCTCAATAGGTAAGACAACCTCTAATCCGTAGACCAAGGAAAATTGTGTGGCACTAGTAGGTGTGCGAATATTAGTTTGATAGGCCCATAAGGCTAGGTTTAGCTGCAAATTTGGTGCAGGAGCACCCAATGCCTTCAAGGAGCTCTTCAAGGATCGAGAGTGTGCAGGGGTCAGCAGGACCTATCAAGCAAATCAAAACATCAACTATGACCTTTTAAAGCCTATAATGGCATTTGGAAAGGATAAATGTGTTAAGAGAGTCAATTGTCCTAAGGGTCATGATAAGGACCCTAGGACCACATTGCAATGTAAATGGAATTGCCATGTTCTAGGGGTTTAATTAGTAATATAATTCTTTAATTAGGTCAAATAAGGTTGGATATTGAAGATCCAATAGTTTTTAGGTGGTAGATTTTAATAAATTTCAAGATTGGAAATTCAAATTTTTGAATTCCAATTTGGGTGGGTAAATGAGTTTTGTGAGTTTTAATCACTTTGATGTAACTTAATCAACCCCAAATGGTTGGATCAGTTTGGGAATGGTTCTATAACCCCAAAATAATCATTTGTATAGAGGTTGATCAATTTTGGAAAGCATTGTACGGACTGTTTTATGGAAATAGTGAAAAACATAGTTTTCTTGCATTTTTATGGTGTTCTTTTGTTGAATACTTGATCTTTATTGAATTTATGTCTAGTAGGATGCTTTAGGAATTTTATTTTACATGTTTCAACACCATTTAAGGCTCTGAAAGTAGTAGTAATTAATTTATTTGCATCATATATTGACTGTCCTTAGGAAAACTCTATTTTTTTCATTGATTTTGAGAGTCATCATGAAGTAATGATCCATTTCATGAGATTTTGTGACTGAAAATTGTGAAATGGATCATATTTAACATTTATCATACCAATCTAACAATCTAAAAGTGCAGGAAAGAAGAATCAAACGGTGTACACCAAGTTTTGATAGTGAAAAGTGCTTGAAGATGGAGGCTAGGGTATAGTAGTAGAAGATCTGCCTTAATGAGGGGTATTTTTTTGAGTAGGGATAGTCTAAATATGTTGTCCTAATGGTGTATGGTCAATAAACAAGTTCCGGAAGTGATTGGAAGGTTAGTTTTCAAGAAGCCCTAGTTTTGAGGCATTCTATGGAGGGTTTTGTGAGTAGGGATCTTAGAGGTGTTATAGAAGGTTAGGACCTTGAAAATCCTTGTTTTTGAGACAATTTGAGACATTGTTGAAAGTTTCTTAGTTAGGGGATAAATTTAGAGAGGGGTTGCTTTGTAAAAGTAGGCTAATTGAGTAGCCTTAAGCAGGGTAGGTGTATTGAAAGTACATGTTGGTCCAAAAGAATCACTATTGGTTTTTGGATATGTTATGTAGGCCCTAAAAGGGTATCTCAATTCATACTTTATTTAGCAGGTGTTTTGGAAAGCTTGAGTGTAAAGTGGCTTAAACCAGGTTACATATGCTATAAGGAAGGGCATGCTCATATGGTGGAATTTTGATGAGTTCTTTGAAACCCATTTTGAAGTTGATCTTATATTCATTTGTGAGTCATTTTGAGAAGGTTTCCACCTTCCTCTGCATCAAAATTCCAATCATGGCCAACATCATTGACAACCTTTTTGAGTATTTTTAGGATTTTTTTATTGGATGCCTTAGCCTGACCATTTCCTTGGGGGTAATATGGCGTGGAAAATCTATGTTGGATAGAAAATTGGGAACATAACTCTTGGACATCCTAATTTTTGAATGGGGTTATATTATCTATTATTATGATTTGGGGAATTCCATACCTATAGATGAGATAGTTCAAAATGAATTTTGATATGTGTTTGCTAGTGATATAGGTCAATGGAATTACTTCTATCCATTTAGTGAAGTACTATGTTACTATGAGAATGAATTTGTGCCCATTAGATGAAGTGGGTGATATCTTGCCTACCAGGTCTAATCCCCATTGTGAGAAAGGCCATGGTTTGGTTATGGGTCTCAATTCTTGTACTGTTGCATGAACCAGGTCACTGTGTTTCTGACATGGCTGATACTTTCTAGAATACTATATGCATTCATGTTCCATGGAGGACCAATAGTATCCTATTTTGAGTAGTTTATAGAGTAGGTTAAGTTCACTAGAGTGGGATCTTCGAATACCTTCATGGATGTCTTGTAAGGTTTTTTTTTCTTCTTATGTGTTAAGGCATAGGAGTATAGGGTATTGGGTATCTCCTAGGATGGTAAAATGAGAAGTTCTACAGGTGAAGGTTTTCTTTTGGGTAGTCATTAGGTCAAGTGGTATGATACCATGTTGGATGTAGTCAAAATTATCTTGGTACCATGGGGAGTTAGGACCAACAACACATACCAATTCTAATTTTGCGATGTTGAATGCATGCACAAGTAGTTGTTCCACAAGGAACTCATAATTATGCACATTTTGTGGAATATCAAGAAGCGAGCCTATTGTTGCCATTGCATCGACAAATCTATTCTTGATTTGAGGAATTTTCTCAAATATGATTCTAACAAAGTATTCCTTGAATCTATCCACCATCCTTTTATATCATAAAAATTTGTCATCTTTTATTTGGTACTCATCATTCGCTTTTCTAATCACTAGTTGAGAGTCTCTAAAGACATGTAGCTCTTTTATTCTCCATTCAATAGCCATTTTTAACCCTATGATAAGAGCTTCATATTCTGATATGCTATTTGTGCATGGGAATGTAATTCTATAGGCCTTGGGTATACTATCTCCCTGTGGTGTGATAAATATAATACCAGATCCAAAGCTATGTTGAGTATCAGAACCGTCAAAGTATAGAGTCCATTGGTCTATCTATTCTATCATAAAGATAATCTCATCTGGAAAGTCCACTATGACAGGTTTATGATCATCTATTGGTGCTTAAAACAGTTGGTTTACTATCATTTTTCCCTTGATAGCTCTCCTATCCACATATTCTATGTCAAATTCACTTAGTATCATCACCCATTTGGCTATTCGACCTATTAGGGCTGCCTTTGCTAGTAAGTAGTTGAGTGGGTCTATCTTAGGAATCAACTTGACCTTTTTGTTCAGGATGTAGTGTCTCAATTTTTGTGTTGAAAACATGACTAAGAGACATGCTCTTTCAATGGGTGAGTAGTTTAGTTCATATCCCACCAGTGTTCTACTGATATCATAGACTTCCCTTTCTTTGTTGTTATCATCTAGTTGGGCCAAGAGAGATCCTAGTGTTTCTTGTGTGGTAGACACATAAAGTATAATTTCCTTTTCTATGATAGGTGGCATGAGTACAGGAGGAGTAAGTAGGTACTCCTTGACTTTTTGGAATGCTTGGTCACATCTCCCATCCCATTTGAATGTGATTTACTTATGTAGGAGATGAGTAAAACGGTGACATTTGTCTGTCAATTGTGTGATAAATCACTTGATCGATTTCAGCTTCCCTTGTAGGCTTCTTAATTGTTTCAGTGTTTTTAGAAGAGGAATCTCTATTATATCCTTCACTTTTGTAGGATCTACTTCAATCCCTCTTCTTGACACTATGTACCCCAATAGCTTTCCAAATGTTACTCTGAACACACATTTCGTAGGGTTGAGTCTCAAATTTTATTGTTCAAGCCGATCAAACACCTTTGCAATGTTTGTCAAGTGGTTTTCTCTTTTCACTGACTTTGTTAGAATATCATCCACATGGTTGTCCATGATTTTGTGTAGGATATCATGAGATATGGTCATCATTTCTCTTTGATATGTTTCTCTTGCGTTATTTAGACCAAAGCGAATTACATTCCAACAAAATGTTCCCCAAGCACAAGTAAATTTTGTTTTGTGTTGGTCATCTCGAGAGATCTTTATCTAGTTGTACCCAAAGAAACCATCCATTAAGGATAGCATCTCATGCCTTGCTATTAGATCCACAATAATGTCAATACTCGGCAATGGAAAGTCATCCTTTGGACAATATTTGTTCAGGTCTCTAAAATTTGTACATATCCTTATGCCCCTAGTAGGATTGGACACTGGTACTAGATTTGATATCCATTGTGGATAGTCGATGGGTCTAATTAAACCCACATCTAGTAGTTTCTTTAGCTCTACCTTTACCAATAATGCTATCTAAGGATGTATTTTTTTGATTTTTTGCTTGATAGGATTTTCTCTAGGAATTACAGCTAGATGATGTACTACTAATGTCAAATCTAGTCCAAGCATGTCAGCATAAATCCATGCAAAATTTACCTTCCAGGAATTGATGAAATATGTGGAGTTTTCCTTTTCTTCAAGGTCAAGAGATATTGCATGGTATGTTATCTTTGGGTTCTCTATTGTGCCAACATTGATGGGTTTTGCTTCTTCTATTAAGAGTATTGATCTTTCCTGATATTATGATATGGGGAGTGGTACAGGGGCACCTTGGGGTCCTAATTCCTCCATGAGGCTTTGATATGTTTTTATTTGTGTTTCCAATAGGAACATGTTGTAATAAGGTCCAATAGACCATTTGTGGTGTTATTCAATGGTTTGTAATAGTATTTCAATGGTTGTAATAGGTCTCATGCTCATATTTTAAACTTGGTGCATCTAGGCTTAAGAAAGGAAAAAGTTGCCATGATGCAACCAAATAGTAGGAATACTATTGTTTGATGTTTTTAGTATGTTAGAGGTGTCTAAGACATCAATTTGTCTTGAAATGGATTCATGTTGAAGTTTTTGTGTATGTGTTGTTTTAAGTTGTCTTTAGTAGGCAACTTTTCCAAAATACGGGTTAATTAGTCCTCCAACGGCTCTCTAATTCAAAAAATAGTTGAGGGGCATTGAGAGGAGTTGAAAAAACTTTATAATTCCTCCTTTGGGTTGAGGCATGGCTTTTGAAGAACTTTGGAGAAGATTTGAATAAAGAAAGACTTTATTTCTTTGTTTTTTTTGCATTTTTGCTCTGCTAACTTGCTTGGTACAATCATGAATCTTTCTATACAGACATAAGATTGATATGGGATGATAGATGGATGAATTAGCTTCCATTTGGTGGTGATTTTTCATGAATCCATAAAGAAATAAGGAAGTTATACTTTTTTTTCTAAAAGTGGCCAAAAACTCTCAAAAACCAGGGTTTGATCGTTAAAATGCAAAGAATTCTCCATTCATTCATGGTCAAGGCTTGATTTTTGGAGGAATGGAAGGGTTTGTAGCATAATTCATGATGAAAAAGGTTTTGGAGAATGGCATGGAGTTTGGAGGGAATTATTTGATGCCCTAGGCTTGGAATCTTTATGTGATAGGCCTAGAATTGGTGCAAAAGTCTGATTTTTGCTAAATTTGTGAATGTTTCTACAATAAGGGTGCTTGGGAAAGGTTGTAATGTGTTTCTCAAGGCTGTATGAATCTTATTTGTGGCTAAGGGGTGTTGGGGTGTTCCAAGGTACTTAGATCTTTGTGTTGAGCAACCTAATTAGGCCTCCTTGTGGTGTTGAAGTTTGGTCTTTTGTGGTTCTTCCTTTTAATGTCATGTTGTGTGGTTTTGAGGAATTGAGTGGGCCCATATGACATGTCCAGAACCAGTTCTATTTTTTTGGTTCATACTCTTAGGGAGTTTTTACTTTGACTGTCCTTGTTAGAGAGGGCTATAAGAGTGCCTAGGTCTGAATTGGAGAAATGGTTGGATGAGGATTTCCAAGCACTAAGCATATTTGTGGTGTCATGTTTTGACATGGTGAAAGTGTCTAAACATTCCCAAGACCTTTTTTTTTTTTTTGGTTTTGCAATCCAAGGTGGAAGTTTGCTTGTCTCCTTCAAGGGATTATGGAATTGAAGAACCCACATAGTGTGTCTGAGTAAGCTTCTTGATTACATTGTTGTCTTCCCTACCCACTCTACATTAGAGTGGTATCAAAGCCAAGTCTAATTGTGAAAGTTGTAAAGATAGGTTGTGAGTTGTGGTGTTTGAATAAAATTTCCTCCAAAGGGTGGGTTTGTGGTTACAAGGGAGTTGAATTCCTTGAGAGAGAAGATAGAGGCCTTAAAGAAAAGGAGTGGATACTAGGAAGAGAGTACCTCAGAAGAGGAGGTAGAGGGTGGAGAAAAAGACCATCTAGAAGAAGAGATTCCTCCTGAAGAGAGAAGTTCCATTGGATCCTTGAAGACCACAAAAGCAGAAGCTTCTGAAGTGAAGATCGACATACCAATGTATGGGGGAAAGATTAAGGTTGAGGCACTACTAGAGTGGGTAGATGCCTTGAATAACTATTTTGAATACAAGGAAATGGAAGAAAACAAGAAGGTGAGGTTTTCCAAGACAAAATTGAATGGGGCTGCTTTGACTTGGTGGAATTATCACCAAGGAGAAAGAGTGAAAAATGGTAAGAACATGATTACTTCATGGGATAGAATGGTGAGCAGATTGAAGGCACAATTTATCCCTGTAGATCATGAAGTGCAAGTGTTTAGGAGGCTGAAAAACCTAAAACAAAAGGATATGGATGTGGCAACCTATACTAAGGAGTTTAACAAACTTAGTATGAGGTGTGGCCATGTAGAGAATGAGAAGGAGAAGGTGGCCAGATATTTGAATGGCCTAAGGTTTGCAATCCAAGATGAGATGATTCTAGTGACCCCTAAGATGGTGGAAGAGTGCTTCCAAGTGGCATGTAAGGTAGAGGAGAAGTTGAACAAAAAGAAGGAGCAGCAAGGAAGGGGTAGAGGAAAATTTGGTGGTAGAAATCAGTCACAAAGACAACAAGCGAAGTCAAGTGGAAAATAAGAACAAGTTCAAGAGTCAAGAGGTGGATTCAGAGGTAGGAGATCCAATGGAAGGGGAGGATCTAATGGGAGAGGATTTAACTCATTCTCTGGAAGATGCTACTCTTGTAACGAATTTGGACACCCAACCTTCAAGTTCCCTAAAAATCAAGCTTCAAACCCTCATAGTGGGGATAGGAGAAACTAGTTGGTGCAAGAGGAGGATGCTCAAAGTGTGACTTCACCTTCTAGGCCTGTTGATCCTAAATTTGGAGAAATCTTGATGATGTGGACACTTCTTAAGGTGCCAAATGCTAAGGAGCCACCATAGAGGAAGTCCTTATTAAGGACCACATGTAAATCTCATGGAAAGGTATGCAAGGTAATTGTAGACTTAGGCTCTACTGATAACATAGTATCTTTAGAGATGGTTGAGAAATTAAAATTAAAAAATACTCCTCATTCCACACCATATAGGGTGCCTTGGTTGAAAAAAGGTCAACATGTGCTTGTCAATGAGCAAAGATGGATAGAATTTCAAATTGGAGAGTATAAGGATAAAATCCTATGTGGTGTTATTCCCATGGATTCTTGCCACATACTTTTAGGCCGCCCTTATCAATATGATAGAAACCCCAACATGATTGGTAGAAATACACCTATAAGATAACAAAAGATGGGGAATCTTTCATCATGAGTCCCTTACCAGATGAGGGTATAGATAAGAAACTTGCATCTAGTATCATGGTGGTAGAAGAGGATTTTTTGAAGACCTTAAAGGAAGAGGGAGGTCTAGGGTTTTCCTTGATTGTTAAGCCAAAGTGTAGGTCTATTTTTTCTACAAACAAAGGGGAACCTATACCTAGTGAAGTCCAAACCTTGTTGGAGAAGTATAAAGACATTGTGGTGGATGAATTGCCTAGTTCCCTACCTCCAATCAAAGATATCAGTCACCATATTGACCTGATACCAGGAGCTACATTGCCTAATAAGGCTTCCTACAAGATGAAACTAGCCCAAAATGAAGAGATAGCAAAGCAAGTTCAAGAATTGTTGGATAAGGGCCTAGTGAGGAAGAGTTTGAGCCATTGTGAAGTTCCTACCATGTTGGCTCCTAGGAAGGATGGTAAATGGAGGTTATGCACTAATTCAAGAGCCATAAATAGGATAAAAATAAGATATAGGTTCCCTATGGCAAGGATGGAGGATCTTATGGATTGTCTAGGAGGAGCTTGCTACTTTTCAAAGATTGACTTGAAAAGTGGGTATCATCAAATTAGGATCCATGAAGGGGATGAATGGAAAATATCATTCAATAATAATGAAGGTCTTTATGAGTGGATGGTGATGCCCTTTGGCTTGTCCAATTCCCCTAGTACCTTCTTGAGATTAATGAATGAGGTATTGAAACATTTTATTGGAAAATTTGTTGTGGTTTATTTCGATGAAATTCTTGTCTTTAGTAGGACCAAGGAGGAGCATTTGGAGCATCTTGGCTAGGTCTTGAGAAGGTTGCATGAAAATAAGTTGCTGATCAACTTGCAAAAGTGTGAGTTTATGAAAGAAGAATTGGTCTATCTTGGGTTTGTCATATCAAAGGGCAGTTTGAAAATGGATCCATCAAAGGTTGAAGCCACTCTCAATTGGCCACCACCTATGTTAGTGGGTGATGTGAGGAGATTTAATGGCCTTGCAAGCTTCTACAGGAAATTAATCAAGAATTTTAGACACATTTGTGCACCCATCATAGATACAATCAAAGGAGAGAAGAAGAATAAGTTCCTATGGACCAACAAATCAAATGAAAGGTTTGAATACTTGAAAAGAAAGGTATCACATCAACCTATCCTTGCCCTTCCTGATTTTAATGATTTTTTTATTATTGAATGTGATGCAAGTGGTCAAGCAATAGGTGTTGTTTGAGTCAAGAAGGCAGACCGGTTGCATTATTTAGTGAAAAACTAAATGAGGCTAAGAAAAAATATTCTTCATATGATCTAGAGTTGTATACTATGGTCCAATACTTAAACAAATGGAGGCACTACTTGTTACAAAAGGATTTTATAGTATTCACTGACAACTGTGCACTTAGTTTCTTGAATGGACATAAAAAATTGAACCAAAGGCACATGAAGTGGGTTGAATACCTATAAGCATACACTTTCTCCATAAAGCACAAGAAGGGACAAGCAACCAAAGTTGTAGATGCCCTTAGTAGAAGGGTCGTGATTGTTCAAGAAGTTCAATTGCAAAGTGTGGGAATAGAAGCTCTTAAAGGTATGTATGAGGAGGATGAATATTTCAAGGTTGCTTTTGATGTTTTCTCTCAATTTTCATATGCTTTTCATAGTGAATATGTTGATTATGTTTTGAAAGATGGTCTATTGTTTCAAGGGGCTCTATGAGGGAGAATTAAGAAAAGAAAAGCACAGTGGGAGTCTTGGAGGGCATTTTGGACTTGAAAAAACCTTGGAGCAGGTTAGGAGGTTTTACTTTTGGCCTACAATGCAGGTGGATGTAAGGAAGTTTGTGGAAACTTGCACCATATGTCAAAGAGCAAAAGGGACAACTTCAAATTCTATCCTATACCAACCTCTACCAATCCTAAATAAACCTTGAGAGAGCTTAAGTATGGATTTTTTCTTAGGACTACCTAAGACACAAAGAAGAGTTGATAGTGCCTTTGTAGTGGTCGATAGATTCAACAAAATGGCCCATTTTATTCCTTGCAAGTGCACTAGTGATACTTCTAACATTGCAAGTTTGTTTTCCAAGGAGGTTGTGAGAATGCATGGAATTCCTATGAAAATTGTATCAGATAAGGACTCCAATTTCATAGGGCATTTTTGGGGGACCTTAAAGGAAAAATTTGGGGACTAATTTCTAGTATAGTTCTGCCTACCATCCTCAAACAGATTGAAAAATAGAGGTGGTCAATAGATCACTTGGTAACCTCCTAAGGTGTTTGAAAAAGGAACATGGTGTTCAATGGGATTTGGTGTTTCCCCATGAAAAATATGTTTATAATGATTCCATCAATATGAGCATAGGTAAAAGTCTATTTGAGGTGGTGTATGGAATGAATCCTAGGGGGATTTTTGAGTTGAGAGATTTGAAGGGAATGGAGAAGAGGAGTGTAGAACGAGAGGATTTTTCCATTGCAATCAAATCTATCCATGATCAAGTGAAGGAGAATATCAAGAACAGTGTGAAAAAATATAAAGAAATGGCAGATTTGAAAAGGAAAATGTTCAGTATAATTTGGGAGATCTAGTTTTTGCATATTTGAAGAAAGAAAGGTTACCTAAGGGGAGATACACCAAGCTCCAAATGAAGAAAATAAGCCCTTGCAAGATCATTCATAAGTTTGGGAAAAATTCCTATGAGATAGCACTCCCTCTTGGAGTGGCTATTTCCCCCATTTTTAATGTTGTTGACTTATACCCCTTTAACGGATCTTTGGATGTAGGTGCAGGTATAGAAGCTTATGAAGATTGGGTGTAGTACCTTCCACCATCTGAACCTCTAAAACTTGAAGCTATCCTAGAAACTAAGGAGGTGAAAAGGACAAGAAAGAAGGTATATAATGAATATTTGGTTAAATGGAATGGTTTTCCACCTAAATATGCAACTTGGATGAGTGAAGAGGATATCAAGCAACATGGCACTTCTCTGCAGCAACTGATCTCAGGTGGTACTTGAGATTTTCTCAGCTCGGGTGTATGGTGTAGGGGTACCTTGGGGTCCTAATGCCTCCATGAGGCTTTCTTATGTTTTTCTTTGTGTTTTCAATAGAATCATGTTGTAATAAGGTCCAATGGACCATTTGTGGTGTTATTCAATGGTTTGTAATAGTTTTTCAATGGTTGTAATAGGTCTCATGCTCATATTGTAAACTTGGTGTATCTAGGCTTAAGAAAGGAAAAAGTCGCCAAGATGCAACCAAGTAGTAGGAATACTATGGTTTGATGTTTTTAGTATGTTAGGTGTGTCTAAGACATCAATTTTCCTTAAAATGGAGTAATGTTAAAGTTTGTGTGTATGTGTTGTTTTAAGTTGTCTTTAGTAGGAAACTTTGCCAAAATAGGGGTTAATTAGTCCAACGGCTCTCTAATTCAAAAAATAGTTGAGGGACATTGTAGGAGTTGAAAAAAATATATAAAGCCTCCTTTGGGTCAAGGCATGGCTATTGAAGAACTTTGGAGAATATTTGAATAAAGAAAGACTATGTTTCTCTGATTTTCTACATTTTTACTCTACTAACTTGCTTGGTACAATCATAATCTTTCTGTATGGACATAAGATTGATATGGGATGATAGAGGGATGAGTTAGCTTTAATTTTGTGGTTATTTGGCATGAATCCATAAAGAAATAAGGAAGTTATACTTGTTTTTTTCTAAAAGTGGCCAAAAACCCTCAAAAACCAGGGTTTGATCTTTAAAATGCAAAGAACTCACCATTCCTTAGTGGTCAAGGCTTGAATGACAGGGTTTGTAGTATAATTCATGATGAAAAAGGTTTTGGAGAATGAAATGGAGTCTGGAGGGAATTCTTTGATGCCCTAGGCCTAGCATCTCTATGTGACAAGCCTAGAATTGGTGAAAAAGTCAATTTTTTGCTAAATTTGTGAATGTTTCTGCAATAAGGGTGCTTGGGAAAGGTTATAATGTGTTTTTCAAGGTTATAGGAATATTATTTGTGGCTAAGGGGTGTTGGGGTGTGCCAAGGTACTTAGAGCTTTGTGTTGAATAGCCTAATTAGGCCTCCTTGTGGCATTGAAGTTTTGTCTTTTGTGGTTCTTCCTTTTGATGTCATGTTGTGGGGTTTTGAGAACTTGAGTGGAACCATATGATATGTCCAAAACTAGTGCTATTTGTCTAGTTCATACTCATAGGGATTTTTTATTTTGACTATCCTTGTTGGACAAGGCTACAAGGGTGCCTAGGTCTGAATTGGAGAAATGGTTGGATGGGGATTTCCAAGCACTAAGCCTATTTGCGGTGTCATGTTTTGACATGGTGAAAGTGTCTAAACATTCCCAAGACCTTAGGTTTTTTTTGGTTGTGCAATCCAAGGCAGAATTTTGATTGTCTCCTTGAAGGGATTGTGGAATTGAAGAATCCACATAGTGTGTCTGAGTAAGCTTCTTGATTAGATTGTTGTCTTCCCTTCCCACTCTACATCAGGGAGATTGAACCCTCCATCCTTGGGTGCCTCTAAGAGGTTTTTACCTTTGGATGTGTCCTTTTTTTTTCTCTTTTTCTGAATCCAATAGAGCCACAATGATATTTTCTCCAAGGGACTATATTTTTATGTTTTTTCTTTCATTTTTGCAACTGGAAAGTTTGATCTCTCCAAAAAAGTATACCTCTTGTTCAAGTTCCATGATAAACCCTACTTTGTGATCTCCTACTGGTATGTCTATTCAAAGTCCAATGAACTCCATGATTGCCTCATCATTCTGGAATTTATCTAGAATAGGTGTATGTTTTTGTTGATCCCAATCTATGAGTTGTGGGTAGTAGAGTAGGAGGTTATCATCTTGGTCTGCAAAGCTTATGGAAGTTGGTGAAAGGGTCAATATCTCTTGGGTGTCTTTTTCCCACTAATTGTCTAGGTCATCATTGCTAGAAGTGGGAGAATCATATCCGATTATCAAGGAAAGAGAATCCCATTCGTATTCATTAGAGTTTGTACCAGAATTGTAGTAGACATTGGGAATGGTTTGACTATGTTGGAGTGGGAACCTATCAATAATAAAGTTTTCAAATAGGTCTTCAATAGGTAATTCATTATCCATGACATGATAGGCATCCAATGCCTTAATGCTAGTAGAAGTTTCTCGCTTCTTCTAAGAGGTTCATTCAATTTTTGGAATAACCACATCTTTTGGTTTATAATCTAGCCCCATATTTTTCTTCCTTTGTTCCACTATGATAGCCTCTGATCGTCCTTGTTTGTGTATCCCAAGTCCACCTTTTTCATTATATCCCATCCTTTTAACTAATTGATAACCCCTAGTGTTATGATCAATTAAAATAGGTTGTGGCTTTTCTAGTTTTTTTTTGTCCTCCTTGTAGATCATAGATGAAAAGTCCTCGAATATTTCTTCATCTTTCATGTCTCCCCATTTAGTGAAGATTATGGGATTGACTATCATTTTTACTAACTTGATCTCTTTTGGACCTCCATATACTCTAGGTGTTGTTGGAAGCATGCCAATGTAGAATGCTTGGTTGAAATAGTAATTCCCATTACCCTTGTGCAATACTTGAACCTTGGCTTATGTTTTTGGTTGATCACTTGAGGCATTGCGGATTGAGGTTGACGAAAGTGTGGAAGGGTCCGCATAAGAAAAGGATTGGAAGGCTATGTCTTTGGTAGGAACATGTTGGATTTTATTGTACTTCTCCTCCAACTTTGCACATAAATGAAAAGGCCTAGGATCGACATATAGGGTTACTTCTTTTCTTCATGGGGAACTTTAGATATTGATGAAAAGTGGAAGGGACTACTCTTAATGTATGGATCTAAGGGAATCCTAGGATAAGGTTGTATGGAAACTTAAGGTCTAGTACTTGACAAGTGGTTTATGTAATGGCTGGTCCTATCTACACTAGTAACTTGACTGTTCCTTCAAAATTTCTTTCAAGGTCATTGCAGGCCCTTATGGTGATACTCTTCCCTTTGTCAATAATGTTGTCAAAATACCCCAATTGCTTGAAAATTTTGAAGGTAAAAATGTTTAAAACCGCACCATTATCTATCAATACTCATTTGATCATGGTCTTATGAACACCAACCTCTATGTAGAAGGATTTGTTGTGGAATGTTCTTTAGGGTAGATCTTTCTCAGAAAAAGATTAAATGATTACTTTTTTTGATCTTTCCAACCATGGCTTGGAACTGACTTGGATCGAGGTCATTAGGGACAATTGTTTCTAATGCCTTTTCAATTATTTCCCTATGTGTGGGTGATAGTTTTAACAATTCTAAGATTGAGATCAAGGAAAGTGTTTCCTTCAACTCTTCTACAATACTGTAGTCATTCGATGACTTGATTATGGGTTTGGGTGGGACTACTTGAATTGTAACTCTTTCTCAATGGGTGGTTACATTATAGTTGTTATCTCCACCTCATATATTTACTACATTTTCCCTATTTTCATCAACTTGTGAGAGGGTTCCTAAAACTGTGTCACCATACATGTAATTAACGTTATGGTATTCTTGTTCTTTTCCTTTGTCATTTCTTGTCACACGGTTTAGGATTCAGTTTGATTATATTTGCAGGTCCTTATTCCTAGGATGATGTTTGACATCTACCTCCCCTTTTTCTATCAAATCTTGGATGACGTGCTTGAGTCTCATGCAATTATCTATGGTGTGTCCCTTGATCATGTGGAAGTCACAAAAGTCATTCTCATTATACCATGGTGTTTTGAAACTAGGTTCCTCATAGTTTGGAAGATCATTATTTTTGAGGGGGTTTTGGTGTACTAGTTTGCACATGACTATTTCAAGTGACTCGCCTAATACTGTGAATTATCTCCTTGGTTGATCGTACCACCTTTATTTCCCTCCCTGATTTTCTTGTAGATTTACAACCTGAATATTCTTGGATAAGTTTTTTTTTTTTTGTGTTGTTTGTAACATAGCTCATTTGTGCTACCTATGGTTTATTTTGAGCTGTGTTTTGTGCATGCCATAATGCTCTAGCATCAACTACTCCATCGTTTGTGACATTTTTTTTTTGGCCCAAACTTTCAGTTTCTCATTCGAAGTAGATGAACTATCTTTTGAGCTATTTGATTTAAGGGCTCCTCTTGCAATTCAAGCTCTCTCAATATTTAATCTCTTCTTGATGGTTTCTTCAAAATCTACTGGATAGAAAATTGTGATTTGATAGTTGATCTCAGGTAAGACGTTGGTAATTAATATGTCCACCAATTCCTTGTCAGGAATGGGCCATTTACATCTACTAGCCTTGTGTCTCCATCACTGTAAGTAGGAGGTAAAAGAATCTCCTTGATTTTGTTTGATAGCGGACAAGCTTGTGATGGTGAAATCCTACTCAATGTTGAAGGAGAAGTGACATGAATTTGTTAGATAGTTCATTGAAGGTCTTGACTGCTAGTGTCAAATGAGTGAACCACTCCATGGCATGCCTCATAAGGCTACGTGGAAATAGCCTCATGAGGTATAAGTCATTGTGTCACACTTCTATGCATGACATGGAGAAATCGTGTATATATTGTACTGGATCCCCTCTTCTTTTATATTTGTTGTCAAACTTGGGTATCTCAATTTGTTTTGGAAAGGGTATTGTAGTGATAGATTGATCAAATGGAAATGGGAATATTTCTTGTATGGTATAAGTTTTCTTTTGTTTTTCGACTTGAATTCTTGCTACTTGTTGAGTGATGGCCTCTAGTTTCATTTCCATGTCTATTTTTCACACGTTCATTTGTGAGTTTTGTGTACAATATCCTTGTTGTCTCACCATGTTTGGGTCATATATCAGGTATTGTGAAGGTATAGGACTATGGTAACTATTTTGTACATAGAAAAAGTTAGGTCCCTACTAGGTGTAAGGTGGATTAGTTCCTTGTTGTTGTGATGAAGTGTATTCAAGGTTACCCTGTTGATGTGTTAGTAAGATACCTTTTTGGTAGGACAACTACAAAAGGTTTCTCTATGGCACACCTTTCTATTAGGAGGTACTAAAGTGAAGGCTACCCTATTGATGTGTTATCAGGACACCTTGTTGATGGGATGACTATAGAAGGTTTCTCTATGGTACACCTTTCTATTGGGAGGGACTAAACTAAAGGTTACCCTATTGATGCATTAGTGGGACACCTTATTAATGGGTCAACAGAAAGAGGGTGCTTTGTGGCACATCTTGTTGTTAGTATTGTTGGTTCAAAAGGGGACCATGTGGTCCACCTTGTTAGTGGTACTGATTGTTTAGAGGGGGACTCTTTGTTCCACCACGTTGAAGGTATTGATTGTTCGAAGGGGGGCCCTATGTTCCACCCTCTTGAATGTATTGATTGCTCGGAAGGGGAACCTATGTTCCACCCTGTTGAAAGTACTGATTTCTTGGACGGGGACCCTGTGTTCCACCCTGTTGAAAGTGTTGATTTCTCTAGGAAAGGTCAATATTTGAGGAATTCTATGGTATATACTATCTATGAGATGGATTTCTATTATATGGTTCAGACTGTGATGGCCCTCCCTAATACAGTTGTGCCATTGCTTCTTGTTTAACCTAAGTTGGTTTTCTAAACAAGGGGTTATCTTTGGGTTGACCGTCATTTTGTAAGAACATGGGTGGCATGTTTGGCATCTCTAGGGGTTTGGTTTATTTTCTTACAACTGTGTTTTACCCTAGGGGAATATGGTTGGCATCCTTGAGATCATCTATGTTGAAATACACTGGTAATTTAGTACCACTTTATGCTAATTTGAAGAAATAGGAGTTTGGGTCTTTTCTCAACAACTTGTCCATTAGTTTGAGAAATTTGGGGTTGTTGGAATGTTTAAATAGTTCCTCCTCATTTATTTCTTCCTGTATATCTACCTCCTCTACAACCACTCTACTTGGGTCTTGGTTATTTTGTTCTATTACCTCCTTTTGTTTTTGATTTAGTTCCTCCTCACTTAAGGTGTTTCTATACATAGGCCTCTTCTGGGGTGTTTCAATATTGCTTGGAATATAGCCCCATGGGATACCTTGGTCGTTTGATGGTGGGATGCTAGTGTTTTTTTGGTTTGCTTCCATTTTATTTCTATGTTGTGATCTCATGGTTGCCATAAACAACTTGGATCCCAAGGTAGTGAGAATAATGCTAGACCTCTAAAGTATTCAAATCCAATTTTGACCTAAATAGGAGGGTAGATTTGGGTAGGTAAGCCTGTTCGGTTCCTCCTAGATCCAGTGTAAAATTTTCTTAGCAAGAGGTTATGATTGCAATAAAATATTGTGGCCCACTTCCTACCAAACTTGGAACTATGATACCTATGTCTGAACTAGTAAGATGTAGATCTTCCCCTATAGATTTTGATTGTGTGATGGATAATGAAAAGGACCAATGTCCTTTAGATAGGTTGATTATCCTAAAAAAGACCTGGGTTTTGACTCATAAAGAACATGTACATATCTGGATGTTGTCTTAGTGCTCATTCATAAAAGTTGACTAATAACTTGTTTCTGTTTATGTAGAGTGTTGAAAAAGGGTTTTGGATTTCTTTTGGACTTAGATGCCTAAGTTTGAAGTAATGAATGGTACACCTTCTCTTGGGGATTCTAATTTTGTGTGAGATCATTTAGAGGAGTTCAAGACCATGAAGATGATATTTATTGCCACACAGGTGGTGGTAATACTAGTCTTACGGCTACTATATTTTCTTTCTATTCTTCTTCTTCTAAGATGACTAATGCAGTGAGAAATTGGTGGGGTGTTTCATTTTTCTCAAATATAAAGGTTCTCAAACTGCTTATGAAGTTAGTTTGGGTACCTTCAATGTGCGTGAGACCAAGTTGAAAGATTATTGCTTGAAGTCCGGTTTGTTGAATTGGGGCAATCAGTCACAAAATGCTCATAAGGTGTTACAGTGTTGTGAGATGGTTACTATGAAGCTCAAAACCCTAAGGCTTGAGTGTTGTTTTGGAATGTGGCTACTTTTTTTGGAAATAAAAATGTTGACGAACGAGGGTCAATATTTCACTTCCTTTTCTAGAGGATATGTTCTGGGAAAGCTACTTGAACTATTTGTGAGTTCCAAGTAATTGTTGATATCATAGATGTTTGAGTGAAGGAATGATCCTAGTGTTTTGTTTGATTTTGACTTCAAATAAGTAGTATGGGAATAATGGATGAGAGACCCTGTGACCTATCTGGTTTTTCAATTATTTTGTTAGAACAATGGCCCTATAAACAACTTCAATTTTTTTTCCTAAGTGTTTAGCAAAATGTTCAAGACTGTGAGCTGGAATGGAAATTGTATCCACTATGTGTTTTGTTTCTTCTATGTTTTGGAGTATGGAAAATGATAGAACAACACTGGACTGACTAAAGAGCATGGACTTCATGTGACCTAAATTTCTATAGCTCAAGTTGTGAAATCACGACACCCAAGCCATAGTTACCAAATGTTTACTTTGATCAATGCAAACTAAAATAAAAGTTGGAATATTCAAAAACCTCTTAACGATAAATCCTTTCAAGGAGTGCAAACATAAAGCTTCTTTCACAAGTGTACATTAATTCAAAGGGTTTTTTATTTAACCATCTTCTTTAGTGGTTGCTTTGATGTGTTCTTTTTCTTTAATTCAAACACAAAATTTGATGTCAGAATTATTTCAGAATGTAATTGGAAAGTTTAACAAAAGAAATCATTTACAACCCTAGTGGATATAAACCATTCTCTTAGGTGGGCCCGCCTCATGCTCTGAAGATATTATTTTACATGTGACTTATGGTGTAGCCTATAGTGGGGCTTGGCAAGTAACTTCTCGGAAGTAAATTTTGATGCACCAATTTCAAAGAATGTTGTGGATAATAAGGTGGATTCTAAAAAAATTGGATCTTAGTCATGTTCTAGGGATAATATTTTCAGGCACCTATACATGTGGCATTTTGTTCAATTAAGAACCTCCCAGCCCTTATAGGATTTTATGCTTCATAAGGATACTAAGGGAGAATACGTTAGTATAGGACAACAGCACCCGACGAGTGATGAAATTTCCTCACACTCACAAAATATTTATATAGTGGTCTAGAATGAAAGTACCGCTTGGGTCACCTACGAGTTCTCTGACGTGGGAGTTTCCTCAAATAGGCAAGCCATCTAAAAAGGTATACTTGAAAAGAAAGGTGTGAAGCTCAAAATGTTTTCACTCACCCAACATCACAAAAAGGTGTGAGGGGAGAAGACAAACATTTAGTTTTCCAATCACTAAATACAAGACATACGCTTCATAGAAAATTGATTCTTTTTAAACACCTCGAACGGTGTTATCCCAAAAAAAAATGTGAAAAACATAAACAAATTATTCTATTTATTTGCACTAATATGAAATCTTCAGGACATTAATCAGTTAAGATATCAATGGTGTAAAAAAACAAAAAGAAACATTTGTTCATTTTTAAATTCCAAATATGTGTTTCTAAGAAATCGGGCCTAGTTCTAAATCGGTCAACAAAAGTAAATTGAGCGTGTGTTAGCAAAATGGAAATCGTTTTGCATTATTTTTATGTACCAAAACTAAGGTTCCTAATTATGAAAACATGAAATGTGTTCATTTTTAGAGCCCCAAAATTGAAGTTTTTTTTTGTTCTTTTTAGGCACTAAATGAGAGTTCCTAACTTAGAAAAGATTAAAATTGGTTCATTTTAAGAGCACCAAAACCAAATGTGAGTTTGTGTTTGTTCTTATTATATTACAAAATGAGAGTTCCTAACTTAGAAAAGCTCAAAATTGGTTCATTTTTAATAGCACCAAAACCAAATGTGAGTTTGTGTTTGTTCTTTTTAGAGCACCAAATGAGAGTTCCTAACTTAGAAAAGCTTAAAATTGGTTCACTTATAAACAACACCAAAATCAAATGTGAGTTTGTGGATCTAAAAAATCTGTTGGCAACACAAGGGTAGACAACTAAGAGAGGGGGGTGAATTAGTTGTCACAAAAAATTAAAATTATTAAACTTATTAACCTTATTCTCAGATATGATAAATAGACATGAAAGCATAAACCATCAATACATAAAAAACACACACAACACCAAGATTTTTTTATGTGAAAACCCTATTAGGGGAAAAACCATGGTGGAGGTTAGTCCACAAGATTATACCCTGTTAAAAGTATAAGGAATAATAAATGGGAATGCACATACATTCAAACACACTTCCTAGAGTTCATTGCCCAAAGGATGATACATTGTCTTATAGAAACTTTAGGATTATATCCGCAAGATTTGAATTGAGAGAATAACATCTACTAATGCTTGATTACAGTTCTAGTTAAGCACATGAACACTTCTTCACACTCTACTCACTCTTCTTCACACTTTGCTTCTACCTTCGAATGATTAGAACATTATTTGTGCACATCATACATCCAAATGGTATAAACAATCGCTTATATATCTACAACTAAAAATAACATTGCTGCATGTCGGCTTCAACAAAATAATAAAACATGTATAAGTTGTTGGCCCAAATCAATAACAATTATCAATGCAAATCAACCAACATCGGCTAGATCATAGTGAAGGCCAAAAAAAACATCCTTGAACACAATCCACCTTAAAAAATTATGCCTCGAAGATCCACAACACACTACATTCATCGAGTCAGTCTTGAACATCAATTACGTGAACACGCAAGAGAAAATCACCAATCGTGAGCACAACGATCAATGTGGATCAACAACACTAATAAATCATGATCTAGAAACATCCAAAAGCATCATGAATCACCATAGAAGCATCTATAGCAACTCAACTTACAAGAATCACATTATCTTCTTCCAGAAACACCAACTGAAGTAACAGAAAAACTGTCATAACACAAATACTCATAACTCAATCAAATCTTCATGTGTATCTTTGAAACTTAATGTGGATAAACTAGATATACAACCTCTAAGACATTAATGCCAATAGTATTGACATCAATGACAAACACATATCATCAACATCCAACAATCTCCCCCTTTGGCATTGATGGAAACACATGATGTGAGAAACACCATTAATACAACTTTCTCTTAGCATTTTTTCCCCCTTAGATTTTGACTCTTTTCTCCTCAAATTTTTCACATGAATCTTCTCCCCACAAATTTTTTCACATGACTCTTCTCCCCCTTTGACATCAATGACAAAGATAATATGTATCTTTCTCCACACAAGCTCTAAACCACATATCTGAACATCTGACAACTCCCACTGAGTAGCAGCCACCACAACATCAATCTGGATCAAGATATGACTATGAAATGCAAGGACTAATGCAAATCAATGCATCTTAATTATGATTAGGAGGGGTAATCACCCCTAACTTCCCTCTAAGATAATAAAAAGTATCCTTAGGAAAAGGCTTGGTAAATATATCTGCAATCTGCTCCTTAGTTGGCACATACTCCAATCTGACTTCCTTTCCACTCACCTTCTCTCTCAAAAAGTGAAACTTGATAGATATATGCTTGGTCTTTGAATACAGCACCATATTCTTAGAAATGTTAATTTCACTTGAATTATCATAGAATATAGCAATAGGTTCATCATAAACAACTCTGATATCTTTCAACATCTACTTCATCCACAATACTTGAGTACAATTGTTAGCAGCAGAGTATTTTTTCCTCTATAGTATATAAAGAAATGAAATTTTGCTTCTTACTTGACCATGAAATTAGCCTCTTTCCCAAGAAAAATGCACCACCACTAGTACTCTTTTTGTCATTCACATCTCCTACCCAATCAGCATCAGTAAAAACACTCAAAGTAAGGTCGTCATCTTTAGGATACCCTAGGCTAAAATCAACTATGCCTTTCAAGTATTTGAAAATCCTCTTCATAGCTGTCACATGAGATTCCTTAGGATTGGCTTGAAATCTTGAAACAGTGCACACAACATTCATGATATCGGGTCTAGTTTGAGTCAAATAATGCAATCCACTAGTCATCAATCTGTATCTAGTCTGATTTTCTTTAGGTGAATCATCATCTTGTGTCAACTTACATCTGGTCACCATAGGTGTACCAACTAGCTTTGAATCTTCCATACCAAACTTCTTTAGCATTTCTTTCACATACTTGGACTGAGATATAAAGATCCCTTTATCTAGCTGAGTAATTTCCAATCCCAAAAATAATTTCATCTCTCCAATAACAGACATCTCTAATTCACTCTGCATCTCATCAGTAAACTTCATGCACAAACTATCATCTCCTCCAAAAATGATATCATCAACAAAGACTTCAACAATCAAATATTTATCATGATCAATCTTGAAATACAAATTACTATCAACAATACCTTTTTTAAATCCAAGCTTGAACAAATACTTATCCAATTTGGCATACCATGCTCTTGACACTTACTTGAGTCCATACAATGCTTTCTTCAACTGACAAACCATATCTCCCTAATCAATCAACTAAAATCCATTAGGTTGCTCAATATACACTTCCTCTTCTAGTTCACCATTTAGAAATGCTGACTTGACATCCATCTGATAAACCTTGAAATTTTTGTAAGTAGCATAAGCAAGAAATATCTCACAACTTCAATCCTAGCAACAGGGGAATTTTTTTATTCAAATTCAATTCCTTCCATCTGAGAATATCCTTTACATACTAGTCTTGCTTTGTTTCTAACAAATTCACCTTGCTCATTCAGTTTGTTCTGAAAGACCCATTTAGTTCCAATTACATTTTTGTTCTTAGGTCTAGGAACAAGAATCCATGTTTCATTCTTCTCAATCTGCAGTAGCTATTTTTTCATTGCTTCCACCCAATGTTCATCTTTGCATGCTTCATTGACACTATTAAGCTCAGTCTTTGAAATCAAACAGTATTCTTCCGCAAATCTTCTCCTAGTTTGAAATCCTTTGTTCTTGTCACCAATAATTTGATCTTCAGAATGATTTAGTCTTACATACCTTGGAGTATTGGGATGTTCTTGAAATTCAAACTCTTGTGATCTCACTTTTGCACTTTCACTAGTTCCTTCCTCTTGATTTTCTTGATTCACCGGAATGATCTAAACTTGATTTGAAATTTGTACTTTTATTCCTTTATCTGAGCTATCATTCTGATCATCTGAATCATATCCATGGGTTTTGGATGGTCTAACTTTGTCTTCATCAACCTTGACATTATCACTTTCAACTATTTTCCTCAATTTCTTATTGTAGCATCGGTGGCCTTACTTTTAGTAGAATAACCAAGAAAGATTCCTTCATTGCTTCTAGCATCAAACTTTCCTATATCTTCATCTCTATTGATAAAGCATTTACTCCCAAAGATTTTGAAGTATCTAACAGTAGGCTTATGGCCATACCATAGCTTATAAGGAGTCTTACCGGTATCACCTTTGACTTGTACCCAGTTGAGAGTGTACACAATAGTACTCACAACTTCTCTCCAGTAGATATGAGGAACATTTCCTTCCAACATCATAGTTCTAGCAACTTATTCAATCGTCCTATTCTTTCTTTCCACAACTCCATTTTGTTGAGGGGTCTGTGGGGCAGATAATTGTCTCTTTATCCCATGCTCTTCACAAAAAGAATTAAACTCACTAGAAGTGAATTCACCACCTCTATCTGATCTCATTCTTTTAATCTTCAAACCTGACTCAGTCTCAACTATAACCTTAAAAATCTCAAATTTCTCTAGAGCTTTAGATTTTTCCCTTAAGAAAGTAACCCACGTCATTCTAGAATAATCATCAATAAGTAACATGAAATACCTGTAACCTTGTAAACTTCTAACTTTAGAAGGACCACACAAGTCAATATGCACAAGCTCCAACACTTCATTTGAACAATGTTGTTTGCTCTGAAATGAAATTCTAGTTTGCTTCCCTAACAAAAATTCCTTGCATATGGAACTAGTAGGTTTCATCAACTTAGGAAGATTACTCACAGCCTGAGTAGAACTCATCTTGATAATATTATCAAATTTTACATGACACATTCCCCTATGCCACAACCAACTTTCATCAACTTGAGCAATCAAACAATTTTTACTAGTAGCATTCGGGTGAAAGATATTACCTTTTTTTTTTGTACCTAAAGCAATCACATTTTTGGAACTCCCTAATATTCTACACTTTCCATCATTGAATTGAAGATTGTATCTCTTGTCAACCATTTTTCCAACACTTAAGAGATTATGCTTCAAACCTTCCACATATAGGACATCATTAGTATTATGCTTAATGTCAAGAGAAATGGATCCTCTTCCATAGATAACACCTATTTTTCATCATCAAATCTTACAACACCACTATCATACTTTTCCAAGCTCACAAATTTACTTTTATCACTTGCCATGTGATGAGAGCATCCACTTTCAATCACCCATTCAACTTTTTCTTCAACTTTGGTTGCTAGGGCTTTCTCCACATTTGTGCAACTAGCAGATTTTGTAGGCATTGGATCATTTTCCTTCATAGCAATAAATACCCATTCTTCCTCACTTACATTCCCTTTATTAGATTCATCATCTGTCACACCTTCATCAATAGCATAATAACACTTTCTTTGAAATCTAGACTTGTTAGATATTGGCTTAGGAACTCTTTCTGGACACCTTGATGCAAAATGACATATCTTATTGCAAGAAAAACATTTAATAGGAAACTTCCCTTTATACTTACCTTCTCCTTTGGCTTCCCTTTTGACAATAAATGCTTCAAGATCATCTAGTTTTTTCTCTTTTTCTTCAATCTCTCTCATTTCCTCCTCATACTTGAACACCTTTCTAGAATAACTTTCTCCCAGATCATATCTCTACTTATCTTTTCTGGAGATAGTAGCTTTGAATACAAATTTTGTCTTAGGAAGAGCATCACCAAACTCACTCAACTCAAAAGTAGTAAGCTTACCTATCAACATGTCTCTGGTTACATTTTTCACAGTCTGGATCTCCTCAATAGTAGTAGCTTTCGCTTTATATGCAGTAGGCAAGGATCCGAGCACTTTAGCAACAATCTCTAATTCTTCCAATGTTCCACCAGCACATCTGATACTACACACAAGTTCATTCACTCTCTGCATAAAAGAAGTAATGTTCTCATCATCACCCATTCTCAACATTTCATATTTCCCTTTCAAACTTTGTAGCTTAGCAATCTTCACATGTGCATAACCTTCATACAAAGTTTCAAAAAATTTCCAAATCTTATAAGCAGTCTTCAGATCCATAGCATTTGTCATCTCGAAATGAGTCAGAGCACTCAACAATGCTTCCTTAGCCCTGATATTGTACTCAACATCCTTAATCTTAGCATCGGTAGAAGGACCATTCTATGGGATAACATACCTATTCCTTGTAATGTTCCAGTAGGGTTCACCAATGCATCTCAGATGACACTCCATTAGAGTCTTCCATAGAGAATAATTTTTTCCATCAAATATTGGACTATCTTTTTATATGTCGCCATCCCATATCACCTCGAACTATTAAAATTCTTCTGAGGAACCTACTCTGATACCAATTGTTGGTAACACAAGGGCATACAACTGAGAGGGGGGTGACTCAGTTGTCACAAAAATTTAAACTTATTAAACTTACTAACCTTATTCTTAGAGTTGATAAATAGACATGAAAGCATAAACCATCAATACATCAAAAACACACATAACACCAAGATTTTTTTACACGGAAACCCTATTAGGGGAAAAACCACGGTGGAGGTTAGTCCACAAGATTATACCCTGTTAAAAGTATAAAGAATAATAACTAGGAATGCACATGCATTCAGGCACATTTCCTAGAGCTCACTACTCAATTACAACAAGGCTTACTACCCAAAGGAAGGCACACTATCTTATAGAAACATTTAGAGTGCATCCGCCAGATTTGAACTAAGAGAATAACATCTGCTAATGGCTGATTAGAGTTCTGGTTAAGCACATGAACACTTCTTCACACTTTGATTTTTCCTTCGAATGATTAGAACATTGCTCATGCACATCATAAGTCCAAATGGTATAAATAACTTCTTATATATATCCACAACTAAGAATAACATCTCTACATGTCGGCTTCAAAAAAATAATAAAACATGTACAAGTTGTCGGCCCAAATCAATAACAATTATCAATGTGAATCAACCAATGTTGGCCACAACATAGTGAAGGCCCAACACAAAATCCTCAAACATAAACCACCTTCAAAAATTATGCCTCAAGGATCCACAACACACTACATTCATCAAGTTGGCCTTGAACATGAAAAACATGAACATGCAAGAGAAAATCACAAATCAAGAGCACAATAATCGATGTGGATCAACAACACTAATAGAGCATGATCTAGAAACATCCACAAGCATCATGAATCACCATAGAAGAATCCACAACAACTCAACTTACTACAATTGCATTATCTTCTTTCAAGAACACCAACTGAAGTAACAAAAAAACTATCAAAACACAGATACTCAAAACTCGATCAAATCTTCATGCGGATCTCTGAAACTTAATGTGGATAAACTAGATATACTCGACAAAAAACTCTTTAATCCACAACCTGTAATCATCAACATACTGAGCTCGCCACCATGTTGAACTTCACCTCATCACTGACAACTTGCACCTTATTTCATTACAATTTTATCAATATGTTTGATATATACAACTTCTAAGACATTAATGCCAATAGTTTTGACATCAATTACAAGCACATATCAGCAACATCCAACAAAATCTTGGACCGATTGTCTTCCGTACACAAAATGATTTAACATGTTTCAAACACTGCATAAAAAACCCATTAGTACCTTCAAAAAAAGAAAATGTTAGCAAGGAAATTCATTACAGTAGTGCAAGATCTATGCACTTGTCTTTTAGATAAAATTCTCAAAAAAAAATTTAAATGCTCAGTAAATATCTGTGCAGATGCAAACCTAGGAAGAAGCAAGTGTGAGGTTTTTGGTGCAAATGCAAGCTTTTTCTGAGTAGTGTGTGAAACATTTTCTAAAAGCTACTTGAACCCTATAAATTAATTTAGCTCATAAAAAATTTAGTAATGAGGACCTAGGTCCCACCGGGTGTGCCAGAATGTGTGAGGGGGAAGAATCATTAGATGAAAAAAAGATGAAAACATGATTGAAATCAAAAATCTAAACTAAGATCAAACGCATTAATCAAAGATTTGATCCTACACATATGAAATGAAACTAAGCTATTGGATACATAATTAGGAAATCTATGATTACCAAAAAAAATGCAGACAATAAACAAAGTTTTACCATCTCCTAGTGGAGTGTATTCACCTGATGTTGGATTTTTCTTATCACGTGAAGCCTCCAAAGTTCATGTACAAAAGTTGGATGAATGATGCTTGGTTGATCAATAAAAGGTTGAAGCTCTATCAATGGTGATTGTGATAGCACTTCGTTGCATAAGGTATGCTAATTCTCTGATCCTTATTTGTGAGGAGAGATGTTTGTTATATGGAAAAATATATTTTGAATTGACAATCAAGATCGTGTTGGAGAATATCCAAATCAATGGTCAAAAGGAGTTGAGAGGATTTAGACATGAGAAGATTGTGCAAAGTTGATTGCACAATTTGTGTGATTGGAGAATAGATTGGCTAGTCAAGGTTTAGATTGATCAGTCAAGGTTTAGTTAGGAAATTGAAGGTTGAGTTAGCAAATTATATGGTTGAGTTAGCAAATTAGATTCCTCAGTTAGCAACCCATGATTTTCTCAATCCGAAAGTGGGTGAGGAATATGAATGAATTGATTTAATTAATTAATTCCTTTTTGGAGTTGAATGTGAAAATCAAGTTTGACTTTTAACAATAGAGTTGCATTAGTTTGATTTGATTTTTGATAATTTATTTGAATAGTTTGATTTAGTTATTCAAATTTTGGAGGGAAAGTACGTTAATTAAATTATTATGATTTAATAACTTAATCAATTTAGGGGAATAAGGTGGTTTAGTGATGTAATCAAATATTTGGTGTTATTTAATTAATCAAGATGAAATAAGATTAGATTAGGACTTTATGAAATAAATATAATTTCTTTAATTTGTCGAAATGGTGAAATTGAATTAATCAAATAATGTTGTTTTATTCAATTAATAGTAGAATTAGAGTTTTTAAGACTTTGTTAAATAAATGGAATTTATTTAATTTGTCAGAAATGACAAAAAGTGAATTAATTAAATAATGTTATATTATTCAATTAATAGAGTAAATTAGGGTTTCAAATGTTGTTTGATGTTGTGTGATGATGTAGGATGTTGCGAGATGATTCTGAGCTGTTTTGAGATGTTTTAGGTTGATTTTGACATGTTTTGAGACATTTTGAGTTAATTCTAAGTTTTTTTGAGATGTTTCAGAGATGTTTCGAGATATTTCGGGTTGATTCTAAGAAGTTTCAAGACATTCTAAGTTGATTTTGAGTTGTTTTGAGACATTCTAGGTTGATTCTGAGTTGTTTTCAGACATTATGGGTTGATTCTAAGTTGTTTCGAGATGTTCTGAGTTAATTCTTAGTTGTGATAGGTGTTAAGTCAATTTTATATGTATACACATATTCATTGGAAAGAAAGGAGTAATCAAATTTCACACACAAGCCATGTGAATAGTTGAAGCAACACAAGGAATGTATTATGCAGCTAAAGATAAATAAATGAAATGAAGCATATAAGAAGAAACATAGCCATCATTTCTTGTTTAAAGTCTTCAGTTGGTCTTCGTTATTGTTGCTCCTCTTCGCTCTCGATCCTTGAGAGAACTTGCATCATGAATAAAAGAGTTGTTAGATCTCCATTTATGAATCTTCCTATGTGCTCCATCAACGGAAATATACTGCATTGCCTATGATGCATTGAATCAATTGAATAAACATCAAAAGTATGAGAGAGAGCCTAGAAAATAAAGTATTGCAGGAGCATTGAGCTTCACTATTTTTTATCTAACATGTTTCTTCATTGTGCAGGTATAGAAGAAATCATGTTGATTCACTTTTGAAGATGTCATAGCATGTGGTGCAAAAATGGGCTCCCACAAGGGTTGAGCCCCGCATGCTACCCCTAGTTCTCGAAAAGGGGAAATGATATAGGAATGCACATTTAGAGTGCTCAAAGAAAATAATTTTTAGCCAAAGGAGTAATTCACAAGTGATTGTAAGAACAACCAACTCATTTCCTATTCAGGACTACCAAGTAAAAATGAGTAATGGTACTGCCCTCTCATTTTGAAATGGGAGTCTCAAATGATTAAGGAGTTAATTTGAATGCTTAAATAAGATGAAAAACAATAAGTTGCACCATTTCTCATTAAGAAGGTTTGGCTTGCATTCAAAGTTTCATATTGTCATGGTTTGGCTTAGTTAAAGGGTGTTTCTTTCGTTGGTTTTCCAACTATACTGATCCTATATATCAATGAGTGTTGTTGTTTAAGTCATTTAAAGTGTACACAGTAATGGGATAGCAAAGGGACATCAAAGAATGTACTACTCATGGACTGGAAATGTGGGATATTTTCCACATGAATAGTTATCTAAGTGCCTCACACAAACAATCATCATAATGGAACAACAATCATGTGTTTTCTTGAGATTTGAAGGAGTGAGAAAATGAAGAATAGTGAATGTATCTTTTAGGGGTGAGGCATGATATTAAAGTCCACATTTTATATAGCGCACAATGTTTTAGCCAGATCTGAACGAAGAGGCATTTTTCTTCATTAAGGGGTCTATTTGCATACTACTTTTTGTGATATGATTGTTTAATTTCATCAAAATATTGAGCCCTTTGAAGACAAGTGAGAGGTGATGTATCTAGACTTTCAATGCTTAAGAGATGTACAAAACAGGAGTTAAAAAATGCATGAAGAGTATTAAAGAGATTTTAATCTCTATCAGTCAATAAAAGGAAAGACAGATGACCTATAGAAAAGTGGACATTTTCCATTAATAAGAATTTTAGAGAATACTGACCTGTAGCATCAAGGAAAATGCAAGCTATAGAAGGGCCTCACAAATGAATAAAGCAATAAACATGATACAATTATTTTCTCTAAGTTTTCAGAAGTAAGAGAACCCTTGAATCCTTTGTACTCAAAATACAAAGATTTTTTCATTTGGTAGAGAAGTGTAAACCCAAAACAAGCATGGAAACAAGGAATATGTGCAAAGAAAAATATGCATTATGTAAGAGTTAATGGAACTGCAAAGGTGTGAAGTATACAAACAAGCAGAACATTCTTTCATTTAGCAACTCAATGAAGCTTGAATCAAGTAATTTATGCACAAATGGAGAGAGGACAATATAGGAAGATGCACAAGATTGTCTCTTTTTCACATACAAAATTAAATAAATGCATTTCCCATGAATATTAAGCAAAGCACTATAATGCAAGGGTTTTCTACAAATGGTGAAGCTACGGCCTGATGCTTCCCATAATTTTTCTGTCTCTAGAAATGGTGAGGCCCACAAGGGTTTTATTGTAGAGGAATGTTTGCATAGAATGTAGAAAATGAAGAAGCCATCAAATCTTGTTGTCAAGGAAAAACATACCCAGAAGCTCTCAAGCCGCAACCATGGAAAAGCAAGAGGCTCTATTTTTTTCAAAAATTAATGAAACCCATAAAGTATAATGCATGGAAGAAGCAATATATTCACTACCCATGTACTTATTGAGCTCGAATGAGCTTATTATGTCTAGAAAAAAGGAGATAATTCAAGGTTCAGATGGTGATAGAGGCTTACCTTATTTTCTTGTTGAGAAAATAAATTACAATTCCATGGTGTTAAGCTTCAAAAGTGTTCCAATGGTGGCCTCACAATAGTAAGGAGGTATCAACAGAGAAATCACAAGCAAAACACATCAGAAGTATGACAAAGTCATGGCTAAAAGCCTTAAAGGTTCATTCAAAACAAATATATTGAAGGAATTTTTACATGTTTTTGCAAAGAAGATACTCACCATTGATTTCCTGAAGAAGCTCAACTTGAAAGCTACATAAATGGTGAAGAACATGAGCTTGAAATGTCCATGGCATTGTGTGCAAATATATTCTTTCCAAAAAGGTTTGAATGCAAAGTGAGGAGCTAAAGTTTAGGGTGGTGGTTTTTTTTAGGGTTTACTCCATTGCCCTAATTTGAAATTATACCTTTATCACATTGTTTTCAAAACATCAAGCTTCAACTAATGCCATGATGGTGTAAAATTTCCTCATTCCTTATTGACCTAGGCATGCCTTAGTCATTTTGTGTGACTTTTAGAAAATCATGTAGCATTGTGCCTTAACCACTTTTCGTGACTTTTATTCAAAAATAAAATGCCTAAACATTAAAATGCCTTTAGTATGCCTGAGTTTTCATTTGATTTTTTGGAGAAAAATCAAATATCATGTAAAGCTTAGTGTGTTACCTTGATTTTTTGCAAAGTATCAAAACTTTATTTTTCCTTCAATTATTGCAAAAATCAAGATGATCAAATCCAAGTTGTAAAATCAAGACTAAGGTTGAGCTTTCTATTTTGTAAATTTAAAACTACAATGATGTAAAGCAATATTAAGATAATATTCTATAAATTATCTCATTATTTGTTATTTTAAAAATGCAACTAAATAAAGACAAGTGTGGATAAAAATTTCATTTTTGAGTTTGAGTTCTTGGGAGAAATCAGGAAAAATCAATCAAGCTAGACCTTCTATTTCAGTTTTCAGTCAATTTGAGCTTGATTTTGTGGGTCTTTTGGATCGACCTCCTGGAGATAGAAAGTTTCCATCTTTTTCACTTAGTTTGGAGGTAGTTTGGGCACTAATTTTAAGGGTTTTCTTTTGAGCTCAAAAAAGGATTGGAGTTACTATTCTGAGATGCAGTTTAGCTAGTTTTTTCTATTCTCACTATCGGAAACATTTGGGAGATATATGTTGGAGAAAATTTTGATTTTTCTCAGTTTAGAATATTGTTTCTTCCTCTCTTGCTCATTTCAGAGAGTTTTGTAAACACCTTTGCACTCAGATTATGATCTTGTATTGCATACTCCTTCAGTCTCAATAAATAACAAAGCTTTCCTTCTCATATTTTGTTTCATATTTTCAATATCAATTTGATGTCATTGTGATTCAAAATATTGAATCCTTTTATGTCTTGTTATTAAAAGTTTGTGTGCAAAATTTTGTATAATTCAAGTTGTGTGATTGTGTTCAGTTCAAACCTTCATTCAAATTACTGATGAGTTGTATGTTCAAGTGAGATTGTGAGGGTTAAATTTTGTAGGAATTGTTTGTGAGTAGAATCATCAAAGTCAATTTAAAATCCTGGTAAATCATCCTTAGGTTTTAGGATTTAATTTTCAAGTTTTCCTCCTAACCCTTTCCTCAGAAAGTCATTTATATTAGGTGATTTGTCGGGGGAACCAAACCACTCTAGAGATTCACTCTCACCATAGATCACGTACAATCTAAGAGTGTTTCCATGTTTCAACATGATAGTTAAGTTTATCTTGGCTAAGGGTGTGATCCTGATTGACAACACAAATCACTAAATGAACTTGATCTTGCTTTGCTTGAGTAAAAACTTGAAAATGCTTGGATGCTTTGAGGATCAAAAATGCATGTTTGCCTTCACAAGATGACATGAACATAAGCTTGAACATGATGATAGGATCTTGAATGCTACAACAAATGACTAATAAATCTACTCTTGAATTCTCTTGACAATAATATTTGCTCAAATGAAGTTTACCTTTTTCTTGTTAGATTTGAATTGATAAAAAGACTATGTATTTATAGGTGTTTATCTAATTTCTCAAAAATTAGACTTCAAAAGTTGATAATTGTATATTGAATTTGAATCATTAAAAGAGAACCAAAAACATATTAAAATTTGGGTCTTAGGACTTAAAGGGGACTTGAATGGGTCCTATCCCATAATTCAAAGACACATGTTCCAGGGTGACAAAAATATTAATTACATTAATTAAATGTTGGTTATGTTGCAAGAATGGAAATATTGAACATGTTGTCATTGATGTCAACTGGTCAATTGGTTATCAACTAATTGTTGTTGTCATTAGTGTCATGGATACAGGTTGTTGGTTGTATATGTCGAGGATATTAAGAAAATTGTAATGAAGATATGTTGAGTGGTTGCTCTAGGTTTTTATCTGTATTTTCTCCTACGTTTGTGCATTTAGATATTTTGATCATGGTTGTTAGAAGATTTTATTTCCAAATTTTTAGTTGTTGATTTATTGTACAATGCAAGTTATGTTCACCAATTGTGAACTATGGTTTTCTATGTTTTTAGTTGAGGTCCGAGAGAAATGTTTTTGGTCCGGATTTCTCTTTGATGAAGTATTATGACTTGGGGTTCTACAGTTGAGTTTCCTTGATTGTGTTGAAGATAATTTCAGCATCTCAAAAGTTCATGCTTAATGGTTCTATGTATTTTACACTTGTTTGGCCGACCTTGTGTGGAATACTAATTTTGAAGTTGATGAAGTGTGTTGGATCTATTTGGGTCCCCATGAAGTGTGTGTTTGGGTCACCCTCATTCTAATTCCACCCTAGGATGTTTTGGCACTAACATAATTTGAATTTGAATTTTGATGGATGACTTTGGATACGTTTAAAAGCTATAGATAGTATAAATATAGGATGAGTTAGTGGTGAAAAATATATGAGAAAAGAAGAGATATAAGTGAAAATAAAAAGAGTAGAAAGATGTGAAATTGATGCTATCTAGTGAGTGTGTGTGATTGGAGTGTCGAAGATCAATGTGAAACCTAAATGCTAAGTTTCTAGATGCAGTGAGAATAAGGTGAACTCGATCATTCATGCATGTCTGCAATTGATTGTAGTGGAATCCTTTTTTGCATTGATATTTTTCTTCTCTTTGTAACAAGTATTCTTTGTCTTCTTTGTATCTCTATGGTAGTGATCTCTCTGGGTCGATAGCCCTATTGGAAAGTGAGTCCTTGTTTTGGATAGTGAGTCCTTGTTTTGGAAGTGAGCCTTGTTTCTCAAGCAGTGAGACTCTTGTAATTATTTTTGATATTCTCTATAGTGTGAGTTATTCTTGGCTGTGGTTTTTCCCTTATTGGGTTTTCCACGTAGATTTGGTGTTATTTTGTTTATGTTTTGGATTTAAGTTTTTGCATTAGCACTTAATGATTAATAATTTAAGTAGTGCTAAGAATTAGTTTTGGTTATTGAATTAAAAGATTAAATCTGTGACAACTAATTCACCCCCCCTCTCAGTTATCCTATTCAACAATTGGTATCAAAGCTTGGTTCCTTGGTGAAGAGATTACCACTTAAGGAAGATCTGCGATGGCTGGTAAAATGATTTATGATTATTCAAGGTTTGTGGATCTAATTATGCTATCTGGAAAATATTAATGGAAAAATATCTAGAGTATTGTGGATATGATGTGGAGAAATCTTACAAGAATCCTTGCACTCCTCTTGCTAATGGTTCGAGTACACCTGAAGAGATCAAAGCACATGAAGTGAACAATAAGGCAAAGTACATCTTGAAGAACAGTCTGGTACATTCTGAGTTGATTAAGGTTCTGAATTTGAAGACTGCTAAGGAAGTTTGGAATGCCTTGGAAAGAGAGCATGAAGGTGATGAAAGAGTTAAAGAATAAAAAATTGTAAAATTTGGATACATAGTTTGAGCTTCTAAATATGTCTGAAGATGAGAATATTAAATTATATGTACAGAGATTGGATGAGATAGTGGCCAGAATGCGAGGACTTGGTGCTACTATATATGAAACCAGGATTGTGAAGAAGATTCATAGAACTCTTCCTAATGCTTACAATGAGAAAGTGTGTGCTATTGAATGGAGTATAGATTATAAGACTTGTACTAAAGATCTATTGTTGGTATTTTTGACATCTTATGAGATGAGGAAGCCAAATCTAAGGAATGGATGCAAATCAACGACTACTTTTAAGGCTACAAAAGCCAAATATCTAGATGAAGAAAACTTTGATGAAATAGAAGCTAACTTTGTAAGAAGGGTGAAGAAAGGATCTGGTAAGTATGAAGGTAAGTTACCCTTTAAGTGCTTTAGCTGTGGAGAAATAGGTCATTATGCTACAAAGTGTCCATAAAGAGCTAAAAAGAATAAACAAAGATATGAGAAAGAAAAGAAAGGAAAGAAGATTAACAAATCATATTATGTGAATGAGAATGCTATTATAACTAACGAAGATTCTAAATATGAAGATAATAATGAATGCTTGTTCTTTGCGATTAAGGATGAACCTACTACTAATTTTGAAAAACAAGTAAAGGAAAGCCCTCCAGAAAAGGAGAAAAATAAAGGTGTTGCAAGTATGAGCAAGTTTGGTGGTATTGTCATTAATGTTGTCATTGATGTCAACACGGTTCAAAATTTTGTAGATTGAGCATGTATACTTGATATGTTGTGAGTACATGGAGCTATCCTTATGATGTTGCAAATGTGTTGAAATGATGGGTTACCAAGTGATTTTGAGAAAATTAATAAAGAGTGAAGTCAGAGTTATGTATGTGTTCAGAATGTGCTTTGGTATGTGTTCCACATTTCTTCCGTGTTGATCATATGCTTGTGGAGATTTGAAGGTTTGTGGTTGGTGATCTATTGGTGATATCTCCTGACTTGTTGTTGCTAGTTTGATGGAAGGTGAAAGTTATGTTCACTGGTGTGTGAACTATTTTGGCAGAGTTGGTTATTTGTGGATTGGGAGAAATTTTTTATGCTCCATAGTCCTCCATTGTTTTGTTTCAGGTCTTGTGGATCAGGAATATGTCTTGTAATGATGTTCTCTAGGTTGGTGCTCTAGAAGATGAGCTTCAAAGTTGTGTGGGACTGCATAGTCTGAATGGACTGTTGGAAAGAGTTATGTGTTTGAAGGTTGTTACACCTGCTATGGATGTATATGGAAGTATCTAAGTTGTGTTCTCATGCATGATGAAATGTGTTATGTCGTATGCATGCTATCTTCTTGTTGGAATATGTGTAATCCAATGTTCTTTTGTGTTTTCATTAGGTTTTTCCAACCTAGTGTTACACTTCATATGAAAAATTTAAAATTTAATTAAGGAAGCATGTGGTTGATCCAAGATGTTGCTTTTGGTCTTGGTTAAGTGTTTAATTGTTCCACTCTCATTCTTTTCCACCGCGGGAATGTTGAGTTGTCGACCTAGTTTGAATTTATGAAATCACTAGTAGAATTTCACAAATAAATGACTACATGACTAAAAATTTTAGTCACGTGACTAACACTAGTACAATATTGCAAATAAATGACTAATTTGGTCATCTAGAAGTGACTAATTTGGTCATTAGGTAAAATCACAACTAAATGACTAATATCAGACAAATAAAAATGACTAAATAAATGACTAATATCAGACAAATAAAACTGACTAAATATATAACTAAATAAATGATTATTACTCCTCTATTCTTTTTTCTTTCGAATTTGATTATAATCCATAGAGCTTAAGCCCCCCTCATGGGACCCCCACCTAAGTGGGCCATTTGGTCATCTAGGTTGCTTGGTGCACCAAAAATTACTATTGGGTGAAAGGCATTGCCTCTTGGTGCAATCTTAAGGCCTTCACATACTTTATAAAAGATTTTAACATTTACATTTTTTAACATTGATTACTCACTATGTTAATGAATCATTAATGTTTTTAACTATGATTTGAGGCTAGTTTGATAAAGATGAATAAATTCTCAATTAAAGTGGATAATTAACAAACAAAAAATTGAATTGAGGGAGTGGGTGGTATCATAATATAATACAATAATAATATATCATTAATATTATAATATATTATATAATTATAATATAATGTATTAGAATATATTATTATATTTATATTATAATGTATTTAATATTATAATATTATATAAAATATTATTATTATATAATATATATTATATAATATTATATAATATTATATAATACTGTATAATATATTTAATAATATCTATTTATTTAATTGCGTACCCTAATGGTCGGGCATAGTGGGCAGGAAAATCTTGGCCATAACTTTCAAACTCCCCCCATAATTTTCAGACTCATTGCCATAATTTTCATTTTAATAATCACACTGAATGTCGAATGGGGGTTGCGAAAGCCATTTTTCTCAAGGATTCTAAAACCCTCGTCGAAACTTTATTTTCAGGCTGCAACTTGCCAAATCAAAGAAGTGAAAGATCAAAACCAACGAGGAAGAGTTTGGAGGAGCCAAAACCAATAGTGGCGGGGAAAGCAACAAAATCCATAGGTAAATGATGCCTTAATGTTAAAACCTAAATGTGCTCAATAGTAGGATCTTGGCTATAATTTTCAAGGATAGTCCATAACAAACACATCTCAAACCATGAAATTCTTATTCATAGTAGAGTATAATTTCATCATTCATAGTCTCCACTTTGTTAATGACAGTCATCGGTATTCCTTTCTCTTTCTTATTCTTATAAAATCTCCCACTTTCCTATAAATTTTGTTTCAATTTGTAAAATTTCATGACTGCAGGCAGCAACACATTTCAAATAAGGTTTGTTACATATCATCTTTAAAGAAAAATGGAATTTTCATGAGGCTCCTAGTTTCTCCAGTTTTTTGTGACTCCCACCCAAATTCTTGTACTTGAACTTGAGTACATATAACCTTGGTAACTATCAAGGTTTTCTAAATTATGGGCTTTATGACTGATATTCACCTAGTGTTGCACTCTAGTGTTTACTTTTCTTATGAGTTTAGTCCTATTATGATGGAATTTTCCTAATCTGAGAATGTCTATGTTGTATTAATGATTAATGCATAGGGGGTTGTTTCAAGTTGGAATTATTTTTTCCTGAAGAGTATCTAATGGAAGAAGCAAAGGTGATATTTTCTATGATTGTTGGCTTTTTTTTAATGATTGAGATTCAAATGGTGAGGGATTTTTTTGCACCAGTGGCATTACATTGATAGATTCATGATTTTTTTTAGGTCCACTTTCTCACTAAGATTTACCACTTGAAAATTGACAAGGTGATCTATTGTTTAATCCTCTTAATTTTATTTTTGATTATACCAGTTTAGATTTGATAGTATCCATAACAGAACTAACCTAATGTGTCCCATATAGCTTGGTCGCATATGCCTGGATATTCTGAAGGACAAGTGGAGTCCTGCTCTTCAAATTCAAACTGTTCTTCTAAGGTTTGTCATTTTTTAAATTGTAAATGGTGGTAGCATCCAAAATCCTTTTGTTAGTGTAATTTAATTATGAAGCTGCTACTATTTTTCATGATTGCCATATATTCCTTATGTTAATTTGGTCAACATACAAGCATTGTTGAGTGCACAAAATCTTGATGATCCACTCTCTGAGAACATTACAAAGCACTGGAAATCGAACAAAATTGAGGTTGTGGAAATAGGTGAAGATTTGCACTATTGGTCTCTATAAATATTCTATCTGTATTATGAATCTCTATTTGCATTATGTGTTTCTCTTTACAATTGGATTTAATTCAATGAAATGAAATGATTTCTAAATCATTTGGGTATTTCTATATTATAGCAAAAGAATGGAAAAGGTTGTATGCTAGTAGGGCTTGACATTCTATAATAATTCACTTCATATCATAGTTGTAACATGTAAGTTACAAGCTTACATTTTTTAGAGCCTCAGTGAACATTCTTTTCTATGGTTCTTACATTTCAGGAGATGTTTTTTTTATCATGGAATGTGTATTGATTATTAGTCTAGCTTTTTGCATAGCCTTGTCATTGCAAGATGCAGGTAGCAAAGAAACCTTTCATATGCATAAATATGCATTTAAATTATTAGGCGATATAAATGTTTTTTGTAAAGTTGGCTAAAGGATTTCTCAATGAGAAGGGGATGTTTGAAGGAAATCCCAAGGAGATATCTTGGCTATAATGTGGCATACAAAAAATGGAATCATATATCAAGGACACTTTCAGAAATTCAAAACCTAGAGGAGTTGTCCCATTGCCTTATTTTTTTTATTTTTTTTTTATATGTTTTTCATTTTCTTTAGAATGCTTTCATCTGTTCCCTTTGACTTGCTTGAGAATGAGATGCTTGAGTTGAATTGTTACCCATAGACATTGGTGCATCTGAATTCATAGAAAAATCTCTTTTTCAAAATGCTTTGCCCCACATGATATATGGATTATCCTTGAACCTTTCTACAACTGTCTTCTGTATATGTTTTGTTTTTCTTCTTGTCCAATTCTACTGCATGAATTGATGTTCAGCATGTCTTAGCTTGCACCATTAACCATACAAATTGAATTAATATAGTTCTTTGTGAACCATTTTAGACCAGGTCATTTTCTTTTCCTTCTACTTAAACTATGTTAATTCATGGAAAATCATAAAATATCCTTCATGTCATGGTAAGGATTATATTTATCAAGTACTTACATTTAAAAGAACAAGATTTTTCCTATGAATGTAACTACTAACTCTTTGCATGAAATGCTTTGGTTGTGCAGACATAAAGCAAAAATATTTTCCATTTCAAATCTAGGCTTCCTTATACATCTTTCCAAATCTATGTTTATTTAGTTCTTTTTGAGAATGATTTTAAGGTTGTTTGATAAGTTCCCTGAGAATCACACCAAATTGTCAATTTCTTAGCTCATTAACTAATGATTTCCACCCCTCCCCCATACTAACTGAATCAAAATACTTAGAAGTTCCTGTGTGATTTATGAGTCCTCTTGCCTTGTGATTTTTCAACAATATACTTGTGATATTTCAACAATATATGAGTTAAAAGGTCATAGACTTGACTAACAAAAAGTGATGATAACTTGAGTATTCAAAATGATGGCATGCTATGGAAACTCCCATTACTTACAAATGTTGATTTAGTTTTTAGGGAAGACTAGAATTCATTATTCTATCATAAGTTTTGTCCCATTGGCTTCATCAACCATCATAAATTCACTGACTTATTGAAGTAGATATAGACACTCTAGAGTGATATGGAAGGCTATGAGTCCCTAGGAAAATATTGATATGGAATGCTTAGCAAACATATATTATTATTGTTTCTTGAGCCCATTCAATCTTTTTCAGTCTATGTACTTTGATGCTTTGAAAGAAGGGCCTCTCAATTATGATAATTTTTATTGATCCTTGTGTTCTTCCCACTTCCCAACATTGTTGTATATTTCTTCTCCCGTACCATTTTCTATTATGAATTTATTCCCCCTTAAAGACATTGGTAGTTAAATTGTGTTTGGTTCTTCACAATTGTGAGCAAGGAACATGTCTAATAGTTTAAAAGTCTGAAACTTTCTTTGGGAATGGTGGGAGTAACTAGCTTGCTTCAACTTAAGATGATATTTCCTTGGCAATTTAGGTAAGCATATTTTTTGAAGAAATGAATTCACTTGGTATATGATCTGGTCTAAATAGATATAGCAGAGAGGCTTGATGTTTATCAAAATGATCAGAAAAATTAAAATTGGACACCAGCATGCTATCACTCATATGATCTGAAAAGTCTTGATTGTTGTAGTTTTTGACAAGTCACTAACCAGGTGTATGTGAGGTTGGTGATCGGAGGGGGTACTTATTTAAACTTGGCCTATCAATGTTATCTTTGGATGAAGAAAATTTGTATTATTTGGAAGATGATATTATGATCCTAAAATTAATTTCTTCACAAACTAAGAGACATAATATTTACAGAATTTGTGATCTGAAGAATGTTTTTGGAGGCAACTATACAATTGTGATATCTGTTTGGGGCCTTGGGGCTTGTTGGTTTGGGTTTGGTGTTAACCTTCTAATTTTGTCTATAGGATGCTAGTTCATCTGCATCTGAGAGGAAATGGAACACATGTTCCTTCATCCACTTAGTAATGTACAATTGACTACACTCAAAAAAGGTAGAGGATTTAGTGTATGTGCATTTGAACTTGTGGCTCCTTTCACACAAACAAAGTGGCTACAAGGAATGAAACGTGTGGAAGTGGGATATCAAGCCAGAGTGTATTGATTTGGATGTTTCCACTTCCCACTTTGATGCACTTGATGTTGAAGATCAGCTAGCTAGAAAGCATAAGAGTCCTAGTGGCAGTGGCAATGGCACTGTTTGTGGTCCTTCTAATTTACTAGTATCCACATCATCTAATATGGATGGTGATGATATTTTGGAAGACCCATATGATGATGCTTGATCAATAATGGCTACTTGTTGATACTTGACATTATTATCTTTTAATTTTAATATATAATATTTATCGTGACATTCAAGTTTGACTAACTGACATTGTAATTTTTTTTAATGGTGGTTTTGTTTATTATACAATATATGATGCCATGTGTGGTATTCTAAATTTAGCTACTATTGCAAATATGCATATATTTTTTATTTTATATTTTCTTATATGGAAAGACCTATAATGAACCCATCCCGAATTTTTTTTACTGAACCCATGAACCAAACCCCCAAACCCAAACCAGAATCAATACCAGGACCAATAACTTATCTGTATGATGGTTTTTAACATCAGATTTTTTGATCATACTATATGATATACAATTTTTTCCCCTCATCTTAATGATGGATCATGTAGCATGATGGAATTTATTGATGTAAAAATCTTTTAAATCAGTGCCTCTAGAAGTAATCTTGATTTTTCCTTTGTAGAATCTCAGGGTAGAGTACAATATATTTAGAAGAAATACTAAAAAAATTGATATGTGAAAGAACTAAAGGGGACCTTAAGTACATACTTTTATGCTTTTCCTCCTTCTTTGAAGGAGAGCAAAAAAGAAAAATATTTTAAAGGCTTTTCCAAATATGGGAATAGTGGGAAATTTCTCTAAATTAGTAGTGATGGTCATGCTAAGGAGATGAAAGTTGAGACATATTTAGCATCATAAAAAAGTTTTTTTTATTAAGAAACTATGTAATAAATCATAGGCATAACTTACCATTTTATACATTCAGGAGAATATTTTCTATACTGGAGACAAATAGATATCTTGGATATATGTCAAAAAAGGTGGCAATAGTGTGTGCAAAATTTAAAAAAATCTTGTATTTCACAAAAGAAGCTCTTATTGTGAACTTTGGTCTTTTTTTTAGTTCTTTAGTGTGCACAACAGGAAGGAGCATAATGGTTTAATCAATACTAACATGAGGGATAGAGATCTCAAATCTTCTCTGTTACAACAATTTATGATTTCTCATACAATCTATTATCTGTGTTTGTGATGACCTTGAGGAATGTAAACTCTTTTTGTTTTGCCAAATGAGAAGTGTCATTGTTGTGGCATAGGTTAGAGAAGAATGAGATCGCTTCATTTTTTATTGCTTCCAGGTCTCAGACCATGGGCCCCATAGGGCTCGAATAAAGGTGGTCTTTTTCTAGCTTCATTTGTGACTTTTGTTGAGTTGTGAAAAAATTTGAAGTTTTTGTCTTTGTGTTGTAGCTAGGTCTCCCTTGACTTCTGTCACTAATGGAATTCTTCCCTTGGTTGTATGTCTACAAGATTGGTCGGGAGGGCTTTCTTTCTTGTGAAATGATCTTAATACATGCCTCATTTCATTATTTTATTTAGAGAGTGTAGCTCAGATTCAACTCTTTCCTTCTCTGTGAAGATGCTTTTTTGAAGCTATGGTTGTTCCTCTTCTTTATCTTGGTTTGTAAGGTAATCTTCAATAAGGAAAAAATTTTGGTGCCTCTGAAATTAAGGGAGGTCCCTCAACAGCCTTTTAACTATTCTAAGAAATTGACATCTTGAAACCACATTGTCAAAATTGAAGGGACACTTGGGGTCAGTTGAATCCTTGTGCTAGGGGAGAGAGATAGGAAAGTGATTAGAATCTTACTCAGAACAATAAAACTATCTATGATGAGGTTCAGACTTATTCATTTCGGGGATATAAGGAATTTATCTAATCTTTAGAGTTGTTGCTAGTACACTCTCTTCAATTGTTCCAAGTGAAGGTTCCATTCTTTGGCTTGATGTTGTTTGTTGAGTTTTACTGCACAAAGGAGGTGAAGACATGTTGTGATATGATGGAGGAAGAAATGTGGCTGCAAGTGCCCAAAATAATTGTGTTTTTTTCTTTTTTCTCTCTCCCTGTCGTAACATTACTACATCGGGGGAACTCCCCTCATAGCTCCACCAATTGACCGATATATGAACATGTGAGCTAATTTCATCAGTCTATCGATGGAGCTATGAGGGGAGTTCCCCCAATGTAGTAATTTTAGGCCGATCGTGACACCATCGACATAAAATTACTACATCGGGGGAAATCCCCTCATAGCTCCACTAATAGACCCATATATGAACAAGTGAGTTGTTTTCATCAATCTATTAGTGGAGCTATGAGGGGAGCTCCCTCAATGTAGTAATGTTAGGCTGATAGTGACACTATCGGTGTAACATTACTACAATGGGGGAACTCCCCTCATAGCTCCACCGATAGAACAATATATGAACAAGTGAGATGCTTTCATTAGTCTATCGATGGCACTACTCCCAGACCCCCATGAAGGGCACTGCCCCTTGACCCTGCTGGGGGCACTGCCCCAAGACCCCCGCGAGGGCCGCTTCCCCTAAACCCCCATGAGGGGTGTTTCCATTTGACCCCGTTGGGGGAACTGCCCCTAGACCCCCGTGAGGGCATTTCCCTTTGACCCCCCTGGGGGCATTTCCCCCAGACCCCCACAAGGGGCATTTCCCCTCAACCCCGCTAGGGGTATTTCCCCCTGTCAACCAGCAATGTTAACCTACTCTAAGTGATGAAAAAGAACATGAAAAATAAAGGAAAACAACACTGACACCTACATGATAAACCTAGTTGAACTCAAACAAAATAAACATAAACACAAGCATATTTTACCTTGTTAGATTTGATCCTTTGGTTGGCCCTAGATTGTTGATTATGTGTGCTCCTTCAATGGAAAGATGTGATGAAAATGGATGGAAAATGATCTATGCAAGATGAGGATTCAAATGAGAAAAGTGGGTAGTTTGATGGATATAAGAGATGGTTATAATGGAAGCTTGAAAATGTGCAATAATGGAGGATGAAAGTTGAGTGCTTGAAGAGCTTGAGATTAGATTGGTTGTGAATGAGAACATTGTGAATTCAAAATGAATAATGAGATTGAAAGGAAAATCCTTCATTTTATGGAGAGACGCCCTAGGGAAATGAGTGGTTGAGATATTGCCACCATGGGCAAGATGGATAAGGACACATGAGGTGGAAGATCACATGTGATGGGAAGGTACTTGTAAGTACCTTGGAAAAGGGGATGATGTGACCTCTCAATGATCACATGGGGAAGAGGAGAATTTAGGATGAATAAAAAATGAATTTAAAATTAACATGATTGGGGAATCTTATGGATAAGACAAGGTTCCCAAAAAGAGAGGTGAGAAGTACCTTGGATAAGACAAGGTCCTTAAAAAGGTAAGTACTTACCCAAATGTGACTGATGTGACAATTCAAAGATTCTAGAAGACTTTGGCACATGTGAGTGATGTGACAATTCAAAGGTTGTAGAACTTGCATGGGGATAAGGAGACTCTTGGAAGGATAGAAAGGAATTAAAAATTCCTTGGTGGATGAGGAGAGTTGACCATGGTACTGATTAGGTTAGCTAATCAATGAATAGAAGATAATCAGTGGTTAAGGAAGATTAGAATCTGTTGGTGTAATTAATTATTTAATTACACTTTAGGATAACTTAGGTAATTATTTATTTCCTAGGATAATTATTATTTAATTCTTATATTATCTTATTGAGCTGTCTTTTTGCTCAAGATAAGATTAGGGTTGTCTTTTCCTACTTTATTGCATCATTTCCTTTTTGAAGGCTTTTGAAATATTTGTAAAACAATTACATTCAATAATCATTAATTCTGATTTTTGCTTGCACACATTGGCTCTGAGGGTTTACAGAATTTTTTTTGTTTTTGTTCTGAATATCTTTGCATGTGATAGGTGATTGCTTGCAGGTGTTTTTGGGGACTGTCAAGTTGGTTTTTCAACTTCTACATGGTATCAGAGTTCCAAACCTATCATTGCATGTTCGTGACTTGAAGTTATTCTCTCATAGCATCCTTTTATGTGCAAGGGTTTCAAGTTAGGTTGATTTTTGGTAGATCTGGGGGTACCCAAAATTTTAGAGCATTTTGGGCTCGAACGGACGTCGCCATTGCGATCAGAGCGTCCAAAAACCCCAGAAATGCCTTTCGTTTCGTCGATTTAGGAAAAAGTTGAAAAAAAGGAAAAAAAAATTAGCCCCAAGGCCGTACGGCCCCAGGGCACACAGATTGAGGCAATTTCTCGAAAATTGCACAAACATTAAAAAAAATTCAAAAAACGTAGTTGTTTTCTACGCCTCCACTTATAAAGGGCAGTGCCACCAAGCGACCACCGCAAGACCGCCCGGCGGCCACTGCAGCACCGCCCGGCGGCCACCGCAGCACCGCCCAGTGGCCACCGCTGCTCCTCCAGCACTGGTGCTTTGCTTCGCCCGTTCAACTGCCCACCGCCAGCTGCTCAGGTCTTCGCTCTGCGGTCCTTTGGAGGACCTGGCATCAGCCCCTGTGGGCCCATTCTCAAAGCCGGCGGTCACATTGTGACCAGGAGCTGCGCCCTAATCCGGTGGATTTTTTTAAAAAAAAATCTACAGCCTGTGGTCATATGGGCAACCGAGTGTCGAGCCGAAGGTGCTAAAGTTTTGCCCCTACTTAGTGCTGACAGTGCTTTTTTTAGGGCTTTTTTTCATTTTCTCATAACTTGGGCAAATGGAGGTATTTTTTTGAAAACGAATAGTCGGCGAAAAGCAGATTCGATGATGGATCTAATGGTGGTGGTTTGATTTTTTATTTTTTTCATTTTGGTGCCTTTTTCGCCTATCAAAGCCAGAAGTTGTTTTCACTCCAGGAGGCGTAACTTTTGCATCCTGGCTCTATTTTTGAAAAACAAATAGGCATTGGAAAGCTGGTTCCACCCTCTTCTCAGATCTCAGACCTGATTTTTGCAAAATTTTCACCAGGTATCTTATTTTTTTGTCATAACTCAGCCTTTAACTTTTGAGTTATTTTCTTGGGAAACATGCAATCAAGGGTTTTTTTTAGATCAAAGAGGAATATTTTTTTATTTGAGAGTATATACTATTGTTTTTCTGTCATGGATTCACATCACATTGTACCCATTACTCCATTCAACTATTTTGGTTGGAAAAAACAAATGGAGATTCACTTGAAACATAAAGGGTTGTATAGGGTAACCATGGGTACAGAAATTGAACCTACAGGTGCTACTAAAAAGAGAAAATGGTTTAATAGGTGTGATGAAGCTTACGGTACATTATTTATTTCTCTTTCATTTGACCTTATTTTTCACATTGAATCTTGCACTACACCAAATGAGATATGGGATACTTTGGAGTCTTTGTTTGGGAAGCAGGATACTATGAGAGGGTTTCAGTTAGACAATGAGCTTATTGGCTTAAATCCTAGGGATTTTGACAGCATCCAGGAGTTTTTCACCAAACTCAAGTCTCTTAGATTACAGTTGTAATAGTGTGGTGTTCAGAAAGAAGACTCTCAGTTGATATTGTCCATTCTTTCTAAGCTTGGACCAGATTATTCAGCTTTTGTGTCTACCTTTTATGTCACTATGGATGCACTTGGTACGAGATGTTGGTGTAATTAATTATTCATTACACTTAGCATAAGTTTACTTAGGATTTATTTAATTCCTAATTTATAGGATCTTATCTTTATCTTATCGAGCTATTTTGTTGCTCAAGATAAGATTAGGTTTAGGTATCTTTTCTTTTATAAAGCAAATTATCTCTTGTAATTATTGGTCTTTTCGAATATATCAAATTGCATGTTTTTATGCAAAGCTTTTGCTTTTTTGTTTTCCTCTTCTGTGGAAGGTCTATTCAGGTTTGCAATCGGATCTTTTTTTTCTAACATGGTATCAGAGCCTCAATTCGTAGCCCCTTCTCAGCATTTTTAGAGGAATACAGTGCAAAGCTCGTTCGAGGTCCCTCAAGGGTTTCAATCCTTGAGCATCATTATGCAGCGTCTTAGATCAGATCGGGGTTTTCCGTTGGATTCAGAGTGCTAGAAAAAGTTAGAAATGGCTTTCATTTCATTGATTTTCATCACCGTTTGCCAGATCTATGAGGGTCTCAATCTTGGTGATTTTTCTGATAGATCTGGGGGTCACCTAATTTTCGGAGCACTTTGGGCCCAAACGGACCTTGCCGTTGGATTCGCAGTGCCCAAAAACCCCCATTTTCTTATAAAATTTGTCTGATTTGGACACCGTTGTCTGAGGAGGAAATTTTTTTTAACCTGAGGCCGTACGGCCCCCAGGCACACATTATGATGCACAGAAATTGAGAAAATTTCAAAAAAATATTAAAAAAATCAAAATTTTTAGCTCAGGTTTTGCGCGGCTAGAACAAATGGATCCGCCACCAGGCGGCCATCAGGCGGCCACCAGGGCGCCGCCGGTGCACCACCACTGCCGATGGCTTCCCCATGCAGTGCCACCAGCTGCGCATCAGCCCCCGTGGGCTTAAATTTGCTAGCCGACAGTCATTTGGTGACCAAGAGCTAAACTCTCAGCCCCCCGCCGGGATTCTAGCTCCGCGCCCCGGTCACATGAGCGACCAAGGGCTGTGCCCCAGGAGCTAGCCGCCAGCCCCCTAGTCTGCCCAGGTGACCAGGGGCCGAACCTTTTCAGCCCCTAAGGGCTTACTGGAGACCTTATTGGGCAGTTTTGAGCAGTTTTGAGCAGTTTTATGGAAATGCGTATAACTTTCACATACGGCATCATTTTTTTGCAAACGAGATATTACCAGAAGTTGTTTCTGAGCTCTATGTATTGGTGCTGGTCTGATTTTCTGGTTTTTCTTTTTTGATATCTTTTTCGGCCTCGGAAGTTAGATGTTTCCTTTTTCACTCTAAGAGACTTATCTTTTGACTCGCTTATCTGATTTTCGCAATTTTTGCGGCATTGGAAAGCTGGTTTCATCCTTTATACAGATCTGGGGTCATTTCTAGAAAATGTATAACTTATTTTTTGCATGCATTCATTTTTGTTTCGTGCTCTAGGTTTGCATTTTCACTTATGTTTCTATAATTTTGCATTATCTCCTTATGCAATCATTGGGTATTGTAATAATGAACTGATATAAAGTTACATTAAGGGGGGTTCTTGCATCCATCTTTCATTTTGGTGACAACTCATATGAGTTTGTTTGGTTTCCTATTGTCTACTTCTAGCTTCTTTCTTGCTTAGCTAGACACATTGTTGGTTTGCTTCGGTTCACACTTCACATTGGGATTTTATAGTTCTTGATCCGCATTGGTTCAGATCTTTCTCATTTGAAGGCCATGGTTTTATGGTTAATGTTCCAGAATCTTGATGGTACTCATCCTATGGGAAGTTTTAGTTTCATTTTAGCATTGGCTTCGAGAGACACAACTTCCAGATTTGTCATCATTATGGGTCCATTCATCTTTCATCTACTGTTGCTTACAGATCCCAGGGTTGATCCAGTATGTGAGTTTCCAGTGTTTCTTGGCATCGGGTCTACTATTGCATTTGTGATTTTGATTGGTATCTTGCAAATAGAACTATCTTTCCTTGCTTGCCAGATTTGGGGTTCTAGTGTTGCTTCATCAGAGTTCTTCCAGTGTTTCTTTGCAGCAATTCATCTCACTGTGGGGGGGTTTCTCTCTCTTTGCATTTGTACATGAGTACCTAATCAGGCCTTGTTTCTGGGACTCATATTTGCATAATAATTTGCTTCTCCCTAAGTTGCACTTATGGGCGGGTGTTGGTGTAATTAATTATTAATTAAACTTAGCATAAGTTTACTTAGGATTTATTTAATTCCTAAGTTATAGGATCTTATCTTTATCTTATCGAGCTATCTTGTTGCTCAAGATAAGATTAGGTTTAGGTATCTTTTCTTTTATAAAGAAAATTATCTCTTGTAATTATTGGTCTTTCCGAATATATCAAATTGCATGTTTTTATGCAAAGCTTCTACTTTTTTGTTTTCCTCTTCTGTGGAAGGTCTATTCAGGTTTGCAATCAGATCTTGGTTTTCTAACATGAGATTCACTATGTCATCTCTTGATGACTTTGCTTCATATCTCACTCAAGAGCAAGCTAAGTTAGCTAGCATGGGCACCATGAAACCTTCTTCCTCTTCACAAGCACTTATTACATCACAGGAGCCTAGAGATCAAAAGGATTCTATAGGAAAAGGCAAGAAATAGAAACAAAAGGATTCCAAACCTCATGAGCAGCAAAAGGAGTCCTCAGATTCATCCTCCTCTTCTAAGGGAAAATAATTTAGGAAGGAGAAGTCTACATGTGCATATTACAAGAGGGAAGGACATGCAGAACATAATTGTTACAAGAAGGAAATTGATGAGCTGAAACATCTTCTTCAGAAACATCAGATTGATTTTCCTTCTAGGATGTCTGCATCATCTTCTTCTCCTCATTCTTCTTCTTCAAAGCAACACAACACAGGCACAACTAGTTTGCATACTTCATCAGATATGAAGGGACATGCTCTTTGTGCTTCTTCAGGTATTGGATCAAGGAGATGGCTTCTAGATTTAGGAGCATCTCATCATATGGCATCTTCACAGTCTATGTTCACTTCCTTTGAGCCTTGTACTATGTCTCCAATTTTGATGGGAAACAACACTTACATGAGTGTTATAGGGAAGGGGTCTATTAGTTTTGGGGATCACTCATTTCAGGATGTCTTGTGTGTCCCTCACTTGACAAATAACCTTCTTTCCATCTATCAGATAACACATGGGGGCATTGGGAGATCTGTGGAGTTCACACCTAATTCAGCTATCATCAGAGACTTGGGGAGTAGAGTAGTTATTACTACTGGGATAGTGGATCACTCATCTTGGTTGTATTCTTTCACTAATTTTTCTATTGGTGGTGCTTTAGTTCCTACAATTGTTCCTCACACTTCGAGTGTGCATCATAATTCAGAGGAGAGATTTGGCTTCTTGAACATTAGTGTTCTCACTTCAGATCCTGTTCTCAAGCCTTCCATTCCATTTCCTCCACCTCTTGTTGCTTCTTCTGTTTCAGTACAACAAGATCTAGTTGATCATACATCTTTGGAGGTTTCTATTGAGTCTTCACCTACTTCGGCTTCTTCATTTGTTGAGGTCACACTTGCTTCTATGGAGACATCTTGGGCTACACCTATTCCACCTTCAGAGATTTCTTTCATTTGGCCTTTTCCCTCTCACTTATTTCAAGAGATGCAGTTTATTCACTTCTTTTGGAGTTACTTCATTCTGGGGGGATATGTGGTCTCTTTCTTCCTCTCTTATGGGGGAATTCATTTATGTATCTTTGTGATGGATGGTGTCTTTGGGGGGTCTTATGGAGTCCTCCATCTTTCATCACTTAGTTTGCATTCTATTTTGGGGAGGAGTTTTGTTCCCATGTGGTTTTCTCCTTTACTTTACCCCATTTGATTTAGTTTGCATTGCATTTGTAAATGAGTACCTGATCAGGCCTTGTTGATGGGACTCATATTTTCATAATAATTTGCTTCTCCCTAAGTTTCCCTTATGGGGGGGTGTTGGTGTAATTAATTATTTAATTACACTTTAGGATAAGTTTACTTAGGTAATTATTTATTTCGTAGGATAATTATTATTTAATTCTTATCTTATCTTATTGAGCTGTCTTTTTGCTCAAGATAAGATTAGGGTTGTCTTTTCCTACTTTATTACATCATTTCATTTTTGAAGGATTTTGTAATATTTGTAAAAAAATTGCATTCAATAATCATTAATTCTGATTTTTTCTTGCACACATTGGCTCTGAGGGTTTACAGAACTTCTGTTGTTTTTGTTCTGAATATATTTGCATGTGATAGGTGATTTCTTGCAGGTGTTCTTGGGGAATGTGAAGTTGGTTTTTCAACTTCTATAGAATCCAACTTGCAAAAGTTGGTGGGTGTGACACACCCCTAATGATGAGATTAGGAGGTTGATTAATATTAAGAAAAAGATGTGACATGTGAGGAATTAAATAAATGTCATATTTATTTAATTCATTTGATGAAATGGGGAGTAAAGGGGGTCAGGTATTTAATTATTTAACTAGATACCTTAGGGATTTAGGAGAATTAAGGTTATTAATTAGATAATAGCAATATTACCCAATTAACGTGAATAAGAGGATGTTTGGATGAAAAGGGACAAATTTGGACAAATGTAAGTGTCCAAATTTAGGTGTCTACACCCCTAGACCCCAACGAGGGGCGTTGCCCCTCGACCCTGCTAGGGGTGTTTCCCCCAAACCCCCACAAGGGACGCAACCCCTCAACCCCCATTGGTGGAATTTCCCTCAAACTCCCATTGAATTCATTTGATTTTCTAAGTACTCTCCAAGTCTAAGTTTCCAAGTTTTCCTACAAGTCTTCATTTTTACAAAAGCAATTTGCTATTTTCATTTTGTTTCATAATATCAACATCAACGCATTCCAAATGAGGATGCCATTTTGTACCCAATTTTCTTTCAAATAAATCAAATACAACTAAACTCAACTTGTTTCTTTTATGTACTCATTTATTGACTCATTGGATGCATCTTATCATTGAATTTTTCAAAAAAAAAAGAATTTTTAGTGAAATTTAAGCAATTTTTAAAGTTGTCTCCTCTGTTTTCTAGTGGAGGTTGCCTCATGTAGCCCTTGTCTCTACTCTTGTTCTAATAATCTAATAGATAGTTTAATTGTTTGGTCTATTTCCTTATTGGTCTCTCTTTCTCCCACCTTTGTTTGGGATCAATGACATTATCACTTTTTGGTTCAATGTTTGTCTTTGAGTCTTTGTTGTCATTGCAATTCATGGCCACATTTGACATGAAGATTTTTTGATACAATTAAGTGATTGGAAAGAAGTTTGGGTAAATGATCAAGTTGTCGATCAACATATTTGGTTACTACTAAGTTTTTCTAGATGGATCTTAGAAGCAATTGGTTTTTGCATGATTTTTCCTTGATGTGCTCATGTATGGATAGGTTCCTCAAATGCTTGGAGTCTTTTATGATTTTCTTTCCTTTCTTGGTTTGGTTTGACCACTTCTTTAACTGGTCAAACCACCTATATTTCCATCATTTATGTGGTGTCCTCAATAGGTATTGGTGACTGATGTATCCTTTGAACCAATTTCAATTGACCTGATTTGCACGAATGCAATGGCGCCAAAATGTTTGCTGATATCTACTATGCTACTAGAGAACATCAATTGCAATAATAACTCAAGTAATGGTAAATATATATATATATAATCATCAAATCTTTCATCAACTGGTAATGTTAAAATACAATTTACTCATAATAGGGAGGACCCAATACTTAGTGCACCTGCTTTGACATAATTCTTGCTATTTGAATGACAAGACTTACAATTATTGGTAACACAAATACTAAAAACTAAACCTTAACTCATTACAACACTACCTATGCCCATAATGATTAACATAATATGTCAATTTACAAAGAAAAAATTGTTTATCTCATGTTCTACATGGCTTCTATTTGTTTTGCTCCAAAAAATTAGCATGAGGAAATTCAATTTAGTATGATGAATTATGTTTTTTGTGTGAACTTTATGATTCCACATTTATTAACACAGAATTTGAAAACAAAGCTTTGTCATAAAGCCTTAGATTTTCCCATGCAAGTTATGGGGACCATTTTAGAATCTCATTTATCATGTTTAGCCATAGAGCCTTTGGTTTTTCTTATACATGCTCCACAAAGTCAGTTTTTAGGTGTGGTTCTATGGTTGTTATTTCTAGCCTTTGTCTTAAATTTTTGGCCTTCTACTCATTTGTTTTTGGATTGGTTGTTATAACCATAGTTATCTAGATCCATATATGGTTATTTCACTATTATTTGTAAATGTAATTACTTTCCTCTTGATCATATTTCTACTTTCTATATCATTCATTTTGATCTGAGAGACAAAATCCTGACATATTTGGTAGAAAATGAATAGGGAAATTAGTAAATTCTCAAGAAATAGTTTTTAGGGACCCTATAGTGAACATTGGGTAGTTGTTTATTGTTTGTGAAAGTTTTGACATTTTATGGCTGCCAGCCTATTGGTACAATTCATCCTTTCAGTTTCTGCAACTATTATATCTTGTAAGTGTTGTTGAAGTCCAAGCCATTTATAATGTAAATTTTAGAGTCATAATAGTGCATTGAAGGTTTTCATCTCTGTTTTTGTTGCATGGAGGATTTTGTAAATGTTAATGAAGACCTTCTGAAACTTGATTTATGATGCAAGAAGTACAAATGGAAATTAAACGAGTCCAAGCTTCAATGTTGAGATACCCATTTCTCTAAGCCTTGGGAAAAATGATATAGCTATATTGAGTGTGATGCTTGGATTGTCGGTAATGATTGAAATTTGATTTAAAGATTTCACTAAGCTTTTTAAGCCTATGTTTGTACTTTTATGACTGTGCTACTGAATATGGAATTGAAGTTAGGATTTTGATGATGCTAGTTGTGGTTTACTTTGAATGTTGTAATGTGATGAAACATAAATTTATTGTTATAATGTACACTTGATAATTGCACATCTTGTAATCTTATGTATATGATATACTATATTTGTTTTTTGAAGTGCTTGCATGAAAGAAGTTCTTAACATGCCCTCTTGATTGCTCATATTTTGAGGTAAAATAATTTGGGGGCACATTTTGAGTGAAAGAGTGCAGGATTAAGCTATGTAGCAATCCAAGGGTTTAGAGATGGCACTCATGACTTGTCACAAGAGTTATCGACATATCAGGTATGTTTTATGGACATATCACATCTCTCAAAATAATTTCTCTTGCAACAATCTTGGAGATGTTAGAACATGATTTAAGGTTCTTAACAACTCTAATAGTTGTACCAGGGGCCATGTTTAACAAACCAAATGTAATTGCTAACTTTTCACTATGGTGGTAGATAAATGATTCTTTATACCCTATTGCCTTCATTTTCCAATCTAATTTCTCCTACTTTGCATAGCTCTACCATGTTTGTGGATGTGATTTTTCTCCTACACAAAAAAACATATACCAGTTTACAGCCTTCAATCCAACTACATCCAAGTATCTTTTTCATTCCTCTATCTTTCATCAATATCTTTACTATTTAAACCTCGTACAAATGTTTTAGAGAAGAGCATAAGTTGTAGCATTTTTAGGATCCAACTAAAAAAGCAGTGTTGCTAGAAATACTCAGCCTATATTCATATATGATCCACAACTTATGCATTGGTGAAGATCAGTAATGTCTTTATCGCACAACTGTTTTATTCTTTATTTTTTTGGTTTCATTTGTAGTCATCTTTAGGTTTATTCCCAAGCATTGATATTGATATCTCACCGATAACATATTTTCCCTTGTTTTTATGAATGGATATTTGCATAGAAAAGCTACACTAACAGATACCATTGTAGATCTCCCTAAAACATGGCAATGAGCAATGCAAGCAACACAATTATAATAGCTACCAAATTTGATGGTTCTATAGCAATATTTATGTATATTTTCCTCAAAACACAGTTAATAACAATAATTCATATCATTTGGCCTCGCTTTTTATAGATATTTATATGAGTAGATAGCTGTTATCACAACTATTGTTTATATTTTTTGTTTTATAGTGATAAAATTTCAATCTTTTTTTCCTATTGTGATGGTTTTCAGATTCATGGCAGAAAGTGGGATTTTCAGTTTGCATATTTCATACTCTGCAACATGGGATTCCTACTACTTTCTAGGAGAGTTCTCAAGGTACTCTATTTCATTTGCCTTTTAACTTGTATAAATGCAACAATTAGGCGCAAATTTCAATTTATTTATATATGCTACTAACTCAATTGAGATAGAATTTGTGATCAACTTTAGATACCCATTTTGATATTAGGTGTTTTATCTTGATATTAGATTTTTTGTCTTGATAGCAAGTATAATCTAGGATTATTGTAAACCAAAGATGTTGTGACTCTGTCTAGTGCGGTTATCTTTTTGGCTAAATGGCTAGCATTGTATCTTTGTCTATAACGTGATGGATATAATCTTTTATTAAAACATAGCTTAATTCATTTACCATGAAAATGGTTCTAAAAAGAATTATAGGTTATGGATTCATTAAATTTTTCAAGATGAAAGACATTGGTTAAAATTTTATAAAATGCCAAAGTGCTTAAAATACTTAGATAAAACCAAGACTCAACTCTAAGTATCTTCTCAACAATTCCTAACTATTGCAATCACAACCTTCATGAAGAACTTTGTCCCCATTGCAATTATGTATCAGACTAAGCTTATCCCATTGTTTAGTATATTGATCATATCCCCATTGCCCAGTGATATATCAAACTAAGCTTGTCCCCATTGCTTTGTGTACTCGACAATTCACAACTTTCCTTGGGGATGCACATAACTCAATTAATGAACCGGGTGGGAAATTATGTCCATAACATGGCAACATTTTTTGGAGGTCTTGTGGGATTCATAAACAATTGGCAAGTTTCCCTTGTAACTCTTGCAACTAGTCCATTTATTGTGGCTGTAGGAGGAGTTTCAAATATCTTTCTTCATAGGCTTGTTGAAAACATTCAAGATGCATATGCTGAAGATGCTAGCATTGCAAAGCAAGTTTGAATAGGGGGTGAGGATGTAGTTTTTATAAATTAACTTGTTAATTTTTTGTATTTTGTTTATAATCTGACTTTATTCTAATTCCTTGTTGACTTGTGGGTAGTTTTTATGATTTGGCTTCAGGTAATTGTTGATGGTTGTGTTATATTTGACAACTTCTAGGCATTTTATACATGTTTTTTCCTAGTCTGGGAAAGTAGTCCAATCTTGATAGATGTTTCCTGGTCTATATTTTGTGTACAAGCGCTACTCCTAATGAATAAAACAATCATTGATATTGGTCTACAATCTCTTGGAATGTTTTGTTATATTTTGCTTACATAGCAACAACCAATGTTATTGTTTGGCTGTAAACACCACTCCTACTTATATTTATGTTGGCTTAGATTGATGGTAGTTTCTATATTAGAGTTGATACCTTGATCACTTTTGTTTTAATAGCAAGGAAATATTCTTTTAAGATGCTATGTTCATGATAGATATTTAACAAATACAAGCAATTTTAACTAATAATGACCCATGGAAGTCATCATCTTGACGTAAGTCATTAATCTTTCTAGGATATGAACATGGTAGAAAATATAAAATCCCCTTAATGCTTTGGTACTTTAGTATAGACCCATTGAATTATTTCAAATTTAAGGTTATTGTTTACACTAACCATGGATGCACTTTCTTTGCTTACATTTAGATTGGTTTTATTGATTGTAGCATTGAGGGACTCTTTTTTTCTTTGTGTAGGAAGGGAATAGGTATGATAAGTGCTTCTGGAGGTAAGGGATGGGCTAGTGGAGGTGGTGGCAGAGTTTCCATAAAGAGCCACAATAGGAAAGAGAGTTTGAATATCTTTGTGCATGGTTAGTTTGAATGAAAGAAGCCTATAGATGATTGGAGCTTTATCACAATCATAGAATGAAAGTTCCTTTGAAAAGATGTATCATGTACTTATGCATTACAAGGGTAAGGGACTGTAGGTTATGATATAAAAGAACAGTCATGCACAAATGATAGTTAGAGGATCAACAACCATTACAAGGGTAAGAGACTGTAGGTTATGATATAAAAGAACAGTCATGTTCCTAATCTTTTGTAAGCTATTCAATAGCATAAAGGAAATTTTTTGAAGCAAATGAGCTATTTTTTTCTCTCTCAGCAATGTATTGTAATCTTTTCAAGTTCTTTCATGTTGGGACAGCAAATTGTAACTCAATTTTCAAGCTTACATAGTTGAATGTAATATCTTTCTGATTAATAAAATAAGTTATTTTTACCTTCTCATTGTTGTTTTATTGTGCAAATATTTTAGATAGTTGATAAGTAATTTTTTTATTAATGGAAACCAGTAAATAAAAATGACTAAAGTAATGACTAAATTAATGGCTAAATCTATGACTAAATGACTAAATTGATGACTAAATATATGACTAAATCAATGACTAAATCAATGACTAAAGTAATGACTAAATATATGACTAAATTAAGGACTAAATATATGACTAAATAAGTGACCAGTTAACAACAATCAATGACTAAATATATGACTAAATTAATCACTACCATTACTAAATAAATGACTAAATCAATGACTAAATCAATGACCAAATCAATGATTAAAATCAATGACTAAAATTGTTTAGTCATAAATTTAGTGGTGTTATAAATGACTACAAATATACCACTAATAGTCACGTGACAAAACTTAGTCATTTATATACAATTTTTAGTAGTTTATTTAGTCATATATTGTTGTTTGTGTACTAGTGAATGAAGCGTACGTGGCCGACCTTGGAGAATGTTTCTAAGGTTGAAGATGGTATAAATTCAAGTTGAGATGTGAAGGATTAGATGATGAGGAAAAGTAATGAAGTAAGCCACAAGTGAAGAGCAGAGATGTGCGGAAGTGAGTTGAGGCAACAATACTTCATTTTGTTACATTCCTGAATGCAGTGAGTTCAAGGTTTCTGCAATCTTCTGATCAAGGTTGTAGATGTGTGTAAATTATTGTGGTGGACCTTTTTTTTATCTTTTGTATCTGTAGGTAGTGATCCTCCATGTTGGATAGTGAGTCCTTTATGTAGGTAGTGAGCCTCTGTATCTGGATAGTGATTCCTATTCTAGGAAGTGAGCCTCTTGTATTTAGTTTTTCTATCACTTTATATTGTGAGTTAATCCTCATTGTGGCTTTTCCCTTATTGGGTTTTCCACATAAAATTTGGTGCTCATTGTGTTGATTTTACTATCTGCTATCTACATTTCATTTTCATACTTAATAACAAAATAGTGTGGTTGTGAAGTTGATAAGTGTTGGGAGTTTTATGTTTGAATTTGGTGACAAATGATTAAACCCCCCCTCTCAGTTGTCTTGCGCCTTTTAACAATTGGTATCAAAGCTTTGGTTCCTTAGTTTAGAGCTTAACCGCTTAAGGAAGATAAGATGCATTAGTGTAATTAATTAATTAATTATTACACTAGCATAAGTTAACTTAGGTCTTGCATTTAATTAATTAAGTCCTAGGTTATATTTTAATAAATAAATGGGATAATATTCCCTTCCATGTTTGTAGGGATAAGATTACTTCTAGAAGATGAGTTGTCCTTCTAGAACTTATCTCAACATTTAATAATCATCTAGATAGGGTTCACATGTTGTCACATGTTGTTAGATCATGACACATTGCAACATCTCATGCATCTTAGGTTTTCTTTCTTGCATATATAATCAGGAAACTTGTTCATTTGTAACATATCAATATCAATCAATCATATCAATAGCATCTCTATTATGCATGCCTAGTTGCAACACTTTTTGTGTGGTTGACTATCTTTCCTGGCAAGGGTCCTTCATTGAAGATTCTAGAGCTTCAGGGACTATGCATCCATAATCTCAACATGGTATCAAAGCTTGTCCAATGAAACATCAACCCTTGATCAATAAAGTTGGTGTGCGAGATTCTTTGTAGGCTGAAGGTTTCCATTAAAGGCTACTTGACTCCACCCGGGGACCAAGCTGATTTCTGAAGCAGATAGAGTCAGATCTAAGCTCACCATTGTCTTTAGAAGGCCTCAAAACCCTAGGATTTCCTACCCATTCATCAAAATCATATTCATCAACCTGGGAGCATAAGAGGTATTTGGGTTTGCAAAATCAACTGGTACGATCTGTAGAAATTTGCAGTAAAAAATTCCTCCCTTTAAGTTGTCCTCTAAGGCAAAAAAAATTTAGTTGCAGGCCAGTTTTGCTATCTCAAAATTAGGGCTAATATTTGTATAGTTTGGCAAAAAATATATTTGGTATTTTTTCTATAGTTGCAGAAAAATTAATTTGGAGCAACAAGCATTTTTATTCTTTTTTTTTTTTTTTTTTTAGACTGCAGGAATCGGGTAGCACGACCCCCTATAAACTGCAGTGCGCCTGGTAAACTTTTTAACATGACTAGCGGTGCTGACGCGACACGCCCTCCAGTACCACGGGACGGGGGGAGACTAGAACTCGTGACCAACAGAGCCGCAATGGAATTACTTAGCCAACCGAGCTAGGGCCCCTGCCCAAGCATTTATTTATTCATTCAACATCATAGGGGGTTTGATTATTAATCATCGACATCAAATCTATGGGTTTGATTTGTTAAATCCACCCCACTCGACATATTATATTCATAAGGGTTTGATTTTTTATTTTATCGGGCTTTATTTTCCACTCGTCGACATTTAAATTTCTACAGATTAATTATATTTTTTTTCAGCATTTAAATTTTGAATTTCCATTCAAAGGAAATATTCAAAAAAAAAATTCAAATCATCGACCTGCACAAAATTTCGTAGGCTGCATTTAAGCCTCGCAGGGAGGGGTACTCAACACACGGCTGTCCCACCACGTCAGACTTTCGTCGGCCCGTCTGTTTTCGTTCACTGGTCGTTTCTCCTTCATCGACTGGCAATTACTGCTTTAGCTCTCGTCCATTGTTCATTGATCCCCAGCCCCTTGGATGTGGTCTTATCACTGACTGCGGGATTCACTTTCATCAAGTGGCGCCCCCCCTGTTTATCCGCTTAGGCTTTTCCTGTCCACTCTACCGCCGCCATCAATAGTGTGTTGTTTTTTAAAACTAATTTTGCACCCCCTGGTCATATCAGTGACCAGGGGCCAATTTTTTTAATCCCGGGTGCCTAAATTTTGCACCTAGTTAGCCTGCAGATTGCCTAATATAGGCATTTTTTCTCGTTTTATCACAACTTTCACCCATGGTATCGAAATTCAACAAACGAGATACTGTCGGAAAGGTAATTCCGAGTAATTTCCTATGGTGACATCCATTCTATGAAATTTTTCTCACAAAAAAATCTACAACCAACTGAATTCAAAACCCTAATTTGGACATAAAGGCTCGTAACTTTGTAACTGTTTATCAGATTTAAGTGATTTCAGTGGCATCAAGAAGGTTTTTCTGAGATTGTTTCATTAGTCTAGACCCCTTGATCATTTTTAGCTCTAGGTACTCTTGCATGAGGTTTTTTCAATTTGGTGCATTTGATCAATAACCTGGTTATTTTGAAGCTTGGGACAACATTTTTTGTTCTGGTTAGCATCACTTTAGTTGTACATCATATGATTGAACTTCTATTTGCTATTGAAGGTTAGTGTCTTTGTTTTTTCTAGAGAAATTTCATTATGGGGCTTGCATATACTCCTTCTATGGTTATGTTGCACAAGGGTAACTATAAGCAATGGCGAGATGGGATCAACCACCATCTCCAATCACTTGATCTATTGCCTCATCTGTATGGTATAGTTCTTCATCTGAGTGAAGGTATTCATGAACTTGGTTGGAGTTGCAGTAGATACACTATTTTGGAGATCATTGAGATGCAAGTTGATTGTGATTTTTTGAGTTCTATTAATCATTGTGATTGTCCTCATATCCTTTGGGCTAAGCTTTGGGAGATCTATGGAGATTCAGACACTCCACTATTCCCTGATGGTCATGATTTAGAATGTCATTATTCAGATCAAGTTCCCCATGATGATATTGTTGTGCAAGAGGTTGATTGCCTTGATCTTTCCGAAGAGGTTGACAAGGTTTCTTCAGGTGCTTCTTCTCCATCAGAGATAATTGGTATCCCTTCACATTCAATGATTCCTTGTCCAGATTCATTGAGTGAGGCTTCCACTATCATCATTCATCAGGACACTTTCAGTTTTCTAAACTTCACATCATAGGATGACTTCATTTCAAGTATCACTGACTTGGCTACTTCTATAGGTTTGGAGGACATTCTTGAGGGGATATCACTCCTCTATTTAGATATTTCATGTATGAGACTTCTTCCCTGTCATTCCATTCAGGATTTGAAGTTTTTGTAGCATCTACCATTGGTTTTTCTTCAGAATTATTTCAAATGTTTTGAGGACACTTCATTCAGGGGGGCTATCTATTCTCCATCACATTCATCACACCGTCTTTGGATATTGTTTAGCATCAGTTTTTGCATCGTCCTAGTTTGTCCCCCTCTTCATTGATTGTGGCATCTTCATCATCAGGTAAGGAGACATTTGAGAAGAGTTTAGAGACATCATCTACATCCTTCCTTCCTTCAATTCATATCCAGAATGGGAAGCATCTATGCACTTGCACTTGGTTTTGTTTCTTCTGAAAGGGAGACAAGTTGTTTGTCAGCACTAGATCATGTGATGTCTTCAAACACTTACCATTTTTGCAGGTGATCACATCTTCTGGGGGGGCTATATAGTTTCTCTATTTCTTCCCTATGGGGGGGCTATTGTATTGTATCCATGTCATAGATGGTGTACTTGGGGGGTATTTTGGAGTCCTCCATCCTTCCCATCCTATCGCACATTTTCTACTTTTTCATCTCCTTTTTTGGGGAGGGGTTTTGTTCCCACTGGGTTTTCCCCTTTTCTCCAGTTGTGGGAGATTTTTTGCATCTTGTCCATGTACATGGGTACCTAACATGGCCTCGTAGCTGGGACCCATCATAATCTCTGCATAATCAATTTTTCCTCCCTAAGTTGAACTTATGGGGGGGTGTTAGTGTAATTAATTAAATAATTATTACACTAGCATAAGTTAACTTAGGTCTTGCATTTAATTAATTAAGTCCTAGGTTAGATTTTAATAAATAAATGGGATAATATTCCCTTCCATGTTTGTAGGGATAAGATTCCTTCTAGAAGATGAGTTTTCCTTCTATAACTTATCTCAACATTTAATAATCATCTAGATAGGGTTCACATGTTGTCACATGTTGTTAGATCATTACACATGGAAACATCTCATGCATCTTAGGTTTTCTTTCTTTCCTATATAATTAGGCAACTTGTTCATTTGTAACATATCAATATCAATAGAATCTCTATTGTGCATGCCTAGTTGCAACACTTTTTTGTGTGGTTGATTATCTTTCCTGGAAAGGGTCTTTCATTGAAGATTCCAGAGCTTCAGGGACTGTGCATCCATAATCTCAACAAGATGGTGCATAAGTTGGAAATCCCTATGTTTGATGGATCTAATTACAGTGATTGGAAAGTGCATATGAGAGAATATATTCTCTCTTGGTTATAAGACCTAGAAGGCTATTGAGACAAAGTATGGTTCTCCAGCAAATGGTCCTACTATTGTAGATGAGGTTTCTACTTATAAGGAGAATGAAAAAGTGAGGTATGCTATTTGTAGTGCTTTATCCAAGACTGAGCAAACAAAATTTATCTCTCTAGGAATTGCTTATGAAGTTTTAAGGAAGTTAGAATATCTTTATGAAGGAAATGATAGAGTGAAATTGACAAAGATGATGACCACAAAGCGCAGATATGAGAATATCAAAATGGAAGAAGGAGAAGATATTGCAAGCTATTTGCAGAGAATTAATCTGGAAACAAATGAAGTTAGAAATCAAGGGGGTACTTTGACTGATGAAGATATAATTGAGAAGATTCTAATGACTCTACTAGAATGTTACAGTGACAAAGTTTCAATTATTGAGGAAACATATGATCCTAAGAAATATACTAAAGAAGAGATATTTGGCTCCTTGACTGCATTTGAGATGAGAAAGTTTGGAAAGAAAGAGGAAAAGATAGAAACAAAATTTAAAGTAACAAAGATTGAAGATGATTTGGATAGTGATAGTTGGAAGTGAACTTTACAAGGAAGTTGAAGAAAGGTATCGGTAACTATAAAGGTATGTTTCCCTTTAAATGTTTCAGTTGTGGTAATATTGGTCATTATGCCTCAAGATGTCCAAATAGAACTGTACACAAAAAGAACAGAGATCATAAATATAGAAAGGATAAGAAATAAAAAAATTGTACTATGTTAGAGAAGAATTTGGAATCTTTGATGATGAATTTGATTATGAGAATGATGATAGTGAATGCTTGTTCTTAGCTTTGGAGAGTAAATTTGTGTCTACTAACTTTGGAAAATTTGCAAGAAAAAGTGATTTAGAGAAAAAGAAGGATTAGATGGAAGGTACTTTGGTCACCAAATTTCATGCTAGATAGGATGAATATTATTGGGTGATTGACAGTGGATGTTCTAATCACATTACTGGAGATAAAAGTAATTTTACCAAACTTGAAAAGTATGATGGTGGTTTGGTCATGTTTGGTGATGATTCAGGAGCAAAGATTGTTGGGAAAGGTAAAATTAGTTTTAATGGAATACACAACATTGATGATGTATATTATGTAAAGGGTCTAAGGCATAACCTTTTGAGTGTTGGACAGATGTGTAGAAAAGGTTTTAAACTTGTGTTTCAGGATAATACCTATGATATAAAAAAAGGATTCAGAGCTATGGTTGTTGTACGAAGGAGAACTCGTGGAAACATCTATTAGCTTAAGGGTGTTGATGGTCAGTGCCTTGTATATTAGGTTAATGAAAGTTGGTTGTGGCACTGAAGAATAGGGCATGTAAACTTTGATGATCTAGTCAGAATCAGTTCATGAGATGTTGTATGAGGTCTACCTAAAATCATAAAGCCTCCTAATACTGTTTGCAGAAGTTGTTAGCTAGGGAAACAAACAAGATGCAGTTTCAAAGGAAAAGAGAAAACTCCTACTGAAATGTTGGAATTAATTCATATAGACCTTTTTGGTTCAACTAGAATAGGAAGCCTAAATAGTGACAGGTATTTCATGCTACTTATTGATGATTATTCTCAAATGACATGGGTTTCTTCTCTTAGAGAAAAGACTCAGGCTCTGGATAGGTTTAAAGTGTTCAAAGCAAGAGTAGAAAAAGAAGTGAACCTAAGGATCAAATGTTTGAGATTTGATAGAGGTGGATAATTCACTTCTAGTGAGTTTAATACATTTTGTGAAGAGCATGGCATAAAGAGACACTTTTTTTCTCCAAGAACCTCTCAGCAGAATGGAGTGGTTGAGAGAAAGAATTAGACTGTATAGGAAGTTGCAAGAACCATGATGAAAGAAGAAAATGTACTTGATGCATACTGGAGAGAGGCAATACCTTTGGAATGGACCTATTAGTACCAAGAGGGATCATGATACGAACACAGGATCAAGCTATGATGTGGATGTGAATGGGTGATGGATGGAGATATGGAAGCATAATCGATGAATGATGTAAAACAAGCCATAGAGATCATGGTGGATGGAAAGTGTTCATTTAAACAAGGCACCTTTTTGTCAAGTTTTCACCAAGGTACTTTCCCAAAGTGCCACCAAAGTGGTTTTCACTAGAGGAATATTTTTCTCTTTATTCTTTTCAATCCTTTTTCTGATTTTTTTGGATTTTTTATATTTTTTTGGATTTTTGGATTTTTAGATTTACACCTTGGAATTTTTAGGCATAAAACTTTTTGAGATGGGAGCTATTAATAGGATCTTGTAGAGGTTCACCTTTTGGTGTGGATAATTGATATGCTCCTAATTTGTAGCTCGTTTTGATGATGAAGGGTCCCAACCAATTGGGTTCAAACTTTCCCTTGCTATCTAGATTGGGTACATTTTTTTGATTCTCCTTCAATACAAGCTCTCCGACTTGAAATGTCTAAATTCTAATCTTCTTGTTATAGATTCTCTTGAGATGGTTTTGGCAGACCTGTAAATTTTTTAAGGCATCCATGTGTTGCACATCCAGTAGTTCCAGCTCGTTCAACCATGACACCCAATATTCTTCATCTGTGATGAGATTCTGCAATGATATTCTTAAGGATGGGAGATCAATCTCAATGGGAAGGATGGCTTTTGATCCATAGACCAGGGAGAAAGGGGTTGCACCTATTGGTGTGTGGATACTTTTTCAATAGGCCCATAAGGCAGGATTCAATTGTAGGTGCCAGTCACAACCAACATCGTTGACTTTTCTCTTTAGGATTTTCAAGATGGTCTTATTGGTAGCTTCTACTTGGCCATTTCCTTGGGGGTAGTATGGACTAGAAAAGCGATGTTGGATATTCAAATTTTGACATAGGTCTTGAACATCCTAGTTTTTGAAAGGTGTCACATTATTTAAGATAATGGCTTGAGGTACATCGTAATGGAAAATTAGGTAGTTCAGGATGAACTTGGAAATATACTTTCCTATGATATAGGTCATGGGAATGGCCTCTACCCACTTCGTGAAAAACTCTATGGCGGTGATGATGAATTATGTCCACTGGACGAGGTGGGTGTGATTTTTCTGACAAGATTGAGCTCCCATGGTGAAAAGGGACAAGGCGTAATGATTGGGTGGAACTCCTAAGCTGGTACATGGATGATATCCCCATGCTACTAACACTATAAACACCTTTGGACATAGTCATGAGCTTCCCTCTCCATCATAGGCTAACAGTACCCACTCCTAAGCAGTTTCTTAGCCAAGGTCATACCACTTGAATGTGACCCACAAATGCCATTGTGTACCTTGGTTAAGGCAGTCAAAGCTTCCTCAATGTTTAGGCATCGTAAAAGGGTTCCTTCAATACTCCTAAAATATAAGGTGTCTCCTAGGATAACAAAGTACGATGACTTCTTGAAAATGTTCTTTTAAGGTTTGGGGTGATATCAGTGAGGAGGACTCCTATTCTCAAGTAGGTGTATATATCATGATACCAGGATCATCGAGACCAACGATTTCACACACAAATTCAAACTCTGGTACCTCGAATACTAGTACAAGAAGCTACTCTACAACGAATTATTTCTTATGGACGTTGTGTGGGATATCCAGTAGTGATCCAATTTTTGCAATAGCATCCACCACTCTATTATTTTCCTTTGGGATTTGCTCAAACGTGACATCAATGAAGAACTCTTTAAGGATTTCCACCAGTTTCTTGTATGGGGTCAATTTTTCATCCTTTGTTTAGTATTCATCATTTACCTGGTTTGATAATTAGATACAAATCTCCATAGAATTTGAGTGCCATGATCTACCACTGTACAACAATTCTGAACCCTATGACAAGAGCCTCATATTCTGTAATGTTATTTGTGCAAGGAAAACACAGCTTATATGACTTTGGTATGCAATCTCCTTGTGGTGTAATGAAGAAGGGTCCATCTCCTGACCCATGCTATGTGTAGGATCCATCAAAATACATTTTCCAGTGATTTGTTGCTTATGTTAAAGATGGATTCATTAGGGAACTCTAATACAAGTGGGTTCTTTGTGTAGACATGGAAAATATACTAATTGACGTTTCACATTTGATCCCTATTACTAACACCATTTTCATCCTAAATCATCCTTCGATCTAACCATTTAATTGAATACCCTTATTTGATTAAATTCAACAATTTTCCATCTCTTAATTAAATAAATCATCTTATCTAATTAAGTCTTTCTCTCTCATTAATTAAATCAATCTATCTGATCTAATTAACCCTAGGTCCATATTTAATTAAATAATTCATTTTATTTGATTAAATCTTTAAAGTCTATTAAATTAAATAAATTGAACCTTGTTTAATTTAAGCTAACATTCATCTTATTTAGTTAAATAAAAACAAATTATCTATTTAACTAAGTCTAAATCACATTCTTCTCATATTTGATTTAAATTAATCCCTAAATCTAAATCAAATATGTCACATCCCCTAATCTCTCAATTAAATTAATTGGTCACGATTAATTTAATCCTAATGCAAGTCCCATCCTCTAGCTTTTTCCACTTGCACATGAAAATAGATTTAATTCATTTATTAAATCTCTATTTTCTCTCAACATGGCATAATGGAGGAATATTCGCTCAAAATTGAATTCAAAATCCAAATGGACTTTTTCCTTCCAACAAGGAATTTACTTCACCTAATAAGTCCTTTTTCCTTGAGCCAAGTGGTATTTAAGGAATTTCATTTCCCTCTTACATGTCATTTCAACATTTTCAATTATCACATAATTGCATTTATGGGAACATTCATCAAAATGGGCACATCCTCCATCCATTCACATTTGGACAAGTGGCATCTTGCCATTGGTTGAATGTTAGTCCCACATTGCTTCATTTTGGGAATTTCCCCATCTTATCATTCTATAAATAATAGGCTTCATTCCTCATTCTATCATCCACAACTTGAGTAAACTTACTATACTCAAATTCATAGCAATCTCCATTCATCTTATTGAGTTTTATAGCTAGGTTATGCAGATTTTATCTTGGAGCACATTGGCAGCATTCATCAAGTGGATCACTCTTCATCAAGCATCTACATTGCATCATTGGAATTGGGAAAGGGCCAATTTTCAAATCAAATTGGCACCAATTCCCTCAAGAGATTAAGAGTTTTCTTTGCATTAGAATAGGATTTGATATCTTTGGTTTATATTTTTTGTGTTCTTCATTTCATTCCTTTTCCTTTACAATTCGAATGGATTTCTTGAAGAATCGTGATACTAACTTTTTATTTGATCTAATATAGTGTTTGTCTCTCATGTTTGTGCAGGTTTGGAATCTTGGTTCACACTCTAAATATATTGATGCCTCTGCTAGCTAATCTGCAATCACTTGTCCTTTAATGGACTTACGTTCTACATACTCAATATCGTGTTTTGTCAGGATCATCACCCATTTAGTTGTTCTCCTTGTGAGTGTTGCTTTAGAAAGAAAATACTTGAGAGGGTCTATCTTGGCAATGCGTTTTATCTGATGTGCTAGCATATAGTGCCTGAACTTATGTGTTGCAAACATGACTGCTAAGAAATCCTTCTTAATGGATGTGTAATTCAACTCATGTCCCACCATGGTTCTACTGATGTAGTAAATAGCTCTCTCTTTCCCATTTTCATCATGTTGTGCTAAGAGAGCGCCAAGGGCTGTTGTTGTTTCTGATATATACAAGATCAATGGCTTGCCTAGAATTGGTGGCATGAGAACTGGTGGTGTCAGTAAGTACTCCTTGATCTTATTGAAAGGTTGGTCACATTTCTCATCTCATTTGTATATTACCCCCTTGTGGAGTAGATGAGAGTATGGAATAGCCTTATCTACTAATTGTGCTATAAATCGGTTGGTGCAGCCATGGTAGGAGGGTCCTCAAAGAGAACAATCTGGACCATGTAGCAAGATTCACACGACAAAAGCAACATGGAAAATGGAGGCAAATGCAGATTCAAACATTCTCATTAAAGTAATCTCAATTACAATTGGTCGGAAACATCTGGGCTTATAGATTTGGCTCATAGGCCTAATATAACATGTTCAACTTACAAAATTCCTATATGCTCCTTAATGCAAGCAAATATCTTACATTTCAAACACCATCTCTTTCCAATCTGCTTTCCAAATGATCTATTACAATTTTTTATATAGCTTCTGAAGATCTAGAATCATCTGTGTCGGCCAAAGATTATTATAAACTCTGATTAAGAAAATGTAACCTGTGCATGAATAGGTCGACCTCAAATTTGAATTATTCCTTGGTGAATGCATAGGATGAAGTGTGGACCTAAATTAAGTTTGGGGACACTCCATAGAACAATTTGAATCACAACATCAAGATCTATAGGATACGGGAAAGATCCACAAGTGATCGAACTAGCCATTAGATTTGAAAATTATTCCAGTGCCAGTTCAAGAAACTACCACATAATCCGGAAGTGATAACTTTCCATAAAATGATCCAATCATGCTCAAATTTTGGAATAAGGAAAATGAACATGTCCATGATGTAAACATAGATCCACAAAGTCTGGTGAGCCAATGTGATGAAACACTGAATCTGCCACTTGAACTAGACAAGAACTGAAAGAAAATATTTTTGGTTGATGCAAGATTGCTAAGAACCAGGGATGCTCCTACATCATTGGTGGATGGATTGGAGCCTTCCCTACAAACCCCTTAATTGCTTCAATGTCCTTGGTGCCTCCATCTCGATGATTTCTTTTACATTGGTGGGGTCAATCACAATTCCTCTCATAGATACAATGTATCCTAGTAACTTTCTTGATTGTACCCCAAAGACACACCTTTTTGGATTTAGCCTGATGTTGTATTCTTCTATCTTGTCGAAGATGGAGCTTAGTGCCATTATGTGGTCTCGATGTTTCTTTGATTTAGCCAATATGTCATCCACATAGTCTTCCGCAGTTTTTTGAACCATATCATAGAAGATTAGTGTCATGGCCCTTTGATAGGTAGCTCCTACATTTTTCAACCCAAATGGCATCATGCTCTAGCAATATATCCCCCATGGACAAGTGAAAGTTGTTTTTTGTTGGTCATCCTTAGTTATCATGATCTGATTGTACCCTAAGAATTTGTCCATTAGTGATAGCATTTCATGTCTTGTCATCATATTCACAATTATATCTATGTTTGGGAGAGGGAAATCATCCTTGGGACATTCTTTTTTCAAATATCTAAAGTCAGTGCAGATGTGGATTCCCCCAGTGGGATTTGAAATAGGTATAAGATTTGAAACCCACTCTAGATAATCAATTATCCCTATGAAACCGGTATCTAGGAGCTTTTGCAATTCATTCTTGACCAATAATGCTATTTATGGATGCATATTTCTCAAATTTTTTCTTACTGGCTTTGCTTCGGGATATGCAGCTAGGTGGTGAACCACAACTTCTAGATCAAGGCTAGGCATGTCGACATAGGTCCATGCAAAGTTTATATTTCTTTCTCTTAGAAACACAACTAGGAATTCATATTCTTCTACCAAGAGAAATTCTGCATAGAAGGTGATATGTGGTTTTTCTTCTATTCCCAGGTTGACTGGATTGCACTTCTCTGCTAAGACTGTTGACTTCTCCTAATGAATAGCACTAAGGGGAAGATTGAATCCCTCATCCTTTGGAACCTTAGAGATGTCTTAATCATTGGATGTGTCCTTTATTTTTACTATTTTCGGGTTAGAGAGTGCCACAATGTGGTTTTCACTGAAAGACCTAGATATTATTCTTAAATTTTCACTTTTGTGACTAAGAGATTCAATTGTTTCCCCATAATAGGCATTTGTGTCCAACATGATGTCAAACCTAGCTTTGTGATCTCCACATGGTATAGTATCCTGCAATCTCATGAATTTTGAGAGAGCCTCACCACTTTGGAATGTGTCTAGAATTGGTGGTCCTTGTTGGTCGTAATCGATGAGTTGGGGATAGACTAAGTTTAGCTCATGGGTTTGGTTGTTTGACTCAAAAGATAGGGTACTAATCATGAGAAGGGAGGAATCCTTGAATAGCATGGGTAAGTCAGTTGTGGGGTCCTCATCACACATATCGGTTAAGTCAAAGGTAAAGTTATTTAAGGGTAGACCTTTGGAAATTCGTAACTAAGGGGGAGCTTTGAATTTTCTAACCGGCACAACTTTGCCAAGTATGGTTATTTTTGAAGGAGTAAATCCAAGGCCAAGATTTCTTATACACTTCTCAGGAATGACAGGTACTAGAAAACCATTGTCATTCTGCCCAAGTTTCTTGTTTTTTTTGTAGCCCATATTAAGTATTATCTATAGTCCTTTGCTATTATTATCCATGGGAAGATCAGGCACATTCCTTTCATCTTGGTACAACAGACTTGATATGTCCTTTTCATCCACCACTTCCCAACTTAGGTCCCCCCCAACATCTGAATCTAGAGGGTTCTGCATTAAAAATTTTGGATGATGTTTCAATCGGTTGGGGTTTCCTATGAGACCTAGGAGATTGAACTAACTCTCCTATTATGAAAGCACTCTTTTTCATTTTGTACTCCCCACACCCATTCTCTTGAATAATGACTTTGATGTCAAAGATTTCAGGAATGGTAGGTGTCTTTGTCTCATAATTGGAGGCTAAGGTAGATGGGTCTAAATATGAAGTTATAGGGACTTCATCGTTCTTTGGGACTTGAGGGATTTTGTAGTACTTGGCTTCCAGGTTCTTGCAATAATAAAAGGGCTCGGGGTCACTATGGACTGTGACCTCTTGATTTTGATAGGGAAACTTGACACATTGATGGAAGGTGAATGCGATAGCTTGCATCCCATGGATCCATGGGCACTCCAGGAGGATATTATAAGGTAAATCAAGATCAAGGACCTAGCATGTGGTTTCCATGATAGTTGGCCCTACTTGAATAAGGAGTTGAATAGTGCCTTGAGACACTCTTTCCTGATCATCATATGCCCTGATTGTAATACCTTTTCCTTTTTCAATGATGTCCTTGGAGAATCCCAGATTCTTTATTAGCTTGAGAGAACAGATATTTAAACATGCACCCCCATCCACCAAGGCCCTTTTGACTTTATTTTTATGGACTAAGACTTCAAGATGGAGTGTGCGGTTATGATATGGTTGTGTTGGGAAGTCCTGATCAGAAAGTGTTATGAGATGTGGTGTGGTGATGTGTCCAACTATAGCTTGGAACTAGTATGCATCAAGATATGTAGGGACAGTGGATGAAGCCAATGCTTCTTCTAAGATCTTCCTATGTGCGGGAAAGATCTTCAGTAACTCCATGATGGAGATCTGAGCAGGGGTTCTTTTCAGTTGGTCCAAGATATTATAATTGTTGGGAATGGATTTTGGATTAGAGGTTGGTACCGTTGATGGTTGGGATGGTCCAGAAATGGTAACTTTTCCACCACGTGTGGTGACTCCACAATCGACTTTAGCTCCATTGACATTAACAACAATGACCCATTCATCTAAGGAAACAACAACATGATCGTAGACATGGTTTACATTGCCATACTTTGTCTCTCCATTGTTGTTCCCTTTATTATGATCCAACATTAGATTCGTGTATATCTTAAGGTCTTGATTTCCTATAGGTTGCTTAACATTTATGGTCCTATCATCGATAAGTTCTTGGATCAATTTTTTTAGTCTCATGCAACTGGCCATTGTGTGTCCCTTGATTTTATGAAAATCACAAAGGTGATTTTCATTATACCATGGTGGTTTCACTTGGGGCTCTTGATAATTCTCATAAATAGGGATTTTAATGAGATTCTCATGTACCATTTTTTTCATGATAGATTCAATTGATTCCCCAAGGGTTGTGTATTTTCGTTTGGGGGGATACTTGTTCCTTTGGGGTGGTACCACTTGATTATTCAGATTATTGACTATTTGATTGTTGGGTTGTTGTGATACCATGTTGGCTCATGTTTTGTTTTGATTGTTTCCTTATGTTTGTTGGTATGTTTGTGTGTTTTTTTTTTGGGCACTGATTATGACCTTCGCGTCAACGACACCATCATTAGTGACATTCTTGTTCTTTTCCCATGTGCATGGTTTTTTGTTATAGTTGGTTGATGGATGGTTGTCTTGATATTCTTGATATTTGGGTGTCCCCTCTTACGTAATAAGGCCCCTTTCGATGTTGAGCACCTTGGGGATCAAATGCTTATATGTAGTGATGCATTACATTTTTAGATGGAAGGACAAGGTTTTTTTGAGATTGGCAATGACAATGAAAATTTGTTGTTCTTCTGCATGGTCCACTTTCTCCTATTGGCCTTGAATCACCATCATTGTAACAAGGACATAAATGTTACCCCCTTATCTTGTTTGAGATAAGATAGTTCCTCTAGACTCACATCCATGCCTATGTTGAATGTGTAGTTTTTTATGAATGCGTTCACAATATCTTGCAACTTTTTGATTCCAAGAGAAAGGCGAGAGAACCATTCCATTGTTGGTCTAGCCAAACTTTGATGGAATAGTCGCATTAGATATGTGTCATCGTATGCAACTTCCATACAATGTACCTAGAATTCCCCGATTTGATCTTCAAGATTACCTGTCCCATGATATTTGTCAAATTTAGGGATTTCAAACCCTTTTGGGAATGGTACCATCCAAATGCTTCTGTTGAATGGATAGGGGCACAAATTGCTTGGCATTTTCATTGTTTTTCCAAATTAGAGGTCTAGCACTTGTTATGAGAGAAATTTGATTTGTGTTGACACATCATTTTGTGGATTAGGAGGTGGAGTGAATGCGTTTGGAGGTGGTTTGATAGTTTGAGTGATGGGTGAGGTGTTTTGCATGTTTATGGGAGGTTGTCACAAATTTTTTTGTGTGACCAATGCTTGTTGATATGGTTGGAATTTTTGTTGTGCCAAAAATGCTTGTTGTTGGTCTTGTTGTTGTTGTGCCAACAATGCTCATTGTTGGGCTAGTTGTTGATCTACTTCTTGTTTCGCTTGGTACTATTGCAAAGCTTGTTGATATGCTTGTTGTTGAGCTTCTTGTTATTGTTCTTGTGCTTGTGCTTGTTGGGCTTGATATTGGGCTTGTACCAGAGCTTGAGCTTGTTGGGAAACTTGTGCAACTTGGGAAACCTATGTAACTTGTGTGTCTTGTGTTGCTTGTGCTTCTTGTACACCTTGGGAGGCTTGTTGTTGCATTAAATTTTGAGCTTTTCCTTGATTAGCTTCTTGTGCTTGTCGTGTGGCTTGCTATGTTTGTACTTGTTGGGCAGCTAGTTGTGCAACTTGTGTTGCTTATTGATTTTGAAATTGTTGAAGTGCCTTATGATAGGCTTGTTGGGAAGATTACAATGTGATGTGGGTGATCCCACAATAGAGGTTTGCAATTTTTGGCCAAACCGGACACTGAAATAATTTTTTCTAACTAAATCTTCACTTTCAAGCACCTATAGCAGCTAAATGGTGAGGAATTTGAAGATGATGCAAACTAGAGTTTCATGACATTTTTTCTATAATTCTAAATATATTTTTTTCAAAATTTTTGGAATCAGATTGCACCTCTTTTTCCATCTCCCTCGAAAACTATTTTTTTTAGAAAAAAACATTTTTAAGGAGTGGCGCTCACTGTATAACACATAAATTTTTTTCTATGAAGAATAAATATTCTAATTCTTTCAAATTTAGATTTGTAACTCTGATATCTAGTGCTTCCACTTGGTTAGATAGTGTTTTATTGACTTTTTTTACTTAATCAAGTTTCGAAGTCAAACCATTTACAATTCAAACATAAGCAGATCGTATAATGCTTATATTTTTTTATATGTATTGAAATTCAATTTATTTATTTTTTGATCAAGGACTTCAATATCTGGTGCACTCATATTTTTAGTATTTTTTTTATAATCTTCTATTTTTCCATATGTGTAGAACAAAGAGCTTTATTTTCAGTGAAAAACCTACATTGACAAGAAATAAAAAATAAATATAATAATTAAATTAATTTTATTTAAAATTATACTTTTTGGGAAGCTTATAATAAGGACTATATACTTACAAAAAATAAATTTTAAATGAATTCATTTGATCCCCCAAAAGGTAAATCAAAAGTGGTTTTTTATTAGCATTTTGATAGGTGTAAAAGAGACTCTATTATAGGTATGGTTTAAAAGTAGCGGGATTCTATCTAAGGGGGTTTGATCTAAGGTAGTTTGATAAAACCCTCTTCAATTGGAATTCTTTAAATGGAACTTTTTAAGGCTTAAATCATTATATTTTCTAAAAATGTGTGATTTCAGCAAAAATTAGAATCTCCCATAGATTGTAAACCAACTTTGTGGGATCACCCATGCTCTATTGATTTTCCATGTTTGGTTTTGGTGGTGGCGAATGGTGTGAGATTTTGTGATGAGAGGTGTTGTTGGATTAAATTGTGTGGTGGAGGGTGCAGTTGATATGATAGGTCCTTGGGAGACCACATTTATAGATGGTGCAACGATTGATTGGGTTGTTTGGATTGTTGCCACTTGTTGTTGTGATATCGGTGGCATGATCGGTGGATTTGGTATGTTGATTTGATTCATGATTGGATGATTGTTTTGATTTTTTTGATTGAGCATTGGTAAAGGGGGTTTCCCTAAACCAAGGATTGGTGTGGATGTTAATGGTAGAGGGGGAAATGGTGGGAAGATGGGTGGTGTGTTTTCTTGAGGAAGTGATGATGATGAGGAATCAAAGATCCCTCCTTGTCCAAATAGTCAACCTTCTCCTTGTGAAGACATGGGGAGAGAGACTTGTGTATTAAGAGGATATGTTGATATTCCAGAGAAAGAGGATGGGTTGTTGGGGTCATGAAAGATGAGCGAAATGTATGGGTGTTTCAGATTTTAAGGAATAGATTGACCCAAGATGGTGTTTTCATCCAATTCTTGGTTGTTTACAAGGGGATGTGTTTGAAGAGCATGAAGCAATGAACTCCCCTTGGTAACTATGGGTTGACTTGGAGCATGAAATGAAATTGGTTCTGGGATGGGTTGAATGATGCTTTGGAAGGAAGGTGTGAATGAGACTAGCAGCATAATCCCAAGAGTTTTCTCCACAATAGTGCTTACATCATAATCGGAAGGGATTTTAGCCACTTCCTTTGCTATTTCTAACATGTATTGTGAAGGATTAAGCCTCATCATTGTGTTGAATTTTTTTTGATTTTTAGGGTTTTTGACTATTTCTATGATTTCATCTTGAGTCATTCCTAGGGCATTGTCAGTGATATCCTCCACTTGGCAACCTCCCTCTTGAAGATCTTGTGGAAGTTGAGGAAGGTTGAGTGGGGGATTGCTAGATCCAATGGGGTTGATTTTAGGTGCAATTTGGCTCAAGTCACTTGAAGTGGTTTTTTTTTGTTTGTTTCCATGTTCTTCTTGTGTTGAGATCTAGTTTGGACCATAAAATAAGGATCATTTTTTAGAAATGTGGGAGGTGAACCTCTAAATCCTTAGATTGATCTAAACTTTAGGTAAAAAACAAAAAAATCTAAGATGTTAAGGATCAAAGTAAGGTGATGAGATAGTGGGTGATTGTGAATGATTGAACTCTTAAGAACCTTGGGGAGAGATACTAGACTTTAGGATTTTTTTGATTTTTTTAATTTTGGATTTTATTTGGATTTGATTTTGACTTGAATTGGATATGATTTTTATTTTATTTGGATTTGATAGTGAGCTCATAAACTCCAAGAGGTCAGATGTTGTCTTGGAATAAACTTGTCCACAAGATGATAATTTAACCAAGTGTATGAAGGATGCATCCACACACACTTAGTCAAACAAGATGATTTTCATTTGATTTTCCAAAAGTCTAGTGTGAAGGATTCTTCCAAGATTTCTAAGAGTTGTTTATGATATGGATTTTGATTGATGTTTGAGAATGGATGAAAGTGTTGATTTTGATCCTAAGTGAACTTAGAGAGACTTTTGTTTACAAGACCTAGGTATTGAAGAACATTCTATACTTCCAAGAACTTGTTTAACCCTACAAAGTGAGATACTCAAAATGTTGAAAAATACTTGGATTCTGACAATAATAGAATGAGTACAAGTTTGGGTTATCTTTTGATGCACACTTGTAAAAGTTATAGAGAAATCTTTCTCTAACTGCATAAAGCATAGACTGACATTTCTTGAGATTCTTTGGACTAAGACATTTGTTTTGATCGATAGACTTTGGTTTTGGAACTTTGATCTTGTGGGAAATCATTTGAGAAAGCACATGTGAGGTTCAATTTGTCTTTTATCTTTGCTTAATGATTCCTTTTTACCACAAACACTTTCTTGCTTAGCCTTTGAACTCAATGTCTAATGTCTTAATTTCTTTTCATCCCACAAATTCCATTATGCGGAAATCAAGAGAAACAAGGAAATAGTTCCCTAATGTTGACTTTAGAGAGAAAATTGAGATATAAATCCAAGTACTTAGAATCCTCTAAGGATGAAATCCTAAGGGACAAGTAGTAGTACTTGGATTCCTTCAAAGGTATTTGCTTCTACTAAAGGATTTGAAATTTGATGACCATTATTGAATGTTTGTTTTCAATATTTTGGATCCAAACAATGTGTTTAACTGACTCGAAATTGCACAATCCTAGGATGGAAAAGAGAATATTTGTTGAATTTATCACTTGGATAAATCCAGTTGTGCTTATTTAGAGAAGATGACTACAAGCTTGACCACATTGGCTCCCCTCCATGACACTCACTTATGTGGGTCAGCAAGGCTTCAGTTCTCATGAATCTCCCATGATGAACTTTTCATCTCTACAAAGAATCGCAAGTATGTGGGACGGCTTCGAAGGTCCAACCTCCTAACGCCAACAAATATTGGGTTTTTTTGGCTACTACACAATGGTTCATAATAAGTGCATTAGGTTCAAAGGAAACAATGATAAAATCCCTCAAGAGGTATCCCCACCCTTAGAACAAGGGCTTTATGCATCATCAAGATACTAGGGGAGAGCTATCATGCATCACTAAGTTGATTGCAAACTTTCCTTGCAACCACAAATTTGTAATCAGTTTGAAAGAGGCTAGCTTATGCTCATTACTGCTTGGGTCATTCCCTTGGGGTGAGTACTTTTTCCAACCAAGTCAAACCCTCTAAAGGTAAACAAAAGTGAGTAAGTACATTTGTAGTTCAATCAATCTTCATTTTTGTGAACAAAGAGAGAACACACACAATATAATTAGCTCACGCTAGCAAGATCTGTTCAATTTTTAAGATCCCAAATTGAAGTGTGGAGGAAATCTTTCAGAAAACCTAATATCACCAAAAATACTTTTGATTCTCAATATTGTCGTGAAGCGTGAGAGAAGTGTGTTTGTAAAAAGATTACAAAACAAGGAACACACATATTCATTTTAGACTTCAAAAGCAGTAATGGGTTTTATTTATAACACCAAGATGAAACGTTTGGAGTTGTTTTGTTCAATTCTTAAAACCCAAAATCAAATCTAGTAAGTTCCTAATGTTCTTTTTAAAACCCAAACGAAATTTATTTGAGTCCTAAAACTAAAGATAACAATATTCTTTAAAAAATGGGATTATAAATGTCCCCAAAGTGTTTAAAAACACTTATTACAATCATGAGATAATGTCATAAGGAATCTTCTCCTTGTTTCCTCCTTCCCTTCTTGATCACCTCAACCTACAAAAGTTGATTAGCCTACAAAAAATAGAGCCTCAAGAGAGGTTAAAAGTCAAAGGTGATCAATATAAAAAGCACATGTTAAAATAAAATTGAAAAGTGACCTTTTACCCAACTCTAGTGTCGCAATCTGTGAAGGCGTTGTTGTTTGGAGAATTCATCATCGCTCTAGTGAAGTTAGTGTCGCTCTGTGGAGAAATAGAGACTGTGATTGCATCGCTATTTTCATCCAACATCGCCCTTTGGAGTTTGGTTCAACTAGCCCTCTAGTAAATCACTACAGTTTCATGTTTTGGAGTAGAGAAAGTGTCGCTATATAGCAACACTAGATTGATAGTGTCAATGTTTTCCCTTCTCAGCATCGTTGTTTCCTAAAGACACAAAAATTTGAAAAAAACAGTAGAATTTGACCAAAAAATGTGTTAATTTTGAAAGGTGTGCCCTCCTAGCGCCAAAATGTGAATTCTTTGTCTAGACCTATTCCAACATGATCAAGCAAACCAATGTTAGTCAAAAAATAAATATATAAAAAACATTCCCCATGCAATTCATTCAAACACAATGAACAAGAAACAAAGCAAGGTTAATCAAATGAAAGCTAATAATCTTATTCAAAACATTCAAACCAACATCCCATGGGGGAATTGGTGCTTCTTTGATGTGGAAAGAAGCCCTTTCCCAATTCCTTGCAAAAGCTTTGATGAACTTGATGATTGTGTGCTCCTTAGTGAAAATTGTCAATAACCTAGCTAAGGTTTATGAAAACTATGAAAACTTGGATGAAATGTTGATGAACTTGCTTCAAATCTATAGACAGTAACCTTGCATGAAGTTGTGGCCCCCAAATCAATAGAGAAGTCCACTATTTATAGGAAAGAAGGATGGAGAAATGAGAAATATGAAGAATGCGGGATTAAACTTGAACTAATGGAATTGTGCCACTTGTCAACATGCTATTGAAGAGAGGTGGAGCACATTTTGATCAATGTGCAAATTAATGCATATAGGTGGAATTTGAAATTCAAAAAATGGCTTGTGGAGGAAGAGTTGTAAGATGAGTTAATGCCAAATTGGCTCAAGAATAAGGACATGTAAGAGTTATAAATGCCATGTTGGAGGACAAGTCCTTTTGGGAGGGAGATTTCAAATTGGTAGAATATTCCAAAGAGGTGCCATTTTTGAATGGAAATAGAAGAATTAATAAATCAAATAAATTGATTTATATGTGCAAGTTGTGAAAGCTAGAGGATTTGAGGATTAGTGTTGGGAGTTAATTAGGATTTAATTAACTTTAGATAGAATTAGTTGATATGATATTTGATTTAGATTTTTAGATTTATTTAAATCAAATGAGAGGGTATTTGGGAAATTAGTGATTTCATAAAATAAGTTTGATTTATTCAATTAAATGAAGAACATTAGATATAATCAAATAAAGATGATTTATTTAATTAAAAGAGATAACTTTAGGATTTAATTAAATAAAATGATTTATTTAATCAAAAGAGGAACATTAGGATTTAATTAAATAAAATGATTTATTTAATTAAAAGAGGAATCTTGATGAATTAATTAAATAAGGATTATTCAATTAATTGGTTAGTAAAGAAGTGATTCTAGAAGAATTGATATTAGTGAATAAGGATCGAGTGGACGATATCAATCAAGATAATTTGAACATCTAAAAATGTCAAGTCTGCATTTCTAAATGGTGAATTGGAAGAAGTATACATGGAACAACCTAAAGGATTTCAGTTATCAAACAAAGAGGATATGGTTTGTAAATAAGAAATTGTATGGACTGAAACAAGCTCCCAGAGCTTGGTATGTAAGATTGGATAGATACCTAACATGATAAGGATTTAGCAAAGGCTCTGTTGATAGTAATCTCTAATTCAAAGTGCAAGGTAACAAAATTTTGATAGTAGTAGTATATGTTGATGATATCATCTTTGGAGGAAATGAAAGTATGTATAAGAGATTTGTAGAGGTAATGAAAAAATAATTTGAAATGTCCATGATTGGTGAGTTGAATTTCTTTCTTGGTCTTCAAGTAAATCAAACTGATAAAGGGATATTCATTTCACAATCTAAGTATGTGAAAGAGTTGTTAAAGAAATTTGGAATGGATGACTCCAAACTGATTAGTACTCCTATGGTGACCGGATGTAAGCTGAGTAAATATGGTGAATCTACTAAAGTTGATCAAAGAAAATACAAATCTATGATTAGTGGACTATTGTATCTTACTACTACTAGACCGGATATCATGCATGCAGTATGTTTAGTTGCTAGATTTCAAGTAGATCCTAAAGAAGCACATGTTATAGTTGTAAATAGGATATTTAGATATCTTAAAGGTACACTAGATTATGGCCTATGGTATCCTAAGGATGTTGATTTCACTTTAAGTTCTTATACCGATGCAGATTGGGTTGGTTGTGCGGATGACCAGAAGAGTACCAATGGAGGTGATTTCTTTCTTGGTGGAAGATTGGTTTCTTGGTTAAGTAAGAAATAGGACTTAATTTCTTTGTCCACTGTAGAAGCAGAGTATATTGTTGCAGCATCCTGCTACACATAGGTTTTGTGGATGAAGAAAACTCTGAAAGATATTGGAGTGGTATCTGATGAGCCTATTCCTATTTTTATGACAATACAAGTACTATAAACATTTCAACAAATCCATTAATGCATTCAAGAACAAAAAATATATCTATTAGATATCATTTCTTGAGAGAGGTGTTAGAGACAAAGTCAGACTAGAGTATGTGTCAACAAAGGAACAAACTGTAGATATATTCACTAAGGCTCTACCAAAGGAAACTTTTGAGTATCTTAGGGAGAGGTTGGGGGTCATTGGCCCTCCAAACTAGCTGCACATGGAGATGCATCAGTCCAATGGATTGAAGGATTCTTCATTTATCTAGACTGATGAATGGATCTACTTCGTAGGGGGTAGAAATTTTTCATTGTTGCAATATGAGTTGAATGGGTGCACTCCTAAGGGGGAGTGATCAGAGCTTTTGATCTTTTCCATTGATCTCAAAGGGGGAGAGAGAGTCATGTGAAAAATAGTAAAAGAGAGAGAAAAGGTATTCTCCTACAATATTTTGTAGAATGTTTAAAGGAAAATGTGGTCTTTGATGGTTTTTCATATAATGTTTTTCCATCAATGACAAAGTGGGAGAGGTTGGGGGTCATTGGACCTCCAAACTAGCTACACATGGAGATGCATTAGTCCAGTGGATTCACAGATTCCTCATTTATCTAGACTAATGAATGGATCTACTCCGCATGGGGGGGTAGAAAGTTTTCATTGTTGCAATATGAGTTGAATGGGTGCACTCCTAAGGGGGTGTGATTAGAGCCTTTAATCTTTGACATTGATGTCAAAGGGGGAGAGAGAGTTATGTGAAAAAAAATAAAAGAGAAAGAGAAAAGGTGTTCTCCTGGAATATTGTGTAGGATGTTTAAAGGAGAATGTGGTCTTTTATGGTTTTTCATATAATGTGTTTCCATTGAAGACAAAAGGGGATATTGTTGCAAGTATGAGAAAGTTTGGTGGTGTTGTCATTAATGTTGTCATTGACGTCAACACAATTTAAAATGTTACAGATTGTGCATGTATAGTTGAGATACTATTGAGATGTGCTTACATGGAGATACCCTTATGATGTTGCAGATGTGTTGAAATGATTGGTTACCAAGTTCTTTTGAGAAAATTAATAAAGAGTGAATTCAGAGTTATGTATGCATTTAGAATGTGCTCTAGTATGTGCTCTACATTTCTTTCGTGTTGATCATATACTTGTGTGGATCTGAAGGTTTGTTCTTGGTGATCTATTGATGATATCTCCTGACTTGTTATTGTTGGTTTGATGGAAGGTGAAAGTTGTGTTCACCAGTGTGTGAACTATTTTGGAAAAGTTGGTTATCTGTGGACTGAGATAAATTTTTCTACTCCATAGTCCTCTGTTGTTTTTTTTCAGGTCTTAAGGATCTAGAATAGGTTCTGGAAGAGTTTTTCAAGTTTTGGTGCTCCAAAATATGAGATTCAAAGTTGTGTGGGACTGCATAGTCTGAATGGATTGTTGGAAAGAGTTATGTGTTCAAAGGTTGTTACACCTATTGCGGATGTATCTAGAATTATCTAAGTTGTGTTCTCATGTGTGATGAAGCATGTTCCGTTGTCTGTGTGTTATCTTCTTTTTGGAAAGCATGTACTTCAATGTTCATTTGTGTTTTCATTAGGTTTTGTTGACCTAGTGTTTACACTTCATATGAAGAATTTAAAATTTAATTAAGGAAGTGCGTGGTTGATATGATACATTTCTTTTGTTCTTGGTTAAGTGTTTAATTTGTCCACTCTCATTCTTTTCCACTGTGGGAATGTTGAGTTGTCGACCTAGTTTGAATTTATGAAATGAAGTGTATGTGGCTGACCTTGGAGAATTTTTCTAAGGTTGAAGATGGTATAAATATTTGCAAGTTGAGATGTGAAGGATTAAATTATGAGGAAAAGTGATGAAGTAAACCACAAGTGAAGAGTAGAGTTGTGCGAAAGTGAGTTGAGGCAGCAGTACTTCATTGTGTTAGATTCCTAAAAGTAGTGAGTTGAAGGTTTCTACAATCTTGTGATCAAGGCTATGGATGTGTGTAAATTATTGTGGCAGATTTTTCTATTATCTTTTGTATATATAGGTAGTGAGCCTCCCTGTTGGACAATGAATCATTTCTATAGGCAGTAAGCCTTTGTATATGGACAATGAGTACTATTTTGGGTAGTGAGCCTCTTGTATTCAATTTTTCTATCATTTTATATTGTGAGTTAATCCTCACCGTGGTTTTTACCTTATTGGGGTTTCCATGTAAAATCTGGTGTTCATTGTGTTAATTTTACTTTTTGTTATTTTCATTTCATGTTCATACTTAATAAAAAATAGTGTGGCTATGAAGTTGATAAGTGTTAGGAGTTTTATGTTTAAATTTCGTGGCAACTGATTCACCCCCCCTCTCAGTTGTCCTACACCTTTTAATAGAAGGTATAGTTATCTCTACCCTACATGCTAAACAAGAAAATAATTATTGGGTAGTTGATATTGGTTGTTCACATCACATGACTCGTGATAAAAGTAAGTTTTTTAAATTTAAAAAATATGATGAAGGCTTGGTTATGTTTAGAGATAATATTGGAGCTGAAATTTGTGGGATAGATTCAATAAGTTTTTATTCCAAGCCTCATACTGATGATGTCTACTATGTTAAAGGTTTAAGGCATAATCTATTGAGTGTTGATTAGATGTGCAATAAGGGATCTTGTGTTCAAGGATGAGAGATGTGAGATCCATAAAGGATTTAGAACATTGATTGTTGCAGGAAAGAAATTTGAAGGAAATATCTATCAACTTAAGGGTGTTGATGGATGATTCTTTATGACTCAGATTAATGATAGTTGGTTATGGCTTCATAGAATGTGCCACGCTAATTTTAATAAATTGGAAAGGATTATTTTTGTTCAGGTCATGAGAGATTTACCAATAATTACAAAGCCTGTTAATGCTATGTGCAGGAATTGTCAGTTTGGAAAAAAAGCAAGAAATCATTACAGATCAAAGGAACAGTCTACTATTGGACTACAAGATTTAGTTCATACAGATCTATGGTCCTACAAGAGTGAGAAGTCTTCTTTGTGAAAGGTACTTTATTCTTTTAATTGATGATTATTCTAGATATACATAGGTTACATTTCTTATAGATAAATCAAATGCATTAGATAGATTCAAGACATTCAAATCTCTAGTTGAAAATGAAGTAAACTTGAAGATAAAATGCTTAAAGTTTGAAAAAGGTGGAGAATTCACCTCCCATGAGTTTAATATGTTTTGTGAAGTGCATGGAATAAAGAGATAGTTATCTGCCTCGAGAAATCCTCAGCAGAATGGAATTATTGAAAGGAAAAAAAAGAATGGTTCAATACGCTGCTAGATCAATGATCGTTGATGTTGGCTTACTGGAAGTTTACTAGAAAGAAGTTATTCATACTGTTGTTTATGTATTCAATTGAGTTCAAGCAAGATCAAATTGTACAAAGACTCCCTATGAGCTATGGCATGGAAGAATTCCTACTGTTAAATATTTCAAGGTATTCGGAAGCAAATGTTATATAAGAAGAGATGAAGAAACTTTGGGAAATTTTGATGCAATAAGTGATGAAGGAATTTTTCTTGGATATTCTACTAATAGCAAGGCAGATAGATGTTTCAATAAAATACTAAGAAATATTGTAGAGAGAGCAAATGTTAAGGTTGATGAGATAATGAAGAATTTTGTTGACATTGATGGATATGTATCTGATGAACCTAATTATGTAAGAATATAAGAGATTGAAGAACAAGAAAAAGGATGAGAAAGAGAATCAAGACGAATAGAATGAAAGAGAAGAAGATGCTCTGGTGGTGTTACCTAAGACACCTAGATATGTACAAAAGAATCATTCAGAAAATTGGATTATTGGTGGCAAGACAAAAGGTGTATTAACTAGAAGCAAAGTTTTTACTGAAGTGAATATATGTTTAATTTTTGAGATTGAACCAAAGACTACAAGTGAAGCTTGTAAAGATGAACATTGGATGGAAGCCATGAAAGAACTTATGCAGATTGAGAAGAATCAAACTTGGTAATTGGTCCCAAGTCCGACATATAAAAACATTATTGGATCAAAGTGGGTGTTTAGAAATAAGTTGAATGAGAATGGAGAAGTGGTTAGAAATAAACTAAGGCTTGTGTGTAAAGGTTACTCACATGTAGAAGGCATAGATTTTTAGGAAAATTTTGCTCCGGTCACAAGAATGGAAGCTATAAGGATGTTCTTAGAATTTGTTGCTCATAAGAATTTTAAGGTCTATCAGATGGATGTCAAGTCAACATTTTTTAATGGTGAGCTAGAAGAAGTCTACATGGAACAACCAGAAGGATTCCAGTTGATAGATCAACCAGATATGGTGTGTAGATTGAAGAAAGCTTTATATGGATTGAAGCAAGCTCCTAGATCTTGGTATGCAAGGTTAGACAAGTATTTGATTCAACAAGGTTTCAATAAAGTTATAGTGGATAGTAATTTGTATTTTAAGATTGAAAATAACAAAATATTGATTGTAGTTATGTATTTTAATGTCATTATCTTTCGAGGAAATGAAAATATGTGCAAGATTTTTGTGGAAGAGATGCAAAAATAATTTGAGATGTCTATGTTTGGAGAGATGAATTTCTTTCTTGGGCTAAAAATTAATCAAATAGAGAAAGGAATCTTTATTTCATAGTCTAAGTATGTGAGAGATATGTTGAAGAAGTTTGGGATGGATGGTTCTAAACTGGTAGGTACTCCTATGGTGACTAGTTACAAATTGGGTAAAGATGATGATTCACCTAAGGTTGATCAAAATGCAGATTGGGCTAGATGTGAAGATGACATAAAGAGTGTAAGTGGTGGTGCATTCTTTCTTGAATGCAAATTGGTGGCATGGTTCAGTAAAAAGATTCAATCTCCTTGTCTACTATTGAAGCTAAGTATATTGATGCTACATCTTGTTGTACACGAGTTCTATGGATGAAACAAACATTGAAAGATATCACAGTGGTAAATGATGATCCTATTTCTATTTTTTTTTATAATACAAGTGAAATTAACATTTCAAAGAATCGTATGATGCACTCGAGAATGAAGCATATATCTATCAAATATCACTTCTTGAGAAAGTCATGGATGAAGTAAAGCTTGAGTATGTTCCGATGAAGGATCAGGTGGATGATATTTTCATGAAGGCTCTTCCTAAAGATACTTTTGAGTATCTTAGGGAGAAGTTATAGGTCATTTCCCCTCCTTTCTTGAACTATATGCATATGGAGATGCATTAATATAGTGGATCTATGGATCTACTTTCTACACTGATGTTTTCATGGCTACCTCTCAGGGGGAGTAGGTAGTGTCAAGTGTTTTCATTACATTTTTTTTTCATGTCAAAGGAGAAATCAATGTAAAATATCTTTTTCCTTTTTCATTGATGTCAAAGGGGGAGAGGAAGCATGTGAAAAAAAAGAAAAGAAAAAGGAAAGGAAGCATGTGAAGAAAAAGAGGAAGAATATAAAAGACTATCTACTAAGGGGGAGAAACATAAACAAAAATCTTGAGAAGTGTATTCAAATCTAATATAGTGTCTTTGATAGTTTTTCACATCATGTGTTGCCATCAATGACAAAGGGGGATATTGTTGCAAGAATTGAAAGATTGAAGGTGTTGTCATTGATGTCAACTGGTGAATTGGTTATCAACTGATTGTTGTTGTCATTAGTATCATGGATATAGGTTGTTAGTTGTATATGTCAAGGACATTGAGAAAATTGTAATGAAGATATGTTTATTGGTTGCTCTAGTTTTTTGTTTGTATTATCTCCTATGTTTATGTAGTTTAGATATGTTGATCATGGTTTTTAGAAGAAGCTATGTCCATATTTTTAGCTATTGATTCATTGTACAGTGCAAGTTATGTTCACCAGTTGTGAACTATGGTTTTTGTATTTCTGGTTGAGGTCCGGGAGAAATGTTGTTGGTCTAGATTTCTCTTTGATGAATTCTTATGACTTGCAGTTCTAGAGTTGAGTTGCCTTGATTGTGTTGAAGATAATTTCAACATATAGAAAGTTTGTGCTTAATGGTTCTATGTATTTTACACTAGTTTGACCAACCTTGTGTGGAATACTACTTTCAAAGTTGATGAAGTGTGTTGAATCTATTTGGGTCCATATGAAGCATGTGTTTGGGTCACCCTCATTCTAATTCCACCCTAGGATGTTTTGGAACTGACCTAATTTGAATTTTAATTTGGATGGCTGACTTTGGTTACATTTCAAAGTTGAAGATAGTATAAATACAAGATGAGTTAGTGGTAAAAAGCATACAAGATAAAAAACAAGAGATAAGTTAAAATAAAAAGAGAATATATATGTGACATTGATTCTATCCAGGGAGTGTGTGTGATGCAAGTGTGGAAGATTAGTGTGAAGCCTAAATGTTGAGTTTCGGGATGCAGTGAGTAGAAGGTGAACTCTATCATTCATGCATTTCTATGAGTTATTGTCAAATTATTTGTTGCATTGAGATTGTATTCTCTATGTAACAAGTATTCTTTGTCTTCTTTGTATCTTTGTGGTAGTAAGCCCTCCAAGTTGATAGCCCTGTTGGACAGTGAGTTCTTTTTTTGGATAGTGATTCCTTGTTTTGGCAGTGAGCCTTGTTTCTCAAGCAATGAGCCTCTTGTAATTGGTTTTGATATTCTCTATAGTGTGAGTTAATCCTCATCATGGTTTTTCCCTTATTGGGTTTTCCACATAAATATGGTGTTATTGTGTTTATGTGTTGGATTTAAATTTCTGCATTAGCACTTGATGATTAATCATTTAAGTAGTGTTAAGCATTAGTTTCAGTGATTGAATTAAAAGATTAAATATATGAAAACTTATTAGCCCCCCCTCTCATTTTTCCTATTCAATAGGTTCCCCTTTTGAAAAATGAAAAAAATAAGGCTTTGGAATGTATAATTTGGAAAATTAGAAGCTTAATGAAGTCCAATTAATTAAGGGACCCAAACAGAGTGTGAAATTATAAAGGAATACAATTTCCTACACTACATTTAGCCCCCACTTTAGTAAGATATGAACACACTAAAGTAGATAAATATGCGTCAAGAGGGGTCCAAATGTACAAATTTTGATAAGATAGGATGGAAAAGATCAAGGAGGTGGTCAAGCCCCTAGGATCTAGGATCCCATGGAAAACCAACATAAGGATAACAGGACACACAAGATGTGTAAGATATGTGCAGCAAGACAAGATACCCAAGAATACAATGTTAAAGCTAATGTGAAAATAAAAATAGGAAAGGATGGACTAGCATGGTTGTGTTGTTATAAAAAATGTTCACACTTGTGAAAACTTCTTGTCGATGATACAAACAAAATACTCACAAGATAGTGAAAATCTCCTATCCACTAGGTGAGGAAAAAAGGTAAACATTAAATATTCATGGGCTAGTGAAAATTTGTTGTCTACAAGATGGAGAAAAAGGATAAAAAATGATCAAGATGCTATGCCAATGCTACACTAAGTTCAACCTCTATGAACAAAGTGATGCAAGAAATATCAAAATGTTAATTCCAATGTATGCCCCCATTTAAAATAAATTGCTAAAAACCATGCTATGAGCAATTGCTTTAAAGTAGAAAATGATAAATGCCAATTGATAAAAGGGAAATGAGAGCTTATTTGGAAAGCCCTATGCCAATTATATGTTTCCAAATAAAGTTGTGTCATAAAAGGATGTTTCCTCCACATACAACCCAAAAAGGAATCACATAAGGGATCCACAAATTTAGGGTCAGTATATTTATTTGCTACAGTGATATAATAGAGCTTGGAACTATCATCATTCCCCAAAAACCTTGTGGAACAACAAACACAAAGGAGGAATGAAAAATAGAGAGTGAAAACAAAGAAAATATTTTGGGTCAACATGGAAGAGACCAAAATATCTCACCACCTTGCATTGTCCCCAAAAGGAAAACATAAGACAAAAGAAAAGGTAGTGTTTACAATAGATAGAAGAATGGAGATATGAATGTAACAACAAATTCACTTCCTTTGTATCCTTGCACCAAAGGAGTAACAAGGGTAATCCAAAGAAAGCTCACAAACATAAAGACACACCAAGCAACATGATATGTGGATCACATTATATGCATGCAATCACAAAGAACATATAAAGAAAAGAAAACCTAGTATGACACATGTGATACAACCTAAAGCAAATCGTTCACATCCCAATCTTGTTAATCATATGGAGAAGATGGATAACTAGCCAAAGGGGAAACGATAAGATCCATACTAGGACAAGGCTACCCAACCCCTTGCCCCCCAAATATAGGACAAGGATGACACAAGATGAATTTTGAGATGGTGCTCCTTTCAATATAGAAAAATTATTTGCATGAATTGTAATACATGTAATAGTGAGTATGTAAGGGCTGAAAGTCAACCTTGGCTTAAGAGATTTCTTTTTTCCTAATGAGATGGAAGGAAATAGGTGAATTATACCCCGTTTTCCCTTTCTATTTATAGTAAATTACTGGTGAATCCCCATTTTAATAGAAAGAACCCATTTCCCTTCATTTCATTTTGGTGAACCTAACATTCTTGCACTATAATTTTTTTTAATTTGGAGTCCATTCAAACCCTAGATCTAGGATTTGCATTGCATTGAATTATTTTGCATCTCATTTAGAGTTTTAGGTTTGCATTTTGCATCCTTTAAAATCTAAAAAATTTAAAAAATTGCATACATATTACATTAATTTTGCATAGGATTTGCATATTAGTGTATGTTCAATCATTCATATTCAAAAATTGAGTCAAAAATTCATTTCAAAAAGTGCCATATTGCTCATCATTTTTCATTCATCACACTTGAATTTAGACATCAAATCCTAGAAAAATCAATCACTGAAAGTATAGTTTATAGTTTGAAACAGGAAACCCTAGATCTAAGCTTCAAATTCAAAACTAAAATTTTGCAACCCCTATGCTAGGAACTATTCACCCTAGGGAGAATTTTTCCTTGTAAAGGTGCTTTTTCAAACTTTTGGGCAGTTATTTGTCTCTATTTGCATTATTTTGATATGATGTTAAATCTAGGTTTTAGTTTCATAAATTAGAAAATCAGTCATTATTTGCATTAGGTTTGATTGTTCAAATTGAGTGCATTGTTTGGAAATCAAAATATGAATTAAAAGGCATCATTATTAGGTTATATTCAATAAATTATCTTGTTTAAAATCTGAAAATTACTATTTCTTTTACATACTTGCATTTCACTTCATATTCTATGGTGTTTGATTACATTTATCTAGAGGCTATTCTCCATTTTGGGTGCACCTAGGTTTGGTGAAACTTGTATGAGCTTCACAACCTGGTGTCCTATTACCAATACTATAGTGAGACGTAGTTTGAGACTCATGCCATCCCACACTTCTACACACATTGTGGATCTTGATTTCTCCAACTCTTTCACCCATAGTGTTGATACTAGTCAACCCACTATGGACCATAGCTTTGATACCTCATTTCCCATGACCACCTTACCTACAACCAATGTGACTGATGTTGACATAATGGTTGCTAATTTCCCTCAAGAAGAACTAAAACAAATGGATGAAGATTTAGAAAAATTGTTGAACTTTGTGAGTTATGAATACATTGTTGATACTATAATTCATGTCATAGATAACATGAGGGAAACACTTGATAATAAAAAAGGAATAGATATTGTTCATATCCTAGCTCATATTATTGATAAAAATATCCCTACACTAACTAGTTATGCTCAAACTTTGGTGTTAACTCAAAGTCAAGGTGGAAATCCAATTCCTCCTTCCACAACTATGACCTCTATTCTGACATACACTAATCCAACTATTACAACAACTAAACAACCTACTAGCAATATCATACCACCTTAGGTATTTTGACTAAGAATCCCTTTAGCTTTGTGCATTAAAATGTCATATCTCCTAATCCATCCCCTCTCACAAACTTACAATTCACTTGTCCTCTGAATACATATGCACCTCCACCTTATTCACCTCCATCTCAAAACACAAACAATGATCCCATCCTTAACCAACTTCTACAAAAAATTCCATCCTTCCAACAACAAATTGCTACATTAAATCAAACTCAAAATGGCCAACCTTCACAATATGTCAAAAGAATCTTGTTATCCTTGGAGATATTGAGAGCACAAATGACACAAGGCATAGAGATTCCTAGATTTGATAAATGTGGTGGAAAAGGAGACCCTAGCAGCCATGTCTTAGCATATACAACCTTATGTAGTGACTTCATTTTTGAGGATAAACCCTTGTCTAAACTTTTCCCTAGATCCTAGAAAGACATTGCCTTGGAGTGGTTTTGTTCTTTACTAAATAACTCAATTATTTCATTCAATGAACTTGTTGATGCCTTTCTTAACCATTTCCTGGTGCACATGGGTCCCAAGATGACCTTAGCTGATTTAATGCATTGTAAACAAAACAAAGATGAAAAGGTCACTAATTTCATAGCACAATACCAATTTATTTACTCACAAATAAACATTAAGACTCCTAATGTTGAATTTCAAAGAACGTTTACATCCAATTTGCATACCAATATTCATCCTAAACTTGAAATGTTGAAGTTTCTCTCCTTTACACGCTTATGCACAACCCTTTATGATTATCAAAATTTGGTTATTTATAATGAAGCAAAAACTACTTCTAACAATCATAAGAAATCTGAAGCCATGCCCCAAAACAATTTCCAAACTTTCAAGAAAAAAATAAAGGCTTTTTACAAATAAACACACCTCAAACAAGTAAGCATGTTAACACCCAAGTGGTTGTTATAAAATGAAAAATCCTTATTCATTTAGGGAGAGTAGACAATTTACCCCTTTACATGATACCATTCACTCCATCATGTTGCAACTTATAAGTAAGAACTTAGTTACCTTCCCTCATGTTAGAGCCATTGATACAACTAAGCCCTTACCTCCAAAATTTAACTCAAATGCCTTTTTCCATTATCACCAACAAAATGGACATGATATAGAACAATGTAAGTGTCTTAAACATATAATAAATTGATAGGTTGTCATTTATGTCAACAGACAATGGAATTTTGATGTTTGTCACTATTTAGCTGCTCCAACAATAGAAGTTTGTTGATCTAGTATTTTGATTTGAGTCATCTTATTTTGTAAGATATTCTTAGAAGATGAAAATATGTTCTATCTTGACATCTGTTGCATCCACTGACAAGGTTTCAATTGGAAAGGTTATATGGTTGGGAAGGTACAGTTGCCAGTAGTTTGGGAAATAGTATCATGCTTATGCACTGACTCTGTACATCAATTTTTTGGTCCAGATTCTATCTCAAAAAAAGATATCACTATAGGACTTTGTACATAGATTTGATACTACAAGATGCATTCTACATTATATTTTCATAATGATATATAAAGGAATTTGGAAGATATGAATGACAGTATTCTCATCTGAAGACTACAGTGAGTGTCTATACAGTACACTAATGTGGGAGATTCTGCATTTTCTCATATTTGATTATCATATCATTCGGTGTTGAAGATAAGTAGTTCGATGTCATCTAAAAGAGAATTCAATTTTTTAACAAGTTTTTTTGTTACACATTTGATGGATTGCATATATGTTTGAAGTTTTTGTCTAGCCCTAGCTAACCTAATTATGTACTAATGTTGAGAAGTTTTAATATGTGCTACAAATGATAAAGGGACCTATCTTAGGTCCATGTTGACTATTTATATACAAAGATGAATGTGTGTTGAGGATAATGGTGATAGAGTTGGCTTTTGATTTGAAAATAAGGTTTCTCTAATTAGGCCGACCTAATTGGTGAACATGGATATATATGTATATATGTAAGACAATTTTTGAAGAGGGTGTGTGAAAAGATACATGAAGACAAAGATGAGAGGGTTTGTTATTTGTTAGTGTAAATAATTAATTATTACACTATCATAAGTTAACTTGGTCATGCATCATTTACTCCTAGGTTAGATTTTAATAAATCATTTAATAAATGGGGTAATATTCCCTTCCATGTTTGTAGGGATAAGATTCCTTCTAGAAGATGAGTTGTCCTTCTAGAACTTATCTCAACATTTAATAATTTCCTAGATAGTGTTCACATGTTGTCACATGTTGTTGGATCATGACACATGGCAACATCTCTTGCATCTTAGGTTTTCTCTTTTTCCTATATAATCAGGCATTTTTGTTCTCTTTGTATATATGTGATGGTTGTAGTCCTTGGGGGGATAATGTTGAGTCCTCCAAACATCACTCTTCCATCTTTTTTCCTTTTCTATCTCATTTTTGGAGAGGGGTTTTGTTCCCACTAGGTTTTCCCCTTTTCTCAGGTTGTGGGAGATTTTCTGCATCTTCATGTACATGGGTACCCAACATGGCCTCGTAGTCGGGACCCATCTTTTCATCTTCCTTCATAATCATTGCATTTTTCCTCCCTAAGTTGAACTTATGGGAGGGTTATAGTGTAATTAATTAATTATTACACTAGCATAAGTTAACTTAGGTCATGCATCATGTAGTCCTAGGTTAGATTTTAATAAATCATTTATTTAATGGGGTAATATTCCCTTCCATGTTTGTAGGGATAAGATTCCTTCTAGAAGATGAGTTGTCCTTCTAAAACTTATCTCAAAATTTAATAATTTCCTAGATAGGGTTCACATGTTGGATCATGGCACATGGCAACATCTCTTGCATCTTAGGTTTTCTATTTTTCCTATATAATCAAGCATTTTGTTCATTTGTAACAAATCATATCATATCAATATAGAATCTTTATTCAACATTCCATTGTTGCAACACTTTCCTTTGTGGTTGATTATCTTTCATGGAAAAAGGTCCTTTATTGAAAATTTTAGAGCTTCAGGGATTGTGCATCCATAATCTCAACATTATTTATGTATTGTGCTTCATCAAAACTAAACCCCAACACAAGGGAGGTGCATTCTATCTTATTTCATCACTTGGAAATGAGCCATGCTCTATTTTGTAATCTACTTCAGGCTATGAGCCTTTAAGGATAGTGTGTCCTTGCAATGAGTCATTGTAATATTCTATATCTAGATATATTATATTGTGAGATAACCCTCACCATGGTTTTTTCTATTTTGGTTTTTCCATGTAAAAATATTGGTTTTCATGTGTGTTGATGCATTGTCTTGATTCTATATTTTCTCTTGTTGTTTCAATCAGAACTATGATGTTATTGAGACAGATTTTATGTGAATGGATTTATGGAATATTGATTCACCCCCCTCTCAATATTTTGAATGTTCAAAAAAACATATTGTACGAGACCTCATTGATTCTAATCACATCCAGATTGGTGGTGCTAATGATCAAGGAAATAAGTCTATTGCCCCACCCAACCAAATTTTGTAAATCTTTACCAATCCCATACCAAATCATAATAGCTCTTTTGTGAAAGATACTAATGCCAAGAATGATGCGATGAATGTGGACAAAATTAAAGAAAAAAATAATGATAATATAAATAAAAATGAAGAAGACTTATTATGTATGGTTGGATTTATTGATGTGTAACCTTGTAAGCACCAAACCAAAATGCCCCTTGCCATTTCTTTCTCACAAAATGATATAATTAGATGAGAAGTCGATGGTCCTCTTTATATCACCATACAAATAAATGACAAGCCTACTAATGGGATATTAATTGATCTCATGTGTGTAGAGAATGTGATCACCAATGAATTCTTATTTGTGCATGAACTTTATCAATATTCTTATGAACAATCGAAAGCATGGATCAAAACACATAATGGTTTTTCTTTCCCTACAATAGGTCCAATCACTCTTCCTTTACAAGTTGCACCAAAAAAATTGAATGTCTCAAACTCCACCATCCCATCATTAGACCAATTCCATGTGAAGCTTGGTTACCCATGTCTACGCTCCATGGATGTCATCTCGTCAATAGTACAAAATTTCTTAAAGTTTCCATTTGGAAATGATATATTTACTTTGCACCATAGTGGATTTAATCTTGTGTCTTCTTGTGGGAATTTCTCATTGGATTTATTTTGGCCCAAACCTATAGAACCTATTAGGCCTCGTGAGGACTTATTTTTCAAACCTTGTCAAAATTTTGAGGCAAAGTGCATAGTAGAATTATCCCTTAGCTACATGAATCAACCTATGATTGAGCCTCGTATCATTGATGAAACCATGATTGAACCAAAAGCCCTTCCAACTAACCAAGACCAACCCATGACAAATCCTTTGCATATCTCCTATAAAATACCAAGAGATAACAATGTGAATCCTATTGTCCCTCCTAAAATTAAACAAGTTTATAAAGCTAAAGAGAAAGTGGTTGAACAACCTCCCATGGTTCCTTCCATTCCTCCCTTGCGGGAAGAAAAGAAACCTATGGTTGATAAACCCACTCCTACACAAGAACAACTTAAAAATCATACAAAAAGAAATAGAAATGTTAAAGAGCACAGGCATAGATGTTGTGCTATTGCTTATCGACTAAAAGAAGAGAATAAAATAGAAAATGAAGACCAAACACTAATTGAAACAAAGCATGATGATTCTCCACCTTTGCCACAACAACAAAAACAACAAGAAACTTCTATGGAAATTGTTATTAGACCTCCTATTATGATTAACTAGGATGATGATGATGAGATTACTAAGACTGATGATGAAGTGCATAATGAGCTGAATTTATTGTTTTCATCTTAGATGAGGTTAGATGATAACAACTATAATGGTCCTCCTATAAGGAGTGACTCACCATGTGTTGAACCTGGTGATGCTCCTAGTACAACACTTGTCTTCTCTTTGTGTTCTTTGTGATTGCATGTGCATAATGTGATCCCCTATATTGTGTTGCTTAGCATGTCTTTATATGTTTGTGCTTACTTTGGATGACCCTTGTCACTTCGTTGGTGAAAGGATACAAAGAAAGTGAACCCATTGTGACATTCTTCTATTTGTATCTACATTCTTCTATATGTCATAACCTTTATCTTTTGTCTTGTGTTTTCCTTTTGGGTATGACACAAGGCGTCAAGACATTCAAGTCTCTTCTATGTTGACCCAAAATTTTCTCCTTTGTTTTATCTCTCTATGTGTCATTATTCCTTTGTGCTCATTGTTCCATGAGTCATTTAAGGAATGATGACAATTTCGAGCTCGATTATATCACTGCAACAACGATAAACAATGACCCAAAATCCATGGATCCCTTATGTGTTGTCTTAGGATTGCATATAGGGAGAAACCCTCCTTTCATGATGTAGCTCTATCTTGGAAACATATGTTTTACATAGGGATTTTTCAATAAAGTTCTCATGTATTGACATTTATTATTTTCTACTTTAAGTAATTGCTCACAGCATTGTGTTTAGCAATTTCTTTAAAGTGGGGGCATGTGTGACCCCTCTCATTGTTTGATTCAAAGTGTGGTATTCTTACTTCACATGATGTGTCTTCTTGGAGGTGTCATTGGGTTTGATGTCCTTCAAGAGTGTGACCTTTCTTGGCATATGGCATTCCTCTTAGTGGTGGTGTTATGGATTGCATTCCCTAAGTTGTGATTTTTTTATCCTTAACTAGTCCTCTCTTGGAGACATTAGGCATGATGCTCCCTAAGATGAGACCTTTCATGAACTAAGAAAAAACCCTTTGAATATCATATTGCATGTATCAAGGCCACCAATCATAACACAACTTGATTTTCAGTGGAGCCTTTATGTTTTTCAAGGCCACCAAGCATAACAAAACTTGCTTACCAATGGAGCATTTTTCATGAGTGCTTAGCATAAGATATCTTGCTAGCCTTGTGACCATTTTTGTGGCACCTTATCAAAGTTATTAAGAGGTATAACTCTGGTATGGTTATTACAATGGGAGCCTAGACTTGGTACGACTTCCCATTAGCCACTTTTTTGGAGCTAACCTAGTGGAAATCAGATTTCACTGGCCCATGTGAGTGCATTTGGTTTGTACATAGTGGAAAAAAAATTTCCACTTGTAAACATTTTTGGACAAAAAAATAAGGCTCAATCCATACTAGTTGGACAAAAAATCAAGGCTTGATCCTCCCCTCCCCTCTCTCTCTCTTCTCTAATTTTGATATTGTATGCTTGTGTATATTGTCTTGTTGTTGCATATTTAACATAGGCATGTGTCTCTTTGTGTCTTTATTGGTTTGCTATGAGATCTTATATATTGGGGACTTGATCATCCTCCTTGACCTTTGTTGTCTTATCTTTCCAAAATTTGTACAATTAGACCTCTCTTGATGTGTGTTTGACTACTTTAGTGTGAGTTTGAGCATAGGGCTCATCCTCTCACTAAAGTGGGGGCTAATGTAGTGTCAAAAAATGTGTACTCCTTTACATTTCACACTATATTTGGGTCCCTTAATTAATTTTACTTAATTAAGCCTCTAATTGGCCCAATTATGCACCTACAACCCTAATTACTTGCAATTTCCAAAAGGAAAATCATGATTTAAATAATGCAATTATCATTTTTAACTCTCTAAATGAATAGGTCTTGGAAATTTGGGTTAGGACCCATTTTCCCTTGGGTGAATGGGTCCCATTTAGTTGCTAATTTCAAATTTTAAATATGTTTTTGGCAGCCTTTTTATGATCCCAAATTCAAATTCAAATTATGGCTTGTAATGTTTAATTTTTGGGAAATTAGAAAATTGTCTATAAAAGCAAGATCTTTTATCAATTCAAGTCTAAGAAACATTATCCAAATTGCACAAGGGCTAAGGTTATTGTCAAAGGTGTCCAAGAGAAAATTTCTCAAGCATTTGTTATAGCATTTGTAGATAGGGAAAATTTCAATCAAATTTAATGTTGAAAATAACAAAATAAATAAAACCTATCAAGCACCATGAAGTAAAAACTAGAATGAAAATAAAAATAAATAAAAGATATGCAAACCAATTCTCAAACTAGACTTGATTGACCTCCATGGCTCTTCTCTACCTGCATAAGAATGCAAGATTTCGAAGGTTGATTGTTGAAGGAATGTTGGTTGCTCAATTCTGCAGCATAACGACGTGATGAAGGTGATAGATGGAGATGGATGGAAGATAAAAGAATGATTTTGACAGCATAAGGATGTCTGAAGAATATGATCCAAATGGCCTATGAAAGGTTAGATTTATAGAGTTTCTGAAGACAAAATCCTAGTTGGCAAAGATTAACGGTTGGAGATGGATAAGACTGAAGAAAAATAGAAGAAAACAAAAAGCAAGATTTGTTTTCTTTTTTGTAATAAGAGATAAGATGAGATGATAAAGATGAATTGTAAAAAATTATATTTTTGTGAGATTATGGAAAGATTTAAAAAGATAAATAATGAATTATTAAATTCGATTATTTATTTATGGGTGACATGGAAGATTTTGTTAAGATTTGAAAGATAATGAAAGATTTCATAATTAAATAAAATATTTAATTATGATTTGAAAAGATTTGGAAGATATTTAATTAAATTTGTGGAAATGAAAATAAGATATTTAATTAATGAGAAGAAAGATTTGAAATAAGAGAAAAGAAATTCAATTCAATTAAATCAAAGATTTAATTAAACTTAAATGTGATAATTAATTAAATAAACAATGACATTTATTTAATTAATTAAGTGGACTTAAGAAAGTGATAATTAAATAAAATGAATTTATTTAATTAAAGTGGAAGAATAAAGTGGATGAACAATATAATTAAATCAAATTAATTTAATCATATGTAGAGGAATTAATTAAATAATAAATATTTAATTAAATGCCAGGATTTAGACATGACCAATTTTATGTATATACATTTTTTCCCTCTTTGAGATGATGTTCTAGATGATGAGATTTGTGTCGAGTAACATCATTTCAAAGAAGTTAAGGTATGGATAGAGGAAAATGGTTAATGATAGAAAGATAGGATGATGGAATGATGATGCCCCCTCGAGAGGATAGTTGGGTTGAACAAACACGAGTATGCTCTCAAAATGAAATGATAAGGATAGACAAGACGAATGATTTAAGAGGGGAAGTGGATGAAGGAGATGAATGATACGTTATGCTGCAATGAAGGTGAGCAACCATGATGTTTGATATAGCACTAGATGTTATGCACCAAGATATAAGGACCAAGGTGACGATGTGTCTCATGCCCCAGCATAATACAACCTTGTCTAGACGTATGAGGAAGTAGACTTAGAGCTTAAAGTCCTAATGCACAAAAGGTATGATGTGACCTTAGATGCAAAGGATAGTGCAAAAAGCTACTCCAACATACACAAGATATGAATATTAGCCGGAATGATACCGATTGGATAAAAATGCAAGATAAAATGATAACACACACAAGCAAGCAAGCAAGCATGCATAAATGATACAAAAAAAAAAAGGTATTGCCCCTATCAAGCTGTAAACCGATGATTAATTGATTGATTTATGATGATGATAGTGTTGTCATTGTGGGGAGTGACATATCCCTAAAGCAACACAAGGATGATGATAATTGATTAATTGATTAGTTGATTTTGTTTACAACAAGATTAGGATTAAAACCAAAGGATGTGATTGGATAATTTGACAAGATTGATCGACTTGATTGGTATGGATTAAGGACTGACTTGCATTTGGATTATTGCATGGATTTTTGTTGGCTATTTAATTTTTTTGGATTTTTGACATTTAATGATTGTTTTGGCTTTTTGAAATGATTTGATTTTTTTGGACTTTTGAAATGTTTTGATTTTTTTGGACTTATGAAAAGTTTTGATTTTTTTGTACTTTTGAAATGTTTTGATTTTTTTGTACTTTTGAAAAGTTTTCATTTTTTTGGACTTTTGAAAAGTTTTGATTTTTTTGGACTTTTGAAATGTTTTGAGGTGTCAAAGAATGAAAATTTGAGTAGCCTTTGTGCTAGATACCAATGACAATGGGAAAACCAAGTCTAGGTGCAAGGGTGGGTGATGGGATAAGTGATACAAGACTCATGATAGATAAATGGATGGTATGGATGTATGCATCATAAGAGAGCAAGGATGTGATCTCCAAAGACTATGTCGCATAGGAATAACATGCCCCATTATAGGTACAAGGCTTAGGATTTTTCTAGACAAAATGTATGACAACAGGATAATGACATGATTGGTTTAGATAGGATGAGGTATGTCAAGAGATACCCAAAACATGTTTCAACCTTTGCCCCTATATCTTCACCAAGATCAAAACAAGAAGGGTGGATGAATGGACTCCATATGATAGGTATGTATGAATGGACTCAATATGATGGCTAAAGATGGTAGGGAGGATGGAAATGACAAGACATGAAAATGATAGGTTGGATAGATAAGACGTTGTGCCCCCAAGTGTAAGTGACATAGAAGATCAACCTACACATGATGCATGTTTGCCAAGTTTTCATCATGGTACCTATCCAGGGCACTTGTTTACCAAGTTTTCACCATTTGACGAAGGGATTTATCTTTACTTCTTTTTTTATTCTTTTTTAATATATTTTTTTTACTTTTTGACTTTTTGACTTTTTGACTTTTGGATAGGAGGGACTCAAGTGTCTAGTTGCATGAAAGGTGATAGTCCCACTAGGGATGGATGTCATTGTATGGACCATGTCAAATGTCATTATTCTCATAGATGTTGGTAAGGGATGACATGAAAGGGAGATGGAGTAGGTAGATGATGGATTATGATGTGGATTATATAGGGAAGATGATATGGATTATATGGGACAAAAAAATCATAGGCTAGCATCATCCTCGCATTTAGTTGTCATCCTCATCATTTTCATTTGAACAATCTCATTTTATGGTGGAAACTAGACTCCAAAGATAGAAATGACAAATGAAAAACTTTGGACAAGACTCCACTTCCAATGTCAACAATCACACATATGACCCAAATTGGACTTTTGACGACCCATTTAGCAACACAAATAATCAACCTCTCATGACCATACCATCCTCATCAAACAATCTCTTTGAACCATTCTTACAAAAGGATGAATATGGACAAATACTTGAGGAAAATCTAGAGGTATCAGCACAAGATCCAGAGGCATCCTACTTTGTCGAACAAATGGTCTTCTATGATAGAGATAGATATTTGGCCATACTTTCAAGTCAAGGAGCCAAATTACCTCAAGGATTCAACATTGATACCTTGAGATTGACATATCGTAAAAATAACGTCAACAATATGCATAACATGTCAAATAATGGTCAACATCCAAACACCACAAGAAATACCTTTTTTGATGCTACCTCACAAAATGTCACAATGACCATGAGTGCTACCTCCAACACTCCAAATAACTCCAATTCAATAAATGCTACATCCATTGGAGGATCACAATTTGTCATAATGCCCACAATAACCACGACACCATCACAATTGGCTGGAACCACCTTTGGATCCTCCGTAGTGTGGGAAAGTTATTCCAATCCTCTCTTTACCACTATGGTAAATTCCATGGGGGCATCATCAAGCCATAAAAATCCCCCATTGACAGCTACTTCTAGTACCATGAGTACATCTTCATCATATCCTCTCATTGGTATCTCACAAAATCCTTTGAGTGGAGGAAAATGATGAATCTTTATTCAAGGACAACAACAAAATGTTAACACATCAACACATTCAAATTCCATCACCTCCCAAGGAAAAAATATGAACATTCCCCTTTTACAAACCCAACAATTTGGACAAGGTAGTCAAAACACACATCCCATAGCATCATTTGCACACAAAAATATTCATGGTCACCATATTCCCCAAATATCAACCCAAATGGTCAGGCGACACATCCCAACATACTCATCCCATATTCATACTCACCAATATACCCCCAATCCAAACTTTCAATACCAACAACATGCAAATCCAAACACATCATACATGCCACAACAACATATACCTCAATAACATGCCAACATCCACTCACAACAAATGGGGACCTATGGCGTACCAATCAATCCAATGTATGGGACCACAAATGACCCTATAATCAATGCCTTACAAGTGAAACTGATGGGTCTAGAGAAGACCATAGAAAACATATAGATATCTGGCAAGAAATCAGAAGTGTCATATGATCTATCTGTATATCACTTCGACATGAACTTATACATTCCACCATTTCCTCCAGGATATGTGTCACCTAATTTTACCAAATACAGAGGAAAGACAAACCCCATCGAACATGTCCACGAATTTGCAACCAATTGTATGGATGTCACTTATGAACAAACGTACTTGATGAGACTTTTTTCTAAAAGTCTTGCAGGTCCTGGCCTTGAATGGTTTTCCAATCAAAAGGATATCCAAACATGGGATGAGCTTAAACACAAATTCTGTTGTACCCCAAAATTAAAATTTTTTTTACACGTAGACATTTTGAAGAAATGAGTAAAAGTCTTGTCGAAACAGTCAAAAAGGTCAAAATTTGGGTGTGCATGTCTTGCATGGAGGGTTAAAACACAAAATTTTCAATTTCTGACGATCTGGGTCTGCTAAGAGTAGCTTAATCTACAAAACCCAGATCTCAGTTTTTCATCCCTAAATTTTAGGAAAACTGCTATTTTTAGAAATTTTCTCGAAATAGTATAACATTTTCTGGGTTTTTCTGGTTTCTTTTGAAACGGATACTAGCAAAATTTTCTAAAATAGAAAGTTGGTCCGACGCCGAACTGATTTTGATTGGCTCAAAATGTGTCCAGTACGTGGTGTCGAATCTTAAAATAATCAGTTTTGCCCTACTGGGTCTATTCAGCTTTTTCAGGAAGCATATCTGGAGTTCCGAGGTCATCAATGGAGGTCATCTGACTGCCAGGCGTCAATGTTAGCATTCAAACTTCCGGCAGAAGGTAAAATGATGAACATGCACGAGGATCGAGGAAGGAAAGTGAAAAGTCATGAAAATTTTCTAAGTCTGCTGAATTTGGGCGCCCCTGTTGAAGAAAGGTGCCCACCTTTTTAGGTCACCAGATGAGTGAATTAGGGTTTGGATCCCCAATAGAAGTTGTTCAGTGTTCAGTCAGCTTCGCGATGGATATCCCCGTCAGAGCATCCGACGATCCAGTCTCCAGCAAATTCAAGTCAAAGTAGAAGGTATAAAATGAAGATCTGAAACTTGAAGAAGATTGAATTGAGAATTTTTCTAAGTCTGGAGAAACTGGGCGCCCTAGTTGAAGAAAGGCGCCCAACTTTTCAAGGGTGCAAACAGATGAACTTGCAGTCGAAGTTACAACGGGATGTCTTCAGAATTCAACTGGCTTTCCGGTGAGCTATTCAGCACGACAAACGGAGCTCGCAGTCATCAGATTCAAAGGGCTGAACAGAGGGTCCGATGAGAGGTGAAAAGAGAAATTCAAAGCAAAAGTGAAAAAATCAAAAAAATAAACTAAGTGTTGGTAAACTGGGCGCCCCCAGTCAAGATAGGCGCCCAACCTTTTGAAGGGTAAAAATCCACTTTTTGACAAAAGTGTCTCCAGAGGACTCCTCTTCATTCTCCGTCAGCTTCGCGATGAGCACAAACATTCAGCAATCCGACGCCCGGAGCTCAAGATTTAACAAGATCATCTGTGGAAGAGAGGTTAATGAAGAACTTGGAAATTAGAAAAATGGCTAACACTGAAGAAGTTGGGCGCCCCTAGAAGGAAAAGCCTCCCGTGAATTCAGAGGTCGAAATCAAGTTTTTAGCAGGAGGTGTCTCCAGAACATCCTTTTCAGAATCAGTCAGGCTCCGCAGTGAACCACTCAGCTCGCCTGTCGGGTCTATCAGTCAACGAGAAATCAGAGGCGAAGTGGCATGTCAAAATGGAGGAAAGTTGAAAAAGTGGAAATTTTGACTAAGTCTGGTGAAGTTGAGCGCCCCTCTTGGAGAAAGGCGCCCAAATTTCCATGCCTTAGAAGATTTTTGGATTTTCAAATTTTCAAAATTTTGCAAAGGAAAGGATGGCATCCAAAACGAGAGGCTGAGATTTAGGGTTTTGAAATAAAAGCGAAAAAAAAAGCAAAACCTAAATCGTAACCTAAGTCTAAACACTTCTTTTCAATGTATTTTTCATTATTTTTGCAGTAGCATCCAGAGGAGAAAGTTGAGAGCAAGTTTGAAGAATTTTTGTGATTCAAGAATCCATAGTTGCTGGTTTTACATCAGATTTTTCAGACCAGCAAGCATAAACCCTTGTTCTTTCAAGCTTTTTGTTCCAGAAGATCAAATTTTTCAAACAGAAGGCCAAGGCTTTCAATTTTTCAGTCATCTGGGTCATTTTGCCTCTATCTTCTGAAGAATTTTTCAAGAACTTCATCAAGTTGCAGCAGTGCTTTTATCTTGCATGTCAGTGAAAACCTCAGTGCATTCAAATTTCAACCATCTGGGTCCTTTCCAATCAGTCTTCTGAAGAAAACCCATATCGCAGTTTTTTTTCAAAAACCCAGGGTTGGCTGCTTTTTCGAT